>WAAE01020955.1:0-133801 GCA_013400495.1 Nicator chloris
GTCGTTGGCCATGGTCACCTCCCTAGACTCTCCGTTGTTTCTTCAGATGCAAATGTGGTTCCTCTCCGGGTTTCAAGGTTCCCCTCGAAACAGGCTTCCAGTAAAAACTTACATGGCACAGATTCTAACTTAGGAATACCAAGTTATATACAATATAACAAACACCCCAGCACGAGTTATTCCCACACATATACAACATTAAATTTCTGTCACACTTCATAGAGGATTCAGTTGTTCATTTTTCCTGAAATTGCCGTCTTCCTCTGAAGTAGTTAAGGATCTCAGTAAGAGGTGATAAGAATGTTTGTTTATATGGTATGACAGTTTTGTGAAAGGTAATAATTTTTTGATCTCTCTAGTTTGGCCTCATGCATCCTCTCTAGAATTCAGGCTCTGATTGTATCATGCTTCTCTAAAGAATGTCTAGGTGGAGATCAGTCATGTTCATGGGTGTTCAGTTTTTCTCAACTCTTAATAGTGGGGAAAAATCCAAGAACTGATAGGATCTTTTTTTATGAAGATGGTGTAACTTTTAACCTTTTCTGTGTTTCTGCATGTAGAGAATTCCGGGCTTCATATTTAATCATATTCATATTTACACAAGTGTTTTTGCCTACTGTATAGTTGAAACTTTTCACATTTTGACAGTTGTCTTGTACTACATAAGGTAAAGCTTTTCTTTAGCCCCTTGCATTATTTATAGCTTTAGTTGACAAGTTCAAAAGACAAGACTCACCCGACATGTTTCAAGGTTGCATTAGAATTTTCTGTGAATGGGATAAAGGAATGCAGTCATCTCTCTCAGTGAGGCCTTGTTTATATTGAAGGTTAAGCACCTGCCTCAGCACTAAGTGACATGCAAATCTGTGCTTCAAGCCTTCAGAGGTGCTCTTTTAATGCTCTGTATTTTACAAGACATCACTCAGTAATGTTTGAGGAGTTGATTGGATCATCAGGATAACCAGAGAGACCAGAAGGGTGTTTCTGTGGCTTAGTCATCTTGTGTTGGCATTGACCCAGTTTTATTTCAGACAGTGATGCAACTATGCCTTGCTTTCAGTTTCTTTTCAAGCAGCTAATGGCCAGGGCTTCCTGTGTGGCATTAAAGCACAAGAGCCTCTTAGTAGCACATTGCTGGCATTGTGTGCAGTGGTTTGATGTAGGTATTGACAGCACTGAGCTGTGTGTGACACTTTGTGACTGCTTTTGCAGAGCCAGTTGTAGCTTTCAGGATGTGTTAGAAAGGGATCAGAGAATCACAAGCTCATCCAAGTCAGTATGACTCCAGTTACAAGCTAAGATATGTAGGTGATTTGTCAACTGTTTTGTGATAAATGGTGTTGAAAGAATCTGGGAGGATGAAGCTGTATCAGCTTTGAAAGCTGTGCGGTAAGAAAAACCCATGCAATTAGTGGTAAGTTTCATAGCTTCTTGGCAGTAGCCTAGCTGTGAATATTAATAGATTGGGCTTGGACATTAAGAAGAGATGCTGGATTTGAGAAGCTTTTTCAAGGAACACTGTCTTGAAGGTGTTAAAGTGATTAGCTGTCTCCTCTGATAAAGGTTTAGTGTTTTGTCAGTGGTAGGGTGGGTTACCTATCACCAGTGTCCTTTGGAAAAGTCACAGATTTTCTTGTTAATTGTGCTGACATGTTTTTAAAAGAGTTATTGGAAAGACCATCTGTGCTACTAACTAAACAGTATTCTTTAGAACTAAAAATATCAGTAAAGCTCATTTCTATCACATCTGTATTTTACAATGAAGATGTTTTCTGTCTACTTCAGCATAGGAATATGCAACTGATAGCTTACAGGTGCCACATATGACCAGAAAAATTGTTCCTTGCAACAGTTCAGTGTGGTAGAAAACTTCTGATCGGCTCTTTGGCTGTTGATAAAGCTTCTATAGTCCATGTCTTTTTCACCGTGTATGTTTCAGTTTGGTCATCTGTTACTGACATCTCATACTCTACCAGGTTACTGACTAAACAATGGCAAGAGACTTTAGGGGATGTTTGAGAAGTGTTTGTGTTACTGGTTGTGTTATTGTGTACAGGCTGAGGGAGGTTGGTTGTGTGTGTGAAGTTACAATACACCAACTGATGTCTTGTGTTCAAGAGTTAAGTTCACATGACCATAGGAGAATTTTGACCAAATTATGTGTATGTCACCAAATTTCTCAAATGATCTCAAAAAATTTCTCAATGACAAACCCAGCAGAGGCTAAGTAGAATACATGGAGAACTTACATAGTGGTCTTTTTAAATACTGAATCCCAAAAAATAACAGTGCAGGTTTTGGGAGACATAGAGAACTAGGTATTAATTAATATAACTAGTTGAAATGTATATGTTTATGTCCGTACATAAATTGTGAGAAATACTTGACATTAAACTCCAGAAAGTCAGTTGGCATTTTCAGTGTTAAATGAAACTTCCTACATTAATTTTTCAACACTTTTAATACCAACTGTACCTATGTTAAATCATAAGACAGATGTAATTTATACCCTAAAGATTATTTCTTTGGCTGTGAACCTGCTGCCATGAAACATGGTAGAGATTATTTGCACTAATTCTTCTTTTTTTTACAGGTGGTCTCCCAGATAAGAAGTTTGAGGTAGATAAACGAGCCATGAATCTCGGGGATTTTAATGACATGATGAGAAAGGATCGATCTGGGTTCCGTCCACCTAATTCCAAAGACATGGGAACCACAGATAGTGGGCCTTACTTTGAGAAGGTGAGAGAAATGTCTTTAGATAAATTAATATCAAGATCTCTGTTCAAGGTCCCAGTTTTTACCTTACTTCTCTGGAGGTGCTAAAAAGTCAATAACCCTGAATGAGCTCTCTAGCAAAATGTGTGGGGTAGTTTTATTGATAGAGTGAATGTGTGTATAAAACAGGTGTCAGGTGTGCATAGACTAACTAAATTGGTGAAAGTGAGGCTTTTTATTCTAGAATAGACTGGTTTTGATGGAGACAGAAATTCCTTTCTTTTTTCTTGGAAGGGTAAACTACTGGTAGCAAAGAAATTCATTATAGGTTTCATCATGATGTTTCTTTTGGCTACTAACTATGGTCATCTACTGTAAAAAAGATTGGTTGACGTCTAAATAAATATAAGTAATCACAGTCTTCCACATTTTTTTCTTCTTTCATGTCTGAAATTTATTGGAAACACCCTTTCTGAATTCCACAACCCCTTATGCTGTATGTTCGTGTACTGTAAGCTTCTGTATGACATCTGTTTCTCTGTGACATCTGTTGTATGTTATGGTAGTGTTTCTTTCATATTCTTGCCTATTTCTAACAGAAGCTTTCACTGTTATTATCAAATATTAATTGCTTCACATTATGAATTGGAAAGTGTCCAGTAGATTCAAAATGCTCTAGGGCTGTTCTGGCTTTTTTCAGATATAGTTTATCACATGTAAAATGGAAAACAAATTCGGTTTAAAAATGCTGAAGGCGTGTTAACTGTCTAGGAATTTTTTAACTCCTCCATTTTGGTCTAACAAGCCAAAAAGCAGTTTTGTCTACTCCCTCTGGTGGCATAATTAATAAATACCATGAGCAAAGCTAATGCGTTTCCTAACAAATTATGCTGGTAGGTGTGTGCTAACATTGGGAATTCATTCAAGATTTGTTTGCTTCTGTAGTGGTAATAGCCACTATCAGAAATTAATGTCATGAGAGTTGAAGATACATTTTTAAGAAGAAAACTTATCTCCTTGGAACAAAATCTTAATTGTCAAGTGATCGTTTGAATCAGAAGTTTTGTCCTTGTAACTGCTATTACAAATTAACTTTGCTTCCTCCTAGTCACTCACCGTCCCTCTTTCTCTCCTCTTGCATTCTGTTGCTTCACTAACCAACTCCTGCTGTTGGCTAACTGCTGCTTCAGCTGACTTTGCCTTTCTCCAATCAAGATGGGTGCCTTGGGGATGAGGCTCCCTGCTCTCCCTTCTCCCCTTCTCCCAGCTACAAGCTGTCTCCCTCTGGTTCCACACTATCCAACGTCGGCCTTGGGGCAATCGGCTCAGGGCTCAGTCCCCAAAACTTCGCTGCTAGACAAGTAAGCAGGCCACCTTATAAGATGCATTGTTATAAGGCTGCAACCTGGGCTTAATCCTGGTTAGTTGGTTGCTTGCATTTGTTTTTCTGCTGAATAGATTAAAATTGTTAATAGATATTTCAGCTGTCTCAGGCCATTGGAATCAGTACACTTTGGTTCCCAGCATCAGAACATACTCTGTCTGGTTTTGTTGGCCTCTTCCTAAATCGCAATGCAACAGCAGGTCGATGTGCTTTTCAGAAGTCATGAAGTTAGTGGTATCCTTTGTTTTAATTGCTAGCTAAAAACCCAGTTAGAGGCTGTTGATTTGGCTCATCAAACACAACACTGAATTTTTTCAGACTCCACTCAAAGACCTTGTATGTAGAAATGTGCCTGTAAAGAGTTGCAGTGATTTAGCATTGTGCCTGTTCCCTTCTCCCTTTCTCACAGTTCAAAGTAAGAATTGATTTAGTAGCCTTTAAAAATTCTTGAAGTGGCAATATTTTTGTGTACAGGGAAATGGTGGGGACAGAGCTGAGTGATTAACTGCAGTTTCGAGGAGTTTCTGGCTATTATGTTTTGCATTATTCTAGAAGAAAATATTTTAGGAATACTAGGAAATGAAAGAATAGTTCCTAATTATTGCAGCTGGTCTAGCTTATGTAGTCGTATGCCTAACATGATGGTGTTTCTTTGTGTTGTCTTTCTGTTTCTATGTGACACAGTGTTGAACATCAGATTAAGTACAAAATTTGCAGGCATGTTGTTGATCTCAGTGTGCAGAACTCTGTAGAGTTACAGAGAGGTTTGAAAGTGTAACTGCAGCTTCAAGGCCTCTCAAAAATTTTAATGTGTAGTTTACTCCAGCTGGCTCTTTCCAGAATAAAACCTCTTGTCTTTTGGGGTTTTTTGTTTGTCTTCCTACATGCTTAGGAGTTGCTTCTGAAGGAGAAGATACTTTAAGTGGAGGGGGATGCAGGTGAATGAGGCAATCCATAGTGCTGCCAGTGTAGAAGCAGGAGGAGAGACTTGTGTTTGAGCAAAAGGATAGCAGAGGATGCACAGTATAAATGGTAGGAGTATTATGCACAGTATTTTGATAGGGTTTATGAAATCCTGGTATATAAGGGAAGGAAAAGTTTTGGTGAAGGCCTGCACCATCTTAGTTTGGAACAATGATGGATTTTTGTTGGGTGCAGCAATGCTGGCATGGACAGGCAGAATGGGGAATGATGGCTGAGGAGTGGAAAATAGACTCTTTAGAACTCCAGATATCTGAGGCTATCTGTCCTGATAGACAGCAGGAGATGGGAAATCCTGAGGGTCTTGAAACTGAAAAGACAACTTCGTGGCACGTAAGAATGCTTTGGAGTATGAGCTTCAGGTTTTAGAAGCAAGAGAGTGTAGCTGTTTTAGTGTAGGAGACTGTTGATAAAATTTCTTGTCACTTTTTTTGAAAAATGGTACCAAAATGGAATGGTCTGCCCAGGGAGGTGGTGGAGTCACCATCCCTGGATGTGTTTAAAAAAAGAGTGGATGTGGCACTTGGTGCCATGCTCTAGTTGAGGTGTAAGAACATGGTTGGACTCGATGATCTTGAAGGTCTCTTCCAACCTACAAATCCTGTGATCCTGTGAAAAAAAGTCTGCTCAAGAGGCTGAACTTGTGAAACATGATCACAAATTTTCTTTGTTTTTTTTTAATGCATTAGAGTTTATTACAGAAGTTGCTTATAAATCAGTAAATACTTCTCATTAAAAAACTCAAACACCAAGTATTCTTGTGTTAGAAAATAAATCACTGAAAGGAAAAACCAATACAGTTCTTTTTCTCACCTGAAAATTTTCTTCAAATTTAGTGGGAGAAAAGGGGAAGGAAAATATCTAAGTCCAGAATGTTGAAGTTTTCATGGCAGAAGGAAAATTTTTAATAGTATTTTAGAATTCAAATTTCAGTTAATGAAAGGCCTGCAGAGGAAATAATAGCCTTGTGAGTGATATCTCAGCAACCTACTCAGGAAAAGTACCTGTCTTTAACATGAGGGACCAGAATTCTTGTTGACACAGTCTTGCTATACTTTTAAGCCAATGGAAAGGAGTTTTTAGTTTGTTGTTTGTACTCCCAAGTTTCTGTTTCCCAATACGTAAAGTGAAAAATACTAAAACATTAAATTTATCATGTTTTGAAGTAAGTAGAAAAGCATGACCCTTCAGTGTTAGAGGAGAAACAACCTGCATCTCAAAAATATAATGCAGTGGTTTTAACCCAAGTAGAATATTAACTGGTTTTAGGCAAACGTCTGTTGTAATTCTAAGGGAACTCTCTTTAAGTCAGTAACTTGGCTCATTGTTACTGATATGTAGTTACTAGCAGAGAAATCCATTATCCTGCAAGATGCATCTTCTCACTACTGCTTTAATTTTATAGGGTGGCAATCATGGTTTGTTTGGAAACAGCACAGCACAATCGAGGGGCATGCACACACCAGTGCAGCCACTAAATCCTTCCCCCAATATCCGGGCGCAAGTGCCTCCCCAATTCCTTTCTCCCCAGGTAAGGAATTTATAGCAACCAATTACTTGTAAAAGTAGAGCTACAGCCTTCAGAGCACATCATTGAGGTTACTTATACACCTGTCTTAGTCTCAACTTGATGTTAAGAAATGGCAAAATTAAGTAAGATAAAACCATTAAAATTCATAGTGAAAGTACTTAAAACTCAGTGTAGAAGCATTAGCATTCTGTCTTATTCCAAGGCAGTTGATGGTAAATGCTTACTACCAGTATTTTTAAACTTCAAAAGTGGATTTGGGAATCCTATGTCTTATATAGGCTTTTGCAAAATATTTTAAAAAGAACAAATAAACGTGAAAGCTTAAAGTGTTTCTGAAGTGTGACAGGTTGCTTAATTTTTTTAAGTAGTTTTGTCCTGTGATTCCTGTCCCCCTCAAAAGAGAGGTTTGGTGAAGGGGCTTTGTCTTACATTTACATTGCAGAGCTTAATCTTAAGACCTCAGGGTCTCCAAATGTACAAGATTACCTTTTGCTTTGGACTTGGTGAACAATTCTCGAGATTCTCTTGAATTGTACTTGTGTAACTCTCCAATAATCCAGGGAGGAATGGGGGGATTCTTCTCCACCTACTCCTGTCTTTTACTATATCTTATTCAATGTACAAAGAGATTAACTCTTTCTCTGAGGCACTGTTTCTTTGCTCCAGTGACTGCCTGAATGCCTTTCTTTTCCCTTGTCAAACAGTACGTTTTTAATGTGATAATGCAGTACTGTGATTACTGGTTAGCTGCATATATATCAACATTTAAATTTAGTGCAGTCTCTAGCACCTGATTGGTTGGGGGAGGAACCTTTGTGTGTGTGTCTGCATCTGCACATGTAATACCATATACTGTCAATCAAGTGAGGTATTCACTCTGCCCAAGTTATAGATTGTGCATATTTAAATGTGATGTGTTAATAAATCTGTGATGTCTTCTCCACAACACCATTGAAGATTGGTGTCAGTGTCATACTTGTTCCTTTATAGAAATACTTGTGATTCATCATCTTTTTCCTCACAGCAGTGCATTCAGAATATGTAACTGGTTTCCATGCAGGTTTCGGCCTCCATGCTCAAACAGTTTCCCAACAGTGGCTTGAATCCTGGTCTTTTCAATATGGGCCCCCAGCTTTCTCCACAACAGATTGCCATGCTGAGCCAGCTTCCACAGATTCCCCAGTTTCAATTAGTAAGTAGCTAGTAGTCTTGTGAGACAAGACTGTTTGCAAATTGTCTGCTGAAAGAGTTTCCTTTTTATGCTTACTCTAATTCTGTTTTGTTCTGCTGATGTTATTTTGTACAAGTATTCCCTCTTTGCTATATGGGTAGTAAAGTCCTGCTAGAAGGCAGGAGATAAACCAAATAGGCCCATGTAATTATTGTGGATTACAGTGGGTTAGTAATGACTCTAAGCCATGTTTTTGTAGAGAAAGCAGTTGTTTGATTTTTAATGAAGTTTTCTTCAGACTTGTTGTCATAGTGATAGTAATAAACAGGTACGAGTAATTCTGCTGCATAATGTTAAATTAGAAGAAACATTTAAGTGAAAGATGTGGTATTCTTCTAATGCATTCATTGTCATTTTATTTGAGCAAGCGGAATAAGAAACCATTTACCTGAGTTCTGACCAAAGCATTTGCCAGTGAATAGCTCCTAGCAGTTATGTTTCACTTGATGAGCTCTGTATTTTCACTCTTCCCACCCCCACTTATCTTGTAGGCTTGTCAGCTCCTCCTGCAGCAGCAGCAGCAGCAGCAACAGCTGTTACAGAGCCAGAGAAAGTTATCTCAAGCTGTGCGACAACAGCAGGAGCAACAGGTGTGTGGTGCTGTTTTAGTCAGTTGTATGAAGTGTGCTGGGGAAATGCAGTCTGCAGTAGAGGTGGTGCTGGCTTCAGTAACGTCATCTGCTCTCTTCACATTGCATTTTATGGAGAGCAGGGTCTTCAGGATCTCTTCTAATTCGCTGTTTATGTTTACTGGAATCTACGTTACAGTATAGCATAGATGAAGCGGTTTTTTCTTTCATTCGCAGATTGCTCGTATGGTGAGTGCCCTCCAGCAGCAGCAGCAGAGGCAGCCTGGCATGAAGCATTCGCCATCCCACCCTGTTGGGCCTAAGCCACATTTAGACAGCATGGTACCTAATCCTTTGAATGTGGGTCTCTCAGATTTACAGACCAAAGGGCAGATACCTGGATACGGTTCAGGTGGTAAGTGCTCTGTGGAAGGAGGTTTGGTGCATTGCCTGTAGCTTCCCTATTATTAACATGGTAATGGTGTTAGTCGCTTATGTCTGGGTCCAGAAATGAGTAATTTATGTATAAGCATTAGAGCAAAGCTTATGACAGGTGTCAACTTTGACTCATATTGCATTATTTTTCGTTATGTGGGAAGAAGACAAACCTAAGAAGAAAGCATATCATGGCATACTGAGCTAACACGCTTATTTGGAAGATGCCCCTTGAACATACCCTTTTGCTGTTGATTTTTTTTCCCCCACCTTTTTCTTATGATTACAATGACTCCCCATTTAAAGATGCTTAAAAACAAAACAGAAGATGACAATGGAGTTTTGTTTGTTTGTTTGTTTCACAGGCTTTGGCTCAAGCAGCATGGATTATGGCATGGTGGGAGGGAAAGAGGCTGGAACAGAATCCCGCTTTAAGCAGTGGACTATGATGGAAGGGCTACCCTCTGTGGCTTCACAAGATGCCAATATGCACAAAAATGGTGAGAAGGGGAATCTGGGGAATGTCCTTATAGGATCAATCTTGCCAGAGGTGAAATAGTTTAGATGAAACTGTCTTGCCTCACCACTATGCATCTTAAATATTTTTGTGTTAATGTATCATACTCCAGAAGATCCCAACCTTTCCCGAGTGTAAATATGTGTTTTTAATGCTGCAGGTGCAATAGTGCCCCCTGGAAAGGCTCGTGGAGGATCGCCCTACAACCAGTTTGACATAATCCAGGGCGACCCACTCAGCAGCCATGCAGGCCCTGCTGGTGATAGTTGGTTACCTGCCAAATCTCCACCAACAAACAAGATCGGAAGTAAATCCAGCAATGCCAGCTGGCCTCCAGGTATTACATAAGGGCAGGGGTTGTGTCCTCGCTTTAGGATAGATGTGCTGGACCTTTCCTCATCATACTTACTTAAATAACCATTGCAAAGAAAATGCTTGTGTGGCTTGGCCTATCTTGGTTTTGAAATTTCTTCCACATTAAAGTAGAACGTAAATGTTGAATTTCCAGTAAAAAATGCTGGGCTAAATATGAACTAACTGCTGAATTGCCCGAGTAGTGTTTGGTTTTTGTTAGGTGAACTCGTATCTTTTGTGGTTTTGTGACTTTACGTTTACAGAAATTTTCATGCGAACATATGTTCATAGAATACACAACACCATCTCCCTTCTTTTGTTCTGATTCCTTATTTGTGCTGTGTTAGGCTGACACAGTGTAAAAATTATTGATAATGTGGAATCAGAAAGAACAAGATGGGAAGTAGGGGTTTTTTTGTGACGGTGGGAACACCACGCTGTTGTGGTTCACCTTAGTTCATGTTGCATAAAGGGTAGAAGAGTGTTGCAATGCTTCAGTTATGCTCAGGAATCTTGTGGCTTGGGTAGAAGTCTCTTGCTTTTGGCATGACAGGTTGGTGCACATTTTTTAAGTCTTCTAGTTTCACTGGCAGAATTTTATGCTTTTGCTGGAAAACATTCTAGGAAAAGTAGACATATATTTAAATACGGACATAATTTTCTATATGAAACATTCATTTAAACAGAGTGGTGTCCTTGAAGTTGCACAGATTAATCACCAATGCTGTTCAGCAAATAGTGGGTGCTGTGATTTTTCTCTTGTCTGGAAGACAGTTGCATTCCAGGAAAACGTTACTAACTGCAGACCCTCTGCTATGTATCCCCTCAAGCACAAAAAAACTAAAAGTCCAGGTACATCTCTTGGATAAAGCAGTAGCACAGACCTTGCGTCAGAAAGCCTAGGAATCTATGCAACAGATACAACTGCAGGAAACCTAGAAAATGTAGTTGAAGATTTTATGAGGGAAGCCCTCAATGTCTAAGTCCAGCAAGAAAACATCTTCTGGTGAGCTAACAGACCTAATGAATTAGTTATCTTAAAAACATCTGTGCATCCACAGATTTTCATACTGCTCACTGCATTCTGTACAGGTGTATTTGCATTAACACTTCTGTCAGCCTGCTTATTAAGTATGGAGCTTTTTGGACTAGAGTTGCTGTTCATAATGCCAGAAACTCCCAAAATGTCATCTCTTACCAGACCTCACTCACAGACTTATTGTTGCTGAACTTGTTTCCTCAATCACCGTTCCCCTATATAATATTGAGAAGCACAGTACTGCTCGGAATGTTACAAGAGACAGGTGAGGATCAGCTCTGCCATGTTTCTCCAATTGCTGGAGCAGCCACTGGCTTTGGCAAGGTTCTTGGTGCCAAAACTGTTATGGAATTGAGAAGCTGGATAGCTACTCGTCACCCCTTGTTGATATCATAGAGCTCTCCTAGTGATATCTGTAGTCCCATTGTCAGTGATAAGTAAATTTTTTTGTTGCTGACTGCCTCACCACTATGAGAGGATAAGTGAAGTTCACAAATTGTGAACATAAAATTTCACTGAGATCCTCAGTACCATCCCTCATTTCTTGTGTGAGTAACCCAAGACTATGATTGCAGCCCTCATGTAACAGATTCTGGGTTTTGGCAGGTGGCATTTTTTCAGTTATTGCTGTATTGCTGTTCTACTCCTACAAGATCCCTTGGCTGCTGGGACAAGTTGCTGTTCCCTAACCATCAGCCATTTGAGCTGTCTCATAGTCTAACTTACAGACTTCACTGACAAGGAAAACTGAAATGAAGATCCACCTTATCAACACAATACCCCTGATGAAAAATGAAGATGTAAAATGACTTTACACTCTAGGTCCTTCTGTACAAGCTTGTAGATTAAGTCCACGGTCAGTTTCTGGCATGGAAATAGAAGTCTTCCTCCAGTGCTGGAAAAAAAGTTAACAAAAATGAGTTTACAAGAGAAAACCTCTTGAAAGAGGTGCATTTTTCCTTTGAATGAAAACAGTGGTCGCTCAGCATTCACCCTGACGACACCTTTCACATTTTCCTCCTAAATGCAATCTGCTGCAGAAATTCTGCTATTCAAGAGAGCAGTATTGTTCAGCACAAAGATAAATGAAGTGGTGCCCAATCAAACAGATATCACAGCTGGAGGTGAGAGCAAGTTTGCAGCATTGGTGAGAACTGTCATTTGGTTATGTTGCACAGACTTGCATACTTAAGTATTACTTAAGACTGTAATTTTCCCATTCAAGATCAGTCATACTTCAAGCAAACTTGCCTGGATGTGTCTGTCATGGTTTTCACAATAATCTTACGTTTGAACTTTTTGAGAGGACCTTTCAGATATCAGTGGAGAAATGCAATTCATGTCGTCTTTGCTGCCTAGAAAGAAAAGAGCATGTCTGTAGACAGGAGTTGGTGAATGTGCATGATAATAACAATCAGCCCCAAAGGACAGTTTGGAAATTTGTCAGTGTGCTGAAGTTCAAGGAAATGCTTTTCCAGACGAGGGTTACATTGATGAGTGAATGTGTTCATAAACAATAATACCCCTGATCCTTGGAGCCTTGTTTTATAGATTCATTAACCTTTTAATTAGAGCTTTCTGTGGACTTAATTTTCAGTCTCACCAATTCTCAGAATCTTTGCAGATAGAAGACTTTTTTTTTTTTCTCCAAACAAGTTCTAATTTCCAGGTTCTAACTTCGTGTTCGTGGATGCTTTGTCTCAGAACAGAGAAGATACTTTGAGTAGACCCAAGAGCTCTATTACTTCTTCCTTAACAAAAGGGAGGTCCTGCTTGTCAGGGGGTATCAGTATTTTGGTAGTAGCTGAGCAGGGTCCATCCGTGATGCAGTGCTGATTGCTCATAGTGTTAAAACCTGGATTATTTTGTTGAATTACTAAAGATTGGGAGATGTAACTGATGTTTATAAAATCATGATGGCAGTGAACAAGATAAATGCAGAATTGTAATTCTGTGACTCCTGCAATGCTAGAACAATGGTGCAAATGCTGGAATTAAGAGGATACAAATTCTAAATAGATGAAAGCTTTTATTCCATCAGTAGTGGTGAACTTTTGGGTTGTGGTGCTTTCACAGCTTCGTGAGACAGATGATACTAGCCAGTTGAAACAGTGATTGAATAAAATTATGGAGTTTCACAAGCTGGTGCTAGGAGATAGTGGGTATTTCTGCCATCTAAGTTAGGACAGCTGTGGATACTGGGAGAGTGTGAGGCCAGTAGTCCACACATAGTGGTCAGTTTTGTGTTTTGTCCCTTAGTGGTATTTGTCCTACTGCTGTTGGCATAATACAGGACTAGGTGGACCATAGTTCTGACCCAGTGGGGTGTTTCTTTTGTCTTCTCTCAGATTCTCCCACGCATTATCACAGTCTAATACTGCCCTTGCTGTGGCAATAGTTTGAACTAGTAGATCATATTTTCTTCTGTATTTGTCTGTGAAAATCATAGTCTTGACTATACTTCTTCATTAAAAAGGTGACTGAAATGAACCCTTCCATGCCAGATTCATCCTACATTGCTTCGTTCTAGAGATTGCATCTTGGATCCCACTTTTAATGATGGGTCCTTAATTACACTCAAATATTCTATTATTGATTATTTCAGAAATTCAGGTTGGGAATTCTGTATCCTGGACCTGTATCTGCAAGGGATGAGTCTGCCACCTTTGCACTCTTCTCAGACTTACATAAATTGTCACATAGTGTGTGAAGCTCCTTTACTTGTTTTTGTGTTTATCAGTTTTACTTTTGCACCACAGCTTCCAGAACTGACCACAGCACTTCATTAATTGAAGGAACCAAGTTACTGATCTTTGTTACAGTTACTGGAGTTTTTGTGTGTTCATATTTAATATAATTCATCCTCTTGCCTTAAAATTCTGGCATGCCTGGACCAATAGTTGAAATTAAAGCATGATAAGTATATCCCATCTCATTGTGAAGCATGAAGAATGTCAATGAGTATATACATTACTTTTACCACAAGGCATCTCACCTCAGTGTTGGTAGGTAATGTATAAAGTATGTGTGTACATACAGTGTGATGTGTCAAATGTGTTTCCAAACTCCTGTGGTAGGTAGCCTTTCCTTGAGAAAGACTTCTGCACCCACACAAAGTATGTGTACAGAATCTAATCTTACCTATCTTATATGGAATTCATTAAAACTATTGAAACCTCATCTGAATGTAACAAAGCAGAAGCACTTAAAGGGATACTGGGTGCCCTTGTACCACTTTTTTTGTAGTGCAGACTTATATTCATACAACACCAAAGCTAGTGCTGTGGGAGGAACTGTGAAATAGATTACAATTCTGACATGTAGTTTTTTTGCCCTGAGGAACAGTGTAGAAGACAATTGTTTACCCCACTGAAATACCTTCAGCAATTACTTCTAGTAAATAGCATTTTCGTTATTGCATCTACTTCCTTTTTCTCTCCTGTCCCAGAGTTCCAACCAGGAGTGCCATGGAAAGGTATACAAAACATTGACCCTGAATCTGACCCCTATGTGACCCCTGGAAGTGTCCTGGGGGGGACAGCCACATCTCCCATTGTAGATACTGACCACCAACTTCTGCGGGACAACACCACAGGTAAAACAGTGAACATCTGGTCTGTGGTTACCGAAGTCGCTCTGATACTCGGGATTGTTGTGATGTTGTAGGCGTAGCAGGCAAGCAGTCTGTTGCATTTGCCTCAGAAGGAAGCTGCGTGCCTTTGCACTGCGGCTGGGAGCACCTGAAAGCTTGGCATTGGTACAGTCATGGTTCTCTGGAGGTTTAATGGTGTTACAGAAACTCTGTGAACTTGGTCTCCTCATTCTCTCTCCTTTTCTCTTTGATAGGGTCTAATTCTTCCCTCAACACCTCGCTGCCTTCACCTGGTGCCTGGCCCTACAGTGCCTCTGACAATTCCTTCACCAACGTTCATAGCACTTCAGGTATGCGGGCTTTGAAACTTACCCAGACAAAGCATTTTTCATTTAGCACCAGTTCATTGTTATTCCACTTGGAGTATTTAGTCCATCACGTGTAACAGTGACTTGGGAAGACAAACACCATAACTCTAAACATACCCCCTCCTTCCTCTTCCCCTCACCCTTTATATGCTGAGCATGACTCCATATGGTATAGAATGTCCCTTTGTGCAGTTGGGGTCAGCTGTCCTGGCTGTGTTTCCTCCCAACTTCTTGTGCACCCTCAGCCCTCCTGCTGGTGGGAGAACGTGAGAAACAGAAAAGGTCTTGATGCTGTATAAGCACTGCTCAGCAATATAACTAAATTATCTGTATTATCCATGCTGTTCCCAGCACAAATCCAACACACAGCCCCATACCAGGTACTGTGAAGAAAATTGACTCTACCCCAGCCAAAACCAGCATATTATGCAAGTTAAAGAATAAAGTAGTAGGAAGCAGCAGATGCAAAAGGAAAGATACAGTACATGTACAATCTGTTGACATGTCATAGTTTTTAAAATATGACCTGCTTATGTATGTGTTACAGGTGAGTGATTTTTTTTAACTTTAGGACGTGGAAGTGCTGTGAAGGGAATGTTTTTGCCTTGCCTTTTATAACACTCATCATTCCCTGAGATCTGGACAGTGAGGACATTTGCTCCTCTGGCGTTTTATGGTTGGCCTGTAAATATAAACTTAAATATATGTCTCAGATCTTTCATAAGAAGGTCACCACAGCTTTCTGTTAAAAAACTGTTTCTGCACACACTTCACAGTAAAATGCTGGAAATACTTGCTCCAGATGAACTATTTGGATTTTAAGCTTCTTGCAAATGTCATAGTTTTTTCTTGAAGACATCATTGTCTTGACAGTTACTTAAAAATGAAGAATTGTGTATAAATAGCAGAGGTGATAAACAGAGCTGAGAGCTACATCTGGCCTGACGTTTAGGTTTTTTCATCATACGGAGTAAAAGCTGTGTTCAGGCGTTACCTCAGCATCTTCAGCAAATGTGTTGAAAATGCTCTTTTGTCCTTAAGAAAAACTGAGTTCCTGCTGCCGATTTGTGAGATGACTCTGGTTGGAAGCAGTGTACGCAGAATTCTAGTGACATAGAAGGTTCCCCTGTTAAAACCTGAGGATTGGAGTGGCATGTAGCAACTTCTTGCCTTTGCTTAATTTTTGTCTAACACATAAGAAAGACCAAAGAGATAAAAAAAATACTGAAGTTGTAGTCAAATTGAGGAAATTAGATCTCTGTCATATACCAGTTTGTGTATAAAGAAAATCATCTGAACTGGGAATTCAGAATTCACCTATCTGTAAAGCAGAATCTAGTGAAAGCAGGGTTTTAAGTACTTTCATGCACTTTCAAAGGTTAGTGCTTGAAACCTGCTTGCTACTGCTTCTGTGTCATGGAAATACAGAGATCCAGCTGTAAATTGAAGCATGCTTACACATGCTGAAAGCTTTATGGCGTTGGTTTCCAGATATCATAAATCTGTGTTTTTTCACTTTGTTTCAAATTACAATCGCCACTGTCTGCTGGTGACTAAAATTAAATGCACATATTTGCACACATGTACATGAGATTTACGATTAAGATAATGTCTGACACAGCCTTTTGCCCCGTATTGCCATGTCTGTGTTGACTGGTTCTTAGGGCAGAACCATGAGGAATTTTCAAGGAATTTTGACTTTTGAAATGTTCCTTGGTGTCAGAAGTTGTGGGAGAATTTGCAGTCTGCCTTTTTTGAAAAGCTGGTTTAGACAGAGCTCACAAATTTTCATGACCTATAGTGGTGTTTTGGGGAGTGCTTTTATTTTTCTCTTTTATTGCATTTCTTTTATAAAGAGTTCTTGAAATGTGTTAAGGATATCCACTATAGGTCTACTAATAGGCACCTGCCTATTAGTAATACTTTCTAGTAAAAAAAAGTGCTATCAAGATGGTTTAACAGTCCAGCTGTCACACAGCTAAGCAGCCTTCTTTATGTGGTACTGCTGTGTCAACATCGTGTGAGGTTTGTGATTCACAGGAAAGCTTTGATCTTGTAGGGAAGACATCTTTAGGAGGCAACATTAGCTTAGTCGACCAAGAATGGTAAATACTCCTTTCAGTTCTCTGCAGATTTTTTTATTTGAAGAAGGTTCAGTTTCATTAAGGTCAAACTTTTAAGAAATTCTCGGGTTCTCAGATGAAATGAAGTGTGGACATAAAACTTGCTGTTCATCTAATTAATGACGTAACATACTGAAATCAGCTACATTATCATAAATGATGTAAGTGTATTACTTTTTTTTTGTCAGCATATATAAAACAAGCAAAGATTAACATACATGTAGCTTGGGTTTTTTTGGTATGATAAATTAACTATTGTATGGTTCTGTGTTTCGTGCTTGTCTCCAATATAAAGGCAGCCAAAACACTTACTGTGATAGGACAGGTACTTAATCTCACGAGTTTCTCTAATACATACAATTTCTTTAATATTCTAGCAAAATTCAGTGATTACAAATCAACATGGTCCCCAGATCCCATAGGACACAATCCCACTCATCTCTCCAACAAGATGTGGAAAAACCATATTTCCTCAAGGAACACTACAGGGCTGCCTCGCCCACCTCCTGGCCTGACCAACCCCAAACCATCATCTCCATGGAACAGCACAGCACCCCGATCGGTCAGGGGCTGGGGGGCACAGGACTCAAGGCTTGGCTCTGGTAAGAACAATCAACTGGTAGCACCACTGGTCAGACCTGAGCAGTGTATGTTTCACAGCACCAGTGGTTTGGAGGAAAGAAAGTTGTTGTCTGGTAATAGGAAAAAAGAGAGTTCCTTCTTGAAATGGAAATTTGCTGTCAATAATTGGGGCAGGTGGGGGAGTTGAATCCCAGGTCCTGCTGCAGGGAATGAGTGAAGAAGGGCTGAAAGCTGCCAGAAGAGAGTACCTGCTACATAGGGCCTTTCAAGACTAGATGGTTGCTGTGTGTGGGGAAACTCCTCAAAGATAAACTCCAGTAAAATGAATCTTGATGTGAACTGTGAGGAAAGGTATGGTTTTGTTTTCAGGACTGGGGATTAGACTTTCATGTTTTAACAGGGCTGGTAATGCTGATTTTTTCTGAAAGACCTAACTATAAAGAAAGATGGTTTTTCTTTGTATCAAATCTGTTTTGATTGATCTGTCTTATAATTTGCAGCATCTACTTGGAGTGATGGTGGCTCAGTTCGTCCTAGCTACTGGCTGGTTCTTCACAATCTCACTCCACAGGTATTTTCTGTGGTTGTTTCTGGAAACTTGTTTGCTTTAGCAAGGATTTGTGAATTCTTCAGTTGTTTCTTTTTGAATAAAATCTGATAAAATCACATTTGTCAGCATATGTAATGTATTTCTACTAAACTGAGCTGCAGTCTGACTGGTTTTTCTATTGTAATCGCTTCAGCTAATTTTAAGATGTTCAGGTTTTGCTATATGACTGTTAAAACATTTCTTTACTTAAGAGTTATAAAAAATAATTAAACAAAGATTCTTCTTAGAAGTGAGGGTAAATTCATGACTATAATGTGGAATGGTTTATAGCTGTTCTTTGGGATGTTGTCAGTAAGAAATGTGAAGTAACTGCCAGTTTTCACTTCAGTGTTTCCATAGTGAAACCACAGAATTTTTCCAACACTCCTGCCAAAACCAGTCTAGTTAGGTTATTTCTGCAAGTATTCTCAAAGCTTGCTGCCATTGAAAATTAATTCCGTGGAGATCCTGTTTTCAGCATTCCCAGTTAGACCTGTATTCAAGGTCTAGGAAAAGCCTATATGATTATCAGCAGCACCCTGAGGTCTAGACAGAGAGTCCCCTGTTCAACAGGATAATTTACCATGCTTCTACAGTCTACAAAGAAGGTTGATGTGAAAGGAAAAGCTGAGGTCTCCATCAGATCACCCAAAATGGTGAACCGTGCTCCTTTTGTAGAAAAGACTGTTTACCTTGATGTGAAGGAAGAAGTGGTGTGAGGAAAAAGCACAGTTCTAAGTCTGGCTTTTGTAAAATTCTTTAATGCTGCTTTAGGAATTATTTAATGAAAGAAGAATATATTTTGAAGGCATTTCAGTTAGTAGGAAAGAGAAACAGATCGCAGTTGTCTCTTTATGGATTCTCTCTTTATTGTGGATCAGTACACTAGAGGAAGTGTAAAGGTTCAGATGGATTCATAGACTCACAGAATGGTTAGGCTTGGAAGGAACAATATGTTCATTTCAAGGTTCTCTTGTTTTAACTTTGACCATATTTATACCCCCACACAACTTCCTTTTCCCTCATTTGAAGCTGTATTATAAAATAGGGGGGAAAGAAGGAAGAAAGTAGCACTTCCTTAAGTGTTTGCACATACGGGTCCCATTCATATGTCCATGTTCCTGTGGCACACCAGGAATGGAATCTGTCTGTACAGAACACCTGAAAGAACAGCTGTTACTGGAGGTAAGTAACAAGCTGGTACTGCTGCAGAAGGAACACAGGCAACAACTGCTGTAAAAACATTAGTTCAGACAGAATGGACATTGGCGGGTTTGGCAGCAAAATCACTGACTCTTTCTGTCACTGTTTCATAAACGACAAAGACAAAGAAGCACCAAAATAAATTTTCAAAAGTTTCATTGTAGAGATATTTCCATTTTGCAAAAGCTTTTTAGGTCCTAGTTTATATAAATTCTGAAATCGGAGAGCTGAAGACTGAGACATTCTGGTTCCTTTGGTACAAATTCTGATGACTGAAGATGGTGAGGAGTACAAGTTGTATATAATTGCTGGAAAAGCTCTCAATGTAAGGATAGTGACAGTGTAAGAAACTCAGTGAGAGAGGGAAAACTGGACTCAGGCTGTAAGTGAACAGGAAAGATAATTTAAATTATTCAATACTAAAGTAAACTGCATTTAATTGTGAGAAGTCAAGGCGTACCAGTTCCCATTTGAAAATTAATTTCTGTCACCTTTGCTTACTTCCCACTGCTTTCATCTGTTTTTCTTTCTGAGGGCAGAATAGCTTTCAATTACTGACAAAGTCAAGATTGAAGTATGTTTAGAGAAACAATTACAAACATCTGTTTCATCCTGGCTGTTCTTCTTCAGATTGATGGGTCAACCCTGAGGACGATCTGCATGCAGCATGGCCCACTGCTGACATTCCATCTGAACCTGACCCAGGGCACCGCCCTCATCCGATACAACACCAAACAGGAGGCGGCCAAGGCCCAGACTGCACTGCACATGTAAGCAAGGTTTTGAGACAGAAATCTTTGGGGATGTGAGATTGATGGTGTAAGCCCCTAAACTCAGTGAAAACTTCTGAATTATACTAATCTCTTGAATTCCAAATGCTTTTAACCTGTTCTTTGTCTGTTTTGTTTGAAAGGTGGCATATGTGCATTTACTTACATGGTATAGTCATTTTTATTGCTCTTGGTGTTAATATTCAGGACCTTAGTTTAAATTGATCAAGATTTTGTTCAGGCATAACTGACTGCCAGGGCAAGGGGGTTGGGGTGTTTTTGTTTTGTTCTTTCTGCTGTATAAAATGAAAGTTCTTGTGTTTTGAGTGAGTTTCACTGTCAAAAACAGCTGAAGTTTTCCTTGTCCACTGCATTGTAGCAATGTAGCTGATACCTCCTTTGGTTTGGGCACCTGTTAGTGTTGTTCCTGTGCTTTCTGAATCCCTTGCCCTTACCTTTTGGCTCTAACTATTTTTTTATCTTATGTGTACCTTGCCCTGTAGGTGTGTGTTGGGAAACACTACCATCCTGGCTGAGTTTGCCACAGATGAAGAGGTTAGTCGCTTTTTGGCACAAGCTCAGCCCCCTACACCTGCAGCAACCCCGAGTGCACCCGCAGCGGGCTGGCAATCCCTGGAGACAGGACAGAACCAGACAGATCCAGTTGGACCTGCTTTGAATCTCTTTGGTGGGTCAACAGGGCTTGGGCAGTGGAGCAGTGGTGGCAGCGGCGGCAGCAGTGGGGGTGATCTCACTGGCGCTTCATTGTGGGGGCCCCCAAACTATTCTTCAAGCTTGTGGGGGGTCCCAAGCGTAGAGGATCCACACAGAATGGGCAGCCCTGCTCCCTTACTACCTGGAGACCTTCTGGGAGGAGGGTCGGATTCAATCTGAACTTAGAACTTTCAACTCTGACCTCGTGACCTTTTTTGGAACAGCAGCAGCACTAACTTGACCTTTTTCATTTTTTTCAACTTGCAATAAATACATTTATAAAAGGAAAAAAGAAAACGGAGAAAGAGAGAAAAAAAAGGTGGGTCATTGACAGACTGTCTGAGCACATAGTTGCCTCCCTTATATAACTTCAGTTTTTTCGTTTGGAATATGAATCCAAAAAGAGAACATATCACTCTTGAAATACTTGAATCGTGAACGCCAACTTAGAAAGACAATGTGAAGCAAGTACACATACCATTTAAATTTAAACAGAAAAAATGAAAAAAATTAGTTTCTAGTTTTTCACTTTTTCATGTTATACGGAAGTTGTTGCTAAGAAACATATATACTGAAAAAATAGCTTTTTAACTTTGTTTGCACTGGGTGTGTTTCCGTCCTTAGGTCTACCATGTTGGGTTGGGGTTGGGGAGGGGTTCAAAAGAATAAGGGGAGGGAGGGGAAGACTTGACGGAGCCTCACTTTAAAAACAACAAAAAAATAAAACTAGAAAAAAAATTTAAAAATTAAAAACCCACAAAAAAAACAAAACAGAAAAAACAAACAAAACAAAAAAACCAACACTTTGTGATTGGCTGGTTGATAAGTACCAGTGTGTTCTGGCACATGTAACTGCCCACGTGTGCTTGTTTCTGTGTGAGTGCGTGTGCACATGTTTGTGTGTGTGCATTTTTTTCTCTCTATATATAATATCTTGAAACGCTGCATTGCTGGTGGTCTAAGGGCTGGCTGGCTATCTGCATGTCTTGATTCTGAAAGCAAGACAGGCATGGTGGAGTCCCTGTGGCTGAAGCGGAATCCAGTTGGGCTGGATTAAAATTTGTCAGTAGGTTTTTTTAAATTCATTTTAGCAGGGTGCTATCTCAAATCTGCAGATCATACAGAGTGGGTAGTCGCTTCCTAGCCCTTGTTCTAACCCTGTGGTAGAGCAGAACACTGCCATATCCAAAGGATTTGGTGAGAGGGGAGACAATGTTGTCTTTTGAGTAACGGTGTCTTTATTTATGTCTGCATGTGGGGTTTTTGTACTGAATGAACCCTAGAGTGTTTGTTGTATAATGCAAGCCATTTATTTCTTCCAACAAGGGGAAAAGAGGAGGAAAGAAGACATTGCCATTTTTTCTGCAGCTAGACAAATGTTCTTTTTCAGTCTCTTGCAAGCTTCAGTACCTTTTTAAAAAAGTGTTTCTTTTCTCCCCCAAACCTAAATAAGCACCTGTACTCATTCTAGAGGAATCCATCAAAAGCTTGAAAATCCAGCCCAACCAAATCAGCCTTTTAGTTGATTTACTGCTTCTGTTAAAACTGACAAAAATCTAAATGGTGTCAGCAAAGTGCTGGCCAGCCTGCCTCATCTCCTGAAAGCACATGCAGCTAACTCCTTCCTGCGTCCTTCATGGTGAGCGTTACCTGTGCCAGGCCTTGGTGTCATTACAGCGCCAGACCATCACTGACAGAAACGTTTACTTACGAATGTTCTTAAACCAGTGTGTACTTCAAAGGTTTCCTTTTGTTTCTCTGTGTTGTGTTTTTTCCTGTGTACGTGGTTTTGCTTAGGGAGGTATATAACTAGCAAAGACTTTTTTTTTTAAGAAGTATTGCACCTTTTTGTTTTTTGTTTTTACTTTTTTCTGTACTGTTGCTTTTTAATTTCTGTATTTAAGGAAAGGTTTGGGGTTTTTTTTAGCATCAGTGTATTAGTACTCTGGGCAGGATAGGGGTGACCTATAATCCACAGTGATAGCCAGTGTGTGCGTGCATGTGTGCGCTGGGAACAAAACTTCTAAGACCTGTTGTGAAAAGAGTTGTAGCAGACTTGAAGGAACATCCCTTGACATGAAGCAGGAAGTCTTTTTTGGGGGTGGGGCCGGGGGAAGAGGGAAGAGGTGCCAGTACTTTTTCCATAAGTACTAGGACTTCCATGCGGCATTGTCCAGCTGTTATGCTGTCTAACAAAGTGCCGACCTTCTGTACCAGCACATACCTGTGCATTCCAGCCCTCAGAGGGAGCAGTGCTTTATCACTTGGCTGAGGGGGGCAGATAGGGGAGTCTGTTTCTTCAGTGTTTTCATTGAAGGATGTGACCATGTCTAATGCATTTAACTCATGGGTTTGGTGGGCAGAAGCAAAAACAAATGCAAGTCTTGGGGGACAGGTTGGTGCACGCGTGTGTGTGTGTGTGTGTGTGCTGGGGTGGGAGGGAAGGGCTAGGAAATTACATGGCTGTTTTATTTAATTCGCCCTTTCTATGTAAACCCAATGTCACAAGGAAGACTGACTGAGGGAAATGCTGCATATACACATGCCTGTAGATTTGTATGCAAAGCGTTATGTGGTAAAAAAGTATGAGTAGGTTTGTACTTGTTTAGTAAACTGGAGTGTGCAGCATACTCTGGCCCCTTTGGAAAATATTTTCCTATCATGTCTCCTCCATCTATCCCACCATGCACAAAGAAACAAAATGCTCTCTTTCAGCTCCTGCTAGCTGGCTAGTGCCCCTCGTGTGCAGGCATCTGTACAGCTTAGTTTCTGCTCAAAGACCAAGCGCACTTGGACATGTAGAGCAGGTTCTTAAAAGTCCTGTGCCAGCAGTACTTCTAGTGAAGCACCTTTGGCCTGAGCAAGCCAGTATCTGTTCTGTCACATGATTTGCTATACATGCTGGTTCATTGCTGTGTTCCACCCTCACTTCTCTCTCCCAACCTGCCCTAAGGTCCCTTTTCCTGCACTTTGGGCTAGTTGAGTTCATTGCGATACTACGGTGAAAGCCGGGTGCTAGAGCCCCTCTTGTTTACAAGACATAATGAGGGATTTGAAATATTTAAAAAGAAAAGCTAAATTGTTCTTCCATTGTAAGCTTAAAGGGAAAAAATTAAAACGTACAAAAAAAAAAAAAAAAAAGACCAAAAAGTGCATATATATATATTTTAGATGAAGACTAACTCTGGGAGCATTTAACAGTGTTTTTGGTTTTATTTTAACATTTTATTTTCCTGCTTTAAATTTGCAAGCATTCTCAGGAATTCTAGGGTAGGAAGCCAGTTTTTTGAAGATGGTTTATTTAACCTTATCCTAGATAGATGGCTGTTTCTTGTTGATAAACTTTTACAAGTTCCTGAATCTTCAAAATGTTTGAAAGTTTTTACTTTAAAATAAAAATGCTAAAAAAAAAAAATAAAAAGAAAAAGAAAAAAAGAAAAAATCTCCAAATGTTACTGTCAAGCGAGGGATCAAGAATTTTAAAGACTTTCTAAATTGAGATACATTAAGAAAACTTCTCAATATCAGCAACAGGAATTCATTGCAATCTTAAACGATTTGTGGGAGAAGGGTTATCATTTATTGTGCTTTGTTACTCATGCAGACGTGTGCAGTTGCATGGAGAAGAGAAGTGTGTGAATGGAAACCTACTATTCCCTCTTGATTGAAACTAAACAAAAATATTCTTCCAAGCACCTTTTTAAAAGCAGAGTGAAAGTATAAACCTTATTAAAATGCAGTAGAGTTTAACTGAACGAATCTTTGGTTAGGACAACTAGCAGGAAATACACAGTGGTGCTTCTTTGAACCGCTTCTGAGCAGTGCTAAAGAAAACCAGTGCTGACAGAATACTCAGTAATGAAGTAGTTCTATTACCCTGCCTTTTCCAGTACAGAAAAAAAAAGACTATGGAAAAACTCCACACAAATGTACATTGGAAATCAACTGTCCTGTTTTCAGCTACTTGGTCAGTTTAATTCCCCACTTGGAGACTTGCTGCTTGCTTCTCTTCATCCACCCCACCTCCCAGTCTTTCTGTTTCATTTTATGAGGAAAATAGCTGTTAAACTCCTCTGTTCACCCTGTTGCTGCTGGCTGTCAGGGCTTACAGTCTTGAACTTAAGAGTTTGGTGTTGGGATGGCTAACTTCTGCCTCCCAGCTCTAGGGGTCAGGGGCTTACTCCGCCTGAAATGGCTCGGCTCAAACCACAAAAACCGCGCTAGTGCCTTGTTACATGCACCCACATGCCCTACAGTAGGGGAGGGGAGGGAAGACGAGGCAAAGTGAGGCAATGTAGCCACTTCATGGAAATAGATGTGCCCATTCTTAAGGGAAGAAGAGCATGCCACGTGTGCAAGTCGTGCAATGAGTTACTTAATAGTAGTTAAGTTGTTATTATTATTAATAAAAGAAATCAGATGCCAAATTCTGTCTTTCTCATAGCATTTGCCCAGTGTTGTGCTGTGTGTGCATGTGAATCTATTGAAAATAATGCATCAATAGTAAAAATAATGTGCTTTAAAAATCCTGTCATGGGCCAGTAGAAGGAGGGTTTACTTAGAAAGTTTAGGATTTTATTTTATTGGTATTTTTAGTGAGAGACTTTAAGTGCTTTGCCAGAAGCTGTGTTTTATCAAATTAGCAGTGTCCTAAAAGAGAGGAAACCGTAGCATTTAGTGAAAAAAGCCAACAGACTTGACATTCACTTGGAAGTGGATTGTGACTGACTGCTGAAGGGTTGGCAGTCTTAAGTTTCAGCAGTCTGCTGGGTCCAAACCTGTTGTAGTACAACAGTCTGCTCCTCGTTTCCTGAATGTGCATCCTGTAAGTGTTAGTGATTGTCTCCTCAGTGACAGTTTCCCTGCATTGGCAAAGTAACATTAATCTATTTTCCAGCTACAGTTGACAGATCTGTACTCCCGACCATTGCAAGTGGTGTCTGAGAATTGTGCTAACCAGACTCAACTGCTGGGGACACCCATTGCTTAATGTTGTAAAAATTCTGCTACCATTTCAGCTCCTGACAGCCAAAGTCAGCAGGAATTGATGTTAGGGTATTTCTGGGCTTTTACAAAACTGTTACTGGGAGGGAGTCATTGGCAGCATCTTGTTTAAACATTGGCAAGGTAGGGAGAAGAGGCTGGGGAAAGCACAGCTTGGAATAGACTAGGGGGCATCTCTTACCAGATAAAAATCCAGCTACTTTACTTACCCTACCTTGCAGTGTCTATCAAGCTGAGAATTTTTAATCTGTTGGTAATTCTTTGCTCCATTTGAGGATTTCTTCTGAGCAGTGACAACAGAGTCTAGCAAGCAAAACAGAGTGTGGTACAGCTCAGAAACCTGTGTTTAGACTTCTGACATTTACTTTGGAATACTTGCCATCTTTTCCCAGTGTTTTTATGTTTCTACCTGGACACTTGCCTAGCAGTCTTGGGGGTGGGGTTTTTGTTGGTTTGGGGTTTTTTTACAATCACAGGGTGTCAGGTTTTTCTTACGATTTTTTTTTTTAATTGTACTTCACATTAAGTGACTTTCCTAATCAGTAAGAATGTTAAGCCAAGTATGTTTTTACCTCTGCAACATAAACAGGTTGTTTTAAAAAAACTGGGTGAGATAACCACCACAAAGATTCAATAACAATTAAACATTTATATTAAGTTGGCCTCTTTTTCTTTTTTTACCATGGAATTTCTCAGCATTTATTCCTTAGAACTTTTGCCCTGTTTTTCTTCCTAAAAATGCTGCCACATATTCCGCTGTGTCCTAACAGTGCATCCAAATAGTACTGTAGTTTTTTGGGGGGAAATTTTGATTAGGTTGGGTTTTTTCATTCATTCTTTATTATGTTTAACTCTTAAGTTTCTGATTTTGTTTGTGCATATTGTTTTCCTATTGACTTTAAGAGGAGCGCTGTTTGTATGTCTGAGGTACCCAAATTTGACCAAGCCTGGTCAAGGAAATGAGCTGGATCAGGGTTAAGGTAGCAGATGAAGACCTGTTGTGTTTCCAGTGTGTGTTGCATATATCGCCTTCACTGTAAATCATGTGACCTTAGCATCCAGGTTCTCAAGTGGATTGAAATGCAGGTTTTGTGGAGGCTGGTAAACATCTCAGGGTAATAGTCCTGATTGAGTAGAAGGTAGGGGGTTTTTTTTCTAAAGATGTAAAATTCCTTCAACAGAAGCAGCTTTCTTAATTGTACATATGCATGCATACTTTGTGGGCAGGAAAGTAATACCAAGACAACTACGTTGAAATTTAAAAAAAAAAACAAAAAACTATAAACAAATGCTGTTGAAGTGCAACTTTGGTCCTGAATCTGAAGCAACATGCGCAGAATCTGTTGGTTTTGCATACAATATCATTTCAGTTCTGTAGTTTATTTGCCACTGTTTTGCAGTTTTAGGAACTGATACTGTTAGATCATATCGGTCATTCCCACTGTGATCAAAATACAGATATCTAAAACCCAAACTCTTTCTTCCCCTTTACCTCCAGTACTAGGCTTCCACCTGTGGCAGAAGGATGTTAAAAGTAATGGGGAGAAATGTGTGAAGTTTCCCAATGTAGACAGAGTTGGTACTCCCTGTTGTCCTGAATTCACATCCAAACCTAAACCACAAAGCAACAGTTAGGCTGTAGCAGACCTGTTGGACTAAACAACAGGAGCCAAACTGGAGATTTTTAGCAGCCTTGCTAGTCCATGTCCTTCACAATGTTTTGCATAAGTGTCCCATCACTGTAAATACCAGTGTTGCTGAATTTTACCAAAGTTCCCTTGCAGTAGATAATGGGAAACAGGTCCATTTTGTAGTGACTCACCAAGCAGAGCTTTGCCTACAGTAGACTTCAGGGTCTGTCTACATTGCTGTTAAAATTGAGTCAGGGTCCCATTTAAAATTATAGCGCTCTATTTTGTGGTGTTACGTGACTTTAAACTTTGTGATGTAGTAACTGTAACTTCTGATCCTTGTATGAAAAGTGATTTAAGGTTTCACCTGTGCTACAAAAAGCACCATAGCTCCTGGTGGGTTGGCACCTACTTTTAAAACTTGTCAGGCCACGATAGATGCCGTTTCATCTGTAGCACACAGCAGACAGTATCTGTTTGCAGCAAGTTTGCCTGCTCGTTGCTTTTCATCGAGCTATGCAGGAAAGCTTTTCTCTAGAAGTCTCCCAGAGTCCTAGCAAGCTTCTAGCAAATCAAGTGCCCTCTGCAGAAGAGCCATTTTTGCCCTGTATGTGTGATAGTTGGGACTGGTGACATTCAGCAGTGTTAGGGTTCCTGTAAACTTTGTAGTGAGACAGGGAGTTTTTTGACTTGACTCTGACAGCCTTTCTGTAAAGTAATACAGAGTACTCCAGGGAAAAAGGATAAAGAACAAAAAAAGGGAAGAATGCATTGTGCCAGCTGGCGTTAAGTGTTTTAGCAGCAAACATTCTTGACTGTAGTGGGCAGAAGGGAAGGGAGTGGAGAATTTTGCATGAGTGCGCAATACAAGGAGGCTGTGTTCGGCAAGAAATGTTTCCTTGAGCGCTAAATGCCTCTTCTTGGCTATTGGTGTGTGTTGTTACATTCGCGGAACTAACTTCCTCATATTTTTATGTTTGTTTTTATTAATTGAGACAAAGTGGAAGCTCTTCCTGTTTCAGGTGAAACACAACCAACCATAAGTGATCATTTTCTTCATCATTTACTGTTGAGCAGGTTGCACAGCTTGTTAGAATAGCTATTTTAGTGACATGATATTATGTGCTTTCTTTCCCCTCCCTCTCCCTGCCATATCTGGCTTACCCTTTCTATATAAGGCGCTGTGTGGGTTTTTTTGTTTTGTTTTGGGGACATGTGGAGAAGAAGCAAAATGAAGTGAAAATGCAAGCCAAGGTAGAACAGCCTTACTTTAGGGGGTAGCCTTACAACAGAGCTTTATAGTGAGTGTGCTGTATTCCAAAATATATAAGCCAAAAACAAAAAATTCATTTATGCAAAAAAAAAATCTAAGAGGTGTTGGAAGACTTCTTTAATATGTACCTTCTAAAGGTGGAGTAAGGTCTCACCAAGTGATACATTATTGTGATACTTCTTGCTGGGTCAGTAGGACTGGGTTGGGGTATAAGCGCTTAACGTTTCCTCCTATGTTTTCACAAGCAGTAAGTTAAATGTGGTATTTATGAATGTGCCTTTGTGAGTATAGTGACTGTCTAATTGAGGAGACCGCTTGGGCTGGAGGGAAAGCAATGGTCCACTTATTCTTTCAAGAGGTCAGACATTGAGATTGCAGCCCACTGGTCCCTTTTGACAAGCAGCATCATTGGCTGGTCTCTACACTGCACAATACGTATTCATATGTGGTAGAGATTGGGGTGGGGGGTGTGAAGGGATGTCATGTGATGCACAGAAGCTGTTGATAGTTTTAGGGTAGTCTGCCGATGCAGGTTGAGTTAGTATATCTATTATGTGGCTTCTCTTTATGTTTGTGTGCATGAGTGTGAGTGCGTGTGGCTTTGGTTTTTTGTAAGCACTGGAGAATTGAAACACAGTGATGTTTGAGACAAATTTATACATGTAAAGAAGATGATGTTTTGTAGCTTCTGTTAAATAGTGGGTGCAGGCACACTTTTACCCTCTCTGCCCGTGTCCTGATAAGCAAAACAGGAATTTTTTTTTTTTCAACCCTTCAACTTCCAGCACACTTAACGTTGCCATTTAAATGAACAGGGTATTACACAAGAAGAAAAACAAAAAGAGTTTTTGAAATGGTGAGGTAGAAGTGTTTAAAAGGAAAAAAATCTGAAGTAATTTTTTTGTTTCTTCAAAGCTGTTTGTAGCTAAACATGGGAATCTGCAGTGTCTCCTTCCATTTGTTTTTTTTTTCCTAATAATTCACCTCTTCGTCCCACCCAAAACATGAGGTGTACAAGATCAAGAGCTGTTGTTGTAGCGCTTTGAAATTCCCACCCTGTAAAGAAACTCCAGTGGGGTCCCTCAGCTCTATTCAGGAAGACAAAGAGAGGAGAGACTCTGCAGTTTTCTTTGCTTCGCTCTCATTCCTCTCTAATGGCCTTGAAATGTATTATTATGCAAATGTGAATTTTGATACTGAACTTAAGAAGAGGTTGTTTGTTCTTTTTTCAAAAAAAAAAAAAGGTCCCATATGTGGTCAGCATTGCTTCTTTATTTTGTAAGTGAATTGTAAACTATGCATTCTGCAAAGGAGGTGTAGGGGACAAAGATACTTTGCTAAACTGTTCAGGAGTTTCTGTGTCCATGGTATATCCATTATAGTTTGGGGAAGTGGGGAGGTGATCACTTTGAATTAAGAAGGAAATGATAAGAACCTTTCTTTTGTCAGAAGCTGGCCAATGGATAACTGGGCAGAGATTTGAAGAACCAATGTTGGCTGCAAAACAAAATCGGCTCTCAGCCTTGCACAGGGCTATGAATCCAGCCACACAGTGTTAACCCAGGGCCAAAAGGGTGAATGGGACACCAGGTCTACCTGGGGAATATCTACCACCTCCTGTGCTCTGGCCCTTGTTAAGCTCAGGAAACCCACTGCCACAGGCACTGGTTTTTTTTTGGATTTACTACTCATTTTCCATTTCAGCAGTCCTTGTGTTCTTCCAGGAGAATTGGAACATGGCTGGTCCTTGATATCCACACTTCCTTATCCCTAACATTTTCTTTGCTGCTGTTGCTAGTACTGTTCATACAGTGACAGAGCAGCTGTGGGCAGGATGGTGGAGATGGTATTTACTTTCTAGTGCTGATCAAAGCCCAGCTGTGAGACTGTTTTTTCAATGTCAGCAGCTACCAATGTTTTCTTGTCTGGTGTTGCTGCCAGTGACTTAGCAACTAATGTTGACAGTACCTGAAATTTTAGGCTAAGTAGACTGATACGTAGACCAGATCCTCTCTATTTAAAAGGAACTATCCTATTTTTATTATAAGGTGGTATTGTAATGGTCATTAAAAAGGATTTACTTCCTCACATCTCCAAAATGCAATCATTGTGAATTATGTGCATTCCTTGAAGCTTGCTGAGCTTCCAGGAGGAGTCTCCTCAGAAAAAATGTAGATCTCACTGCTCTCTCCATCATTGTAATAGGGACCTTTTGACTTGACTTTTTCCTTTGTCCATGGTGAACCATGGTACCGGCATTATCTTAGGTGTAATATCATAAAGTGAGAAATTATCCTGCCTGTAGTCAGTGTTTTCATACAGCAATTTTATTTTTGTTGACATTCACAGTACTGTAATAAGTAATAGACTTGATGATCACTCTCGCATCTGTGCCTGCCTTGCAGATGTGATCATATCAGGGTTCCACTCGGTCAGAATGCCTTTTTGAAAAAAAAAAAAAAACACAAAAACCCACAAAAAGAAAAAAAAATCGGAAGCTTAAACTCATTGACAAAAATACCTCGTGGTACATTTTCCCCTTCTGATGTAACTTTTTAAGTCTTAGTTTTTCTTCTGAACTTGATGGGTTTTTATTTCCATCCATTATCTCCTTTGTAAAAAGATATTTGAACTAGTGGTTTTGAGCACAGGTCGGGAAGCCTGAAACTCCTGAATTTTAACATTGGCCATTACTCTTCCCTTGCCTTGGGCAAGTCATTGAACTACTTTGCCTTTGTTTTTTCACCTGTAAAGCGGGGTTGTTAATAATACTTACCTACCTCACAGGGGTTTTGTGAGGATCAACTAGTAATGTTCGTCAAGTGCTTAAAAGAAAAAAGCATGATAGAAGTATTATGAGGTTTTCACAGCAAGATCGCTAGTTCTTTTTACATTGTTTGCTTGTGTGGAGGGAGATAACCCTTTTTTTTTAAATTACTGAAGCCATCACACACTCAGATCCTAAATGATAGAAGTTGATAGAGATTCAGTTATTCATAGTCTTCAGTCTTTATGCCTGTTTCCATCGTCCTCTTCTTTCTATAGTTACGCCAGTGTTGCTACAGGTCACATGTGTCCAGTACTTTGGATAAGCTTCAAAATTGAAGTACTTTGAGCTTGCTGCTTCTTTCACCAGACCACCAAATGAGAATAAGTTTGTGCACTTCTCCCTGCCGTTAAGCGGCAGATTTGGTAATGTCATCTTTCAAGTAGACAGATCTTTTCCTGCCAACAGGAAGGGGAGGTGGTGGTGTGTAGTTCCAGAGAGGGGACTGTAAGATGAAGAACCCAGCCACTTTATGCTGCTGCTCCAGGGATAAAGGGCAGAGTAGCTTCCTATGTCCTTCCCTGAGTTAATTTCAGTGTGTTACCAGTCACACTGCAAATGCAGTGTCGCTTCTTGTCCATGATACACAGAAGCCATCACCTGCCAATAGAACGTAGGACAAAGAGAATGATAGTAGATGCTGCTTGTGTATATGCCTTACAGCTCTCCCAGAATGTCTCTGGGAGGGTGGTGGGGGATGAGGTCTTCATTGGGTAAATCCCACAGCTGTCAGGGAACCTCTCCTACTTTCTCCCCTCTCAATCACTTGGTCGCTGTTTCTTCTTTCTTGGTGTGCGTCTCAGGGATGTGCATATGAGCCCATGCCTCTTGGAATTTGGCATTTGAAATATCAAGAACATGGTTTCTGTACCTGAAACCTTTGTCTGACACTCCCTGGTCCTCTCTGTCCTGCATTGCTCCCCGTGGCCTTAGGAACATCTCTCCACTGTTGCCCTACGCCACCCTCTCCATCTCTGCCAGTAATCAAGGTGAAGTGTATACAGTGATTCTGCAGAGAAAGGTGAAGTGACACAAGTGCACCTGTGGGATTTACACGCAGAAGTATCTTGGTTTTCTGCTGCAACTGCTCTAAAGCCTGCAGAACATCTGATGCACAGTGCTTTTTCTTTCTCGTCTAGAAAGCAGAACTAACAGCAGTATAACTCTGATGATGGGAATTCTGTAATGTTTACTTTTAACTAAATGCTAAGTATTTTCCTCAAAGAACCAAAAAACCCCCCACCTTCTAACAAAAGTAACCAAATGTAATCTTCCTGGGTGCGTAAGAGGAAAGGGGAGGAGGAAAAGCAGTGACAGGGGAGTGTTCTGATCTATTTTCATCTCCACTGCTCAGCTGGAGGTGTGAAATGCTGCTTTGAGTTCCACAAACATAAGGGATTATGTTTACAAAGGTAATTGCCTTCTGCCTGTTCAGGAAACTGGCTACTGGTGGGCAAGTTTGGCAAGTTTCTCTTCATTGCCAACAAGTAATGGGAGAAGGGTGTGTCTGGAAGAGGAATGGAGAAACAGATTCATTTCATCTACTCTTCTTGGTAAAATAATGCCCCCTTCTTCTCTCCTTATGGAACGGAGGGATGAGGTGGCTGGGTAGAAAATCATTGATGTCCAATATGGCTGGATTAGAAAAGGCAGCTTTTCTACTTTGCACATAAATAGGTAACAGGAAGGTACAGCTTAAGTCCTCTTGCCTGAAACACTGTCCCCCAGAAGCAGATGTTGTAATAATAAAAATAGTGGCTGTGTGTATATTGATGCTATTTGCAAGTTACCTGTAAGTGTTCAATTTTTTTTTTCTTATACTTGAAATTGCTTCCTTTACTAAACTCTTACCGTAGTTCTGGTTTCTCCCCTCCTTCTGTAGTGTGCAGTAAAGAAAATTACAGGACAAATAGGGAGAATGTAGAGGAGATGACACAGTGTCTTGCATATCCAGGTTTCATCTTGATTTCCACCTGTATTCTCAGAAATGTTTGAACTTCCTAAGGGTTTTCCATGGACACAGAAACTCAGCACTTTAGAAGGTGCTCTTGTGAGGCTGGCTGCCCCCTTTTCCTCCTTTTCTATATTTTTATTTTACTTTTAGTATAGTGGTACTTAAGATCACTGGTTCACTTAAAAAGAGAAAAAAAACCAATAAGATGTTTAAACTCTACTAATGTACAAATAAGCTGAAATGTTGCATTTTATGTGTATTTTTGCCATAGCAGGTACTGTATTTCTCATGCTGGATTTAGAAAAAAAAAAGGAAAAAAAAAAAGAAAAAAAAACAAACAAAAGGGTGATGTTTTATTGGAGTGTGACAAGTTAAGAGTAATAAGGAATTAAGTCGTCGTCATTTCATTGAAACTGAGAGATGGTGTAATACTTATATAAGTTTTCTGAAGGTTTGGGGGGGCTTTTAAACAGCTTTTTTTGTTTTTTCGGTTTTGGTTTGTTTTTGGGGGGGGGTGGTTTTTTTTTTTTGGTTGTTTTGTTTTGGGTTTTTTTGTTTTTTGGTTGTTTTTTTTTTAAATATGATTGTATTATGTGCAACTCAGTTGCTTACATTATAACTACAAACTATTTTTGGGTTCCTGGAAAAAAAAAAAAAAAAAGACTAATAAAGGTGTTTGGCTGCTAAGCATTTAAAGCTTGTGTTTTCTGCACGTTTTGTGTCCCGCGGCCGTGTCGGAGCCTCTCAGGCCGCGTCGGCCTCCGGGCGCGGGGGGGCGCCGGGCCCGCCGTGGGNGGGGCGGGGGGCGGGGCCTCTGTCCGCCCTTATCCCGCGCCGCCCGCGACCGCCCGCCACTGCCGTGCGCCGCTGCCGCCGCCGCCCGCGCTGCCATGGCGGCTCCCGGAGAGGAGGAGGACGTGATGGCGCGGTACCGCTCCCCGCTGGTGTCGCGGTACGCCAGCGCCGAGATGGCCTACAACTTCAGCGAGAGGAAAAAGTTCGGCACCTGGCGCCGCCTCTGGCTCTACCTCGCCCAGGCTGAGAAGGTAACGGCGGGATGGGCGCTGAGGGCAGAGCGGCCCGGGGCGGGGGGAGCGTGGTGCCGGGGCGTGTTCATGTCCCGATTCCCTTACGGGCTCTGGCGGATGAGGGTCCGGGAATCGGCCGCACTTTCCCGGAGCTACCCTCGGGAAACCGAGCAGAGCGATTTTCCAAGCGCCCCTTTGGCGCGTTCCGGGGAGGAAAGGGGAGCGAGGGGTGGGGGCTGTGCGAGTTCAGCGTTGCCCAACCCTCGCTACACAATCTTCTGCGTACCTGTCGCCCCTCAGCAAATCACCTCTTCTCGCCTCATATCCTCCCCCTTGCACTTTGCCTGTACTGTAAAATTGGTTTTGTAAAAGCTCTGCTAAGCAATCTTTGGTGAGCAAACATCAGTGTCCTTCCCAAGAGCTCGGCTGTTTGTTTTCCAGGAGGTGTGACGGATGAGGTCCACTGTCCATTCAGTCCGATGGCTGTCAGTCCGTGCCAACCGGACCACCCCCTGCGTTTGCAGACGTTTGTTATCAGATAGCCCTGTCTTTCCGAGATAGGTTTACTTTTGGCCAAAGTGAGCAGTACCTTTAACCTGCAAGTAGTTGTGATGTTTTTGGTAGGCTGAGTGCCACAAAAAAAATAATACTGCAAAAGATTGGGTATTGTTTATTATGAATTTAACTATTAGAAAGCAGCAACCGAGAGTATGTCCGTATGATTGCAAGCTGTTGTGTTAGTAGAGGATAGGCAGTTAACTTTTTTAACCTGTAGTTTAAGCTAAACCTTCTGACTTTAACTCTGGTCCTAATTAGGGATACATGTACAGCCGTTATAACATCTTAATTGAGACATAGTTTTTAAGATGCATGAACTTGATTCTTTGTGACTCTTACCAGGTTTTTGACAGTAAAAAGCTGTAATGTGTTCCCAAAAATAATCCAGAGAAAAAACAGGCACAAAACCACCTCACTTTCTGACAGAATGGCTTTAGCTTTCAGACTCAATAGGTGCCAGTTCATTTTGTACAGAGTCCAGTTTCTGTTTTCAAAGCCCTGGGATTGTTAGGAAGCAATCCAAGTGCTAGGTCTGGCTGTTACTATGAGTGCAAGGGCAGAGAAGCACCATGATGGAGAATGAACAAGCAGTGCAGTGTCATTAATGTGTTCCTTCTCCATGCAAGGATTGTGTCACTACAGCAGCTTTGTCAGTAATATGCTGGACCAAATGTGGTGTTTCAGAAACTGAAGGATGCAATTATACAGCTGTGCTAAACAGAAGTCACCTTTTGAAGTACCACGTGCCTGATTTTGTCACAGTTCAATGCTGGAGTGAGAAAGCTGTAAATCTCATCTAGCATAGAAAGTGCCAATACTGTACAAGCATGCTTGAGGAGCTTTGCATGACAATTTAAACATAATCATATCAATTCTAGCAGATAATTATCACTTTTACTTCTGTTCAAGAACAGAATACTTGAGTTGCCCAATAGGAGAAAGCAATCTTCTTGAAAGAACCAGTTTGAGGCTTCTAGGTTTCCACTCCCAAGCCCTGAACTCGGGGCTACCACATCTCTTGACCTTTCTGCTGCCTCCCACTGCCACCCCAGAGTTTTGTTCCCAGAAAGTAGAGACAGGTCCTACAACTTCTTGAGCTTTCTTTTCATAGTGGGAAGAGAGAGACTACTATTTTTATCTGGCTCCTCATTCCAGAGCAGTTTGTATCTAATGTCAGCTCTGGACTAAAGGAGGAAGAGTCAGCTACTTCCAGCACCTGTTACCTCTGTCAGGGATCAATTAGCTACACATACAAGCGGGTTCCTTACAGAAGATGCATAGTATTTCTATGAAAAAGAACACCAACCCAAATATCAGGTAATAAATGAACTGTGGCGATTTACTGCAGCACACACATATCCTCACTTCCAAGACATTCAGATGTTGCTACTTCAGTCATTCTTTTTGAAGAGACATAGTGTATCTTTTCAGATACATTAAAAACCAAACAGTAACAAAGGAACTGTGGGCAATACTTACATTCGTCTTCTGATAAATCAGATCTAGGAAGGTCTAATCATAGGTTTGCTGAAAGTTGCAGGGAGTAGTAAGACACAAGACATGCAGCTTAGTGATACAATTTTAGGTGAAGTACAGGGCCAGGCAGATGGCTTCAGTATTCACTCTACTTAATAGGTGAAATTTCCAAGGGGTCCACTTGGAGTATGTGAGATAAGAATAGAAGAATTATTTCAGTAGAAACTGAATTTCGCAGAAAATCTATACAGTGTTTTACTCCTTTCAGCAGGCAATAGCAGGAGTTTGAAGAAGCAGGCTTAGCAAAGTGTGGGATTAGTAAGAAAAATGTAACTTTTTCCACCTGACAGTATTTAAAGTTTGGGTTAAGATCTGAGGTGTCTGAATTTATATCCATCTCAAAACACTAGTTTAACTTTTTACATAAATTCTTTTGTATTATGATTCTTCTGTTAACACTTTTTATTTTGAACTCTTGACTTAATTGGATTTGAAAGTCCAGTAGAAATTTCTTCATGCTCTCCCTTCTCATAGAAGTAGCTTTGACATCCTTCAGCATCAAACTGACTTACAATATGTTTTGCACATATGAAATATAAATGTTTTCTCTTTTTCTATAGTAACCCTCCATCTATTTTTTCTGTCCAGTTTAATTTTCTTTTTTTTTCTGTCATGTGTTCTTTATACAATAAGCAACCCAACGTTCTCATTCTGTGTGCAGGAGCTGTGCCGTGTCATCTGCCTATTCTGCCCCATCCTTTAGGAAAAGTGATGAACAGCCATAGCTGTTAGAGTGGCACATCAAAATATTGGGACAGTCTCAGAAGAATGACACCCTAAAAGCACAGTCCGGAGAGCTCTTTACTGACTTCACTCACCTGTGGTGCTTTGGGGAAAACCTTGTGTTCTCCCTTGTGTAGTTTTCCTCCTTGGTTTTCTTAGGTGCACGGATTTGAAGGATGTTTGATTGTTTTCTTCCCGAGGTACTGCCAATATCAGCAAAAGCCCATAGGGAAGAGGCCTCACATGTTGTTTGTGGACAGATGAGAATATCATTTGTCTGGGCACTACCCTACCTTGCACGTGTTCCACATCACGTCATCCCTTTGTGGGGGGAGTTGTGTCTTTCCTCTTTGTATGACTGTGTACTGTGGTCAGCTTTTCCCAAAGGATCCCAGATGTCTGAGCAAGGCATGAGATTTTAATCTTGGCACGAGAATGTATTGCCTGCTGAGCTGCCTTTGCTTTTAGGCTGTGCTTTTAGGCAGTTGCAGTCTATACCGGTGCACCTCAAAGGCAGCAGTCTGGGGCCAGGTGCTTTTCCCCATTTAGCTGGACACTCATGGGCATGTATATCCTTGTGGCAGCATAAGTTTGCGTACTAATTATCTGATGAGGACTTTGAGGACACATCTGCTTCACTTGCTGTCTTCTTCACTTCCAGGTTCCACATCTGCAAACCATTTTTTCAGTCAGTTTGACTCTGAACAGAACCAGTTTTTTAAATACTTTGAATCCTGGAATCCTCCTGGTTGGTGATTTCTCATTACTGATGCACAGGAGAAACCCTGCTTTAATTTGGAAAAGGCAGTAATGCCAAGTTCATTGTGAGACTTAAAATTTCTCAGTATCAGGAAAAGACATTTTTCTCGTCTTACTGGATTACACCAGTATATAATCTTGTGGTTGGATATCTTTGTTTTTAAGTCAGCTTGCTGGAAAGCTCTAGCAATTGAAAAAGCTCTTAGTAATCAATACTTCCAGATCAGAAAGTAACTGATTTCACAAGATTCCATAATCAGTCTGAGATGAAGTAATACAGGACTTTTGAGAAGGTGCAAACATATAAAAGATGTTTTCCATGTGTTTTAAGCCCTCTATTTACAGTTGTGTAGGTCTAGTTGTGCTCCGGAGAGTTTTTCCTGACACAAGTTTAGTCACATGTTAGCTGGATTTTTCTTTACCCAAAAGGTAAACTTCATTAAAAGAAGTTTAAACTATCCTATTTTTATATCACTTTTCCCCATTTTTTTTGTAGTTTTCACAGGAACGTTATGTGATTGAGGAAAGTACGAAGCCCAAGAGACACATCTAAGAATGAGCACTGTCCTATACCATTGGAAAAGGCTGGAGAGCCCTAGAATGAAAGCATTTGCTGTTACAGCTCAATAATACCAAGTTGTCACACTTCTGGGAGATGTCAGATGGGAGTAAATTATTTAAACAGCTTCTGCCTCAGTTTGTTGGTAAAGAGAAAAAGCAACGGAAGTTCTTCTCCCTTTGCAGTCACTTGGGCTTTCAATCACAGATGAGCAGATACAGGAGATGGAAGCAAATCTGGACAACATTGACTTCAAGATGGCAGCAGAGGAGGAGAAGAAGCTGCGTCACGACGTGATGGCCCACGTGCACACTTTCGCCCATTGCTGTCCAAAAGCTGCAGCCATCATTCACCTTGGAGCAACTTCCTGCTACGTAGGGGATAACACGGTAACATAGTATTTCCAGTTCCCTGCCTGCAGACCTGGGGAGAATAAAGCTACAGTTGTTTATTTTACAGCTCTTTATGAACTTTTCTTTGTCAAATACTAAGTGGATTTTTCAGACATTTTTGTTAATTTTACTGTTGAAGTTAATTCAGTTCTTTAACCTGGCTACCCTAGGGAGGCAAGATCCACTTGCCTTCTTCCTTCTGATGTGAAGAGAGATCTATCTGGAAACTGTTCCCTAGCTTCTGCTTGCATGTTAAATATTCAAGGAGATAAGAGGGGAGTTGCAAACACATGAAAAAACATGTGAACTCTGTGATTTATCAGTTACACCCCTGTGACAAGAGTTCACTGACTTACAAAACAAGGTCCATGAGCTTTCAATTGCTACTTGGAACCCCTGCGTAATTCAGGGGAAAACAAGTTTTTCAGCAGTGAAGAGAAGAGATCAGTGTGTTAAATGAAAAAGGAAGTACTACCATTCTACAGAACTGTAAAATGTTTGTGAAAAAACTCATGTAAAACGGAGTGCAAATGGAAGCCTCATTTCTCAGCATATGTTGCTGTTCCACTGATCAAGCCATTGCAATTTCACAGCTGCTTATGTTGCATGAGAAGCTGCTGTGTGGTTATTTTTTCTCTGCTCCGTTGCAAACCTGTTTAGCTTTTGGTTAATATTGCCTTCCTTGTGACACTTGCACCCAGCTGCACCTCAGTCTCATAAGAAGGAGTAAATACAACTGGTACTGCATTAACCCACTTACTTTCCTGCTGTCTTTAGCCTACAGTGCCTGTGTTTTCCACTTGGGACTATATGATTTAGTCTGTCATGCCATGGGCAGTCCCAGGAACCTCAAAATAATCATTCATAGGCACTTGATGGAAACAGGTCTTCCACCACTTATGACTTTCCTTGGACAGTATAAAAGGAGCAATGGTGGATCCAGCATTTTTGTCCTAAGCAAGTTCAGTGCAAGTTCTGTTACAAGGAAAGCAAGTAATTTGTTTTAAGGGGAGATTTTTGAGTCAGCAAAGCATAATCTGTGTTCTCTCTGAGAGAAACTGTTATGTCCAGTCCTTTAAACATGGCCCAAAATTCCTTTCTTTGCTTCTTTCAGGATTTGATTGTCCTCCGTGATGGGTTTAACCTCCTGCTACCTAAGGTGAGAAGGTGGTTCTGCAGTGTCTCAGAACTGGGGAGCACTCGTGTCTTGTGCATAACTTGGATTTTCCTAAACCTTTGTGGGAACCTAGGAGGAGTTGTCTGTCTGAGTTGTTCTCAAAAAAGTGAACCCTTACCTTCCTTTCCTTTCTCAAGTCTTTTCCCAGAGCTTTTTGGTTCACAGTGGGAATTACAAGCAGCTCCTTGTTTATCTGTGCCACAGGTACTACATAGCAATACAACTGTATTGCTTTCAGGATTATTTTAGTCTTATCCTTAGCTGTATTCCTAGGAGTGCATCTGCATTCAAGAAACTATATAATACAACTTTCTGAGATCAAATATAGCAGGAGTGTAGTGCAGTGGTGTCTATCTGGCCTGAATGAGTTAGCATCCAATTTGCCCTGGACTGTATGTGTATCAATTATACCCCAAGCAGCTTTATTTCTGATCAGTTCCAGGAATAGAGAAAACCCAAGGATGAACCAACTGCAGGATTGGGTTGGGCATGAAGATTAGACTAGTTTGAGCTCAAGTCCAATGACTTGTGTTAGCTCTTACTTGAGTTTTGTAGCAATCAGAAATTGCATGCATGCCCTGAAAACCTGAAACACACCATATTCTACAATTAGAGGGGGCTGCACAGTTGTCCCTCAAGGTCCCTCGCTGCAAAACTGCCCCTTCCTGCACAGTGGTTTCCCTCCCCTTTTTCTCACAATGTTGTGCCTAAGCATGCGAACTTCCGCTGTGTTGTTCGGGGTTTTTTCCTCTCTCATTCCGCCTCTTCTCTATCCTTCCTGCTTCCACCAGCTCGCACGGGTGATCAGCCGGCTGGCCGACTTTGCTGAGAAGTATGCTGACATGCCTGCTTTGGGCTTCACTCACTACCAGTAAGTAGCCATCAGCCTTTGCTTTCTTTTTGTTGTCTGTGTTTTGATTAAACTGACCTGTTACTGCTCTTTTGCCATCCTTTTTCCCATCTCTGATCAGTTGGTGGTTCAGAAAAGGCGGATGTGCCTGACTCCAGGCTTGTCTAGGAAATTGGACTGTTGCTTTGACTAGCTGTCAGTAGTTGCTTCAACACAGCTTCATAAAGGATGACTTCCAGGCAAACACATGTGCATATTCTGGACTGTTTCAAAAAAGTATGACTGGGAATTGCACTAAGCCTGTCTTTCAGTCAGAGTTTCTTTGTTTTTCTTTAAGTTATTTTCCGCTGCAGCCTAGAAAGTTTTCTGAATGGCTACTTGTTACTACAGATACTGAGTCAAAGGACAATGAGATCTGGGTGGTTCTGGTTTGGGGGTAGTTTAATCTCCAGCTTCGTGAAGACTGTTTTCAGAAGCATTGAACTATACAATGAGGTAAGCCTGGGTCTTCTACCCCAGTGATACAGAACAGCAGAGGCAGGGAAATTAAGCATGAGTCGTGTCAGACTCAGTGTCTGGCACTTTAGCATTTCTCCCAAAGGAGGGTGAAAGTATCAGGTCACTTCTCTGATTTACTGTCTTGCTGTATATGCACTGTCAATTCTGTCAGCTCTAGTCCTACAGCCCTCTTCATCTACAGATTTTTGGAGGAGTATTTGTGTTAGTTTTATTTGGGCTTTTGGAAAGAGGACAGAGGCATGTTCAAGAAGTGTACACAAGGTGAAATCATAATTGATGCCTCAGCCTTTTCTGTGTCGTTTGTCAGCAGGGCCTTTGCTCAGTCTGTGTTTTCCCTAGCCTTCCCTTTTCCTGCTTATGTACTTGCAGAAGCCTCTCTTGTTGCCTTTCACATCCCACAATAAATTCATCCAGGTGGGTTAGTTTCTTTGTATTCGTCCTGGATCGCCTGCCCTGCTTGCAGATCTTACAAGCTTCCTTTTTATGCCTGAGCATTATCAGGAGCATCTTGTTTGTGTGTGTATGGTTCTTTGAAGTAGTATAGAGGTTTTCTTTGGAGTTCATATGGATAATTTGAAATATTTCACTTTCTGGGTTCTGCATAACACCTCTGTTTTCGCCTCAAAGCATTTGCATGGGTACTGAAGTGTAGCTGAAGCTTGCAGATACTATTCCAAGGTAGAGAGGTCTTACAAGAAGTGTTGGCTGACAGCCAACATTGTTGAAGTGTGTTTGCCCAGAGGCTGAGGAACACATTTTTATAAGTAAGAATGAAAGGTTCCTGAGGGGGATCATTTAAAATCACACAGTGAATGCAGATGTTTCTGTGCTGAGAAGTTCACACCAGTGCTGTAAGTCAGCCAGGGTGCCCACGTGCCCTGGGTGAACGGAATTGGGGGACAACACATGCACCGCCAGTCTGTCACAGCCCCTACAGGCCGGCAGGGGGCGCACGCCCAGCACATGGGCACAGAATTGCTGTTTTCTGGTAATGTAATTCCATCTAATTCCTGAAAGGAGTTATTACATTTTCAGTACCATTTACTGCTGACATTGGTACATCCTTCTGCCTAAGCCAAATCCTGTTAATTTCTGCTCAAATGAATCAAGAGAGGTGAATCTGTAGGGAACTCTTAATGGCAGACTCAGCAGTGAAGTATGGTGCTTGTGCAAATCCTCAATGAGTCGTGTTGTGTTCTTGATTGTTTTCAGACCTGCCCAGCTCACCACTGTGGGGAAACGCTGCTGCTTGTGGATTCAAGACTTGTGCATGGACCTGCAGAACCTGGAGCGGGCTCGGGATGACCTGCGCTTCCGGGGTGTGAAAGGCACCACTGGCACTCAAGCCAGCTTCTTGCAGCTCTTTGAGGGAGACCACAGTAAAGTATGTCAGACAGCCCAGGGTGCAGAGATAGAGTCTTGGCAATTTTCCACTCTGGAATACTGTTTTCTTTCAGGGAACACAGATTCTGGCATTAAATTTACAAAGTCACCATGATCCCTCTGGGGCTCATTGACAAGGCTCTGTGTGAAAGCAAGCAGCATTTGGGAAGGGATGTTTCACAGAATGCAGAAAATTTTTCAACAGTAAACAAAAACAAAGGACCATTTTTGCTCTTGTTGACCTTGCTGAGTTGTATTTTGAACTCTGGTTTCTTTTTTTTTTTTTGCTTCACCCCAAGGTTGAAGAACTGGACAGATTGGTGACTGCGAAGGCAGGATTTAAGCGGTATGTAACACACATTCTTAGCACTGTGTGACTCCTGCTGGTAGTGTTGGCTCAGATTCCCTGGGTTGCCAAACCGACATCTGTGCTGCTGTTCACTTATTCCCCCTTGCTATCTTCCATTCTCAGTTGCATTTTCCCGCATGAAACTTCACCTCCTAAACAGGCCACTTCTACTTGTCTCCCTGTCAAAGCACAGCTGTCCGTTTTCCTCTGTTTACCTCTCTCCCATCTGCATGCTCCCCCAAGTTATTGACAGCCTGAATCCAAAGTTGTTCTCATCAAGGCAGAATGACAGCCCTCCACTTCAAGAGCCATGTCACTCCTTGCTCAAAGTCTTGCAGTACTGTTGTGTCTGGCTGGAACACTCAGCTTCTGTGCTTATTTCTAGGGCTTACATGGTCACAGGGCAGACCTACAGTCGCAAGGTGGATATTGGAGTCCTGGCTGTGCTGGCCAGTCTGGGGGCCTCTATACACAAGGTGAGCACCCTACTTGTACACATTGGGAAAAGGGAGAAGTGTTTCAGATCTTGAAGAGAAGATGCTCATGATGCAGAATGCTCTGCTCAAGAAATATTGATGTTCCTTGTTCAGCTGTCTTCCTTGTGATCATGTATATTCACCACTGGGTACACGCCTGGTACTCAAATCTCAAAGATCTTAAGACCAGTGACAAATAAAGCAAGTTAACTGAGCAGATTCTAAGATGGGTTAACAACTCCCACACCAAATATTAGTCTAATCTATGCTAAATTGATCCAATTAGAGTAAATGTCTTTCCTAGTTGTGTATGAGTTCTTAAATTTCACCATTTCCTCCTAGTTAATTGCCTTTCTGATAATGGTGTTATTCTCTCCATCCTTGTGGATTCTTTTCATTGATTTATCTCTGTTCCCTCCCTCTTCCTTCTCTTGTGCTAAAGTGATCTGTGGTATTTTCTTCTGTTTTGGTTTTTTTCCCAGTTCAATGAGCACACATTATCTGTGTTTACAAATCACTGTGCAGTTTTGTTATGCATTTTCAGTGTTCTCTTCTGATCTGTCTTCTATTCCCTGCAAACATTTGCCCTTGTTGGAGTCCTGTTCTCATCTAATCCAGCAGACATGCTGTTTTCTTTGTTTTCTTGGCAAACGTTTTTAGGCCAGGAAGTATGATTGCAGTGTCAATTTTTCTGTCAAATTTTTCTCTGCCCGCAGTTTACTTCTTGCACGTAGATGCAAAGATTCTCTGAGAGCACTAACAGTATGATACATTGGTGGGTGTCAGTTTGGTTCTGTTTTATTAACTTCTCATGCTTTCTTTCTAGATTTGCACTGACATCCGTCTTTTGGCTAACCTGAAGGAGATAGAGGAGCCTTTTGAGAAAGACCAGATTGGTAAGGGATGAGAGAGTTTTCCTGGACTGATATATGTGTCTTTTCATTTATGTTGGTGTGGCCTTTTAAACAAACTTGGGAAAGTCACTGGCAGAATTTGCTTTAAATTAACTGGAGTTGACATTGTTAGCATTTTCAATCCTTTTAAAAGAAAAAGAAAGGAGGGGAGGGGGAAGGCAAAAGAGAGAACACCTTGCCTAAAGGTTTCTGGATATTAAGCAACTAAAATCAGATTTGTATTTGTGCACTTCCTGTGTTTGGGGGGAGAGCCGGAGTAGCCGTGTATGATGTTGCATTGCCTGGAGAAGCAGACTTGGATCTGAGGAGTGCTTAATGTTTTCCAGTCCTCATCAAGCTGACTGGAAAGTAGGTTTTCAGTTCAACTTAGCATTTTGATCTTTGTAAGCAGAAAAATTAGGAACAATGAAGCTAGGGTGGACCCTTTTCACCCTTGCCAGAAGAACACCAATGATGTGATTCTGACACTCTTAGAAAGGGAAAAGGAAATGTAGTGTTTTGGGGTTTGGCTGAAAGAAAGTTCAGGTCCCTTAAACAGTTGTATAGAATTAAATCAGTGAATTAAGCCTTAGTCCTATCTGGTACCATTGTACATTCTGTGCATGATTTTAATACCCATTCACTAGAGCAACAGGCAGCAGAGTAAGCATCTGACTTTGAAGGACAGTGTTATTGAGCAGATGGAGGCTCAAACACTGCTAAGATTGCTATGGGTAGCCTAGAGAGATGGTGCTAAAACTACATTAAAAAGTAAGACTATTTGTCCCTTTTATGTGGTAGTACTTCTGTTTTGCAGAATTGCAAAAATGTCATCTCACTTTTTCTTTGCCCACATTTACATGTTTCTGATCTGAAGGGGAAAATGGTGGTGTCATTTTTGTTATTATATATTGCCATTAGAAAATTGTTGTATTTTGAGGCTTTAGTCAAAACTATGATTCCTGACACATTTTTCTTTCCCGGGGGAGGACCTTAATCTCTTCTGCCCGAATGCAGCACTCCTTCTGTTGCCCTGTTTGCATGCCTTTTCCTCCTTTGCCAGGCTCAAGTGCTATGCCTTACAAGAGGAACCCAATGCGTTCGGAGCGCTGCTGCAGCCTCGCTCGGCACCTGATGACGCTGGTGATGGATCCGCTCCAAACGGCCGCCGTGCAGTGGTTTGAGCGGACGCTGGATGACAGCGCCAACAGGTCTCTTTAGATTGTGCACTGCAGCAACTGCAGATGGCCTTGTGCAGAAAGGTCCTCTGGTCTGTTTGGAAAATACTGCCTTTAAACTAAACTCACAAGATACCACCTTGACAAAAAGCAGTCTCAGTAGAACCTGGAGACTATCGACTGGTTTCCTCTGTACTGTCAGATAAAAACTATTGGGTTTTTTTCATGTTAAGATCTTCTGCAAAGTAAACCTGCAGTGAAAGGGAAGGATACAGAAGCCAGGGTAATAAATTGCTTTCATAATCTTCCTATTTCAACAGCAGTATTTCAGTACTCACATTTCTCAAATTCTCCTTGTGTTGGATGCAGTTTTTTGACCACGTTTGTTTGGTTTTTTTCACTATTTAGAGAATAGTTCAATACCTTAGCCCTCCAAATAATCTAAAAAACACATTTTAATTTTGAAAAATATTCTTTACAAGGAGTAGTCAGATCCTGGACAAAGAGTACAATTACTCTACTTTTTTAAAAGTTTCATGAAAATCTGTGCAGGTCTTTAGGATATTGCTCAGCAAATTTTGCTTTGTTTTATGATTCTTCATTACAACTATTTTGAGCTGAGCAGAATTTATCTACAATTATTATCAAGTAAATTACAGCAATTAAATTCAATGCTTCCATCTTTTATTTAGTACTAAATCGGCATAAAGCTCTTACCTACCTTTGAAACATTTTAGTTTAAAAGTCATATTCTGTTGCACAATTTGATCTCTTAGAAGTCACTAGACTTCTAAGGTATGGCACCTGTGAGACAATGAACAGCAGCAGTTTTGGCTTAATTGTGCTAGATTAGCATTAAGATTGCTGATGAGAATGTTACTGCTAAAATGTTTCCGCAAACGTAATACCTGCATAAAATTTCGTGAAAAAATAGAAGATTTTGTCCCAGACGGACCTTACTCCACAGCTCATAGTCTCATTTAAAAAAGAGCTGCATAAGCAGCAGAAAACAATGGAAATTTAAGAAATTACATACTGGTTGATGTTGTATGTTTATTTCCCAATAGCTACCAAGTTTTGAGAGATGTACTGGAGTGTTTAAAATTTCATTTTCATCTCACCTAATAGACTCATTTGTCCACCTAATTAACCAATTATAAAAATCTGTGCCTTGGATTTTTCTTGTTAAAGCTATAGTGTTTTGGAAGGAGAACAAGCCAGAGAAAGTTCAATCAATCTACTATACAGCAAAATTGTTTTAAGGCACTGTGATAGAATTGGAGGGCTTAGATGTATCACAAGGTTCAAGAACTAGGATATTTTAAAAGATCACAGGTTAGGATGGGCCAGGCCCTGCTGTCACAGATGGATGATGCTGTGTTTGCTGCCTTGTGATGCAGAGCATTTTGTCTGATACGGCTCAGCCCCCACTATTCCTCTTGTTTCTCTCCTCTCCTTTTTGTGAGGAGTCTCCTGTGTGACCAGGAGCTGGTTTCCTGGACAAAGCTCTCACCAAATGGATGGATCCCCTTGGAAATTCCCCACTGAGCACAGCCAGGCACAGCATGAGCATGCAGCATGTCTTAATGCTGGAGGGTAGGATCAGCAGTAGACAGTTCAACATAGAACACGTAGGGGAAGATCCTGTAGATTGCTGCCCTGTTTCCTAGCTCTGCAGTCACTGAATTATCTTGGTGCTTTCTATTTGTGCCTTCACCCTTTTTCCTCTCCCTCTCTACTGACCAAAAAAAAAAACAAAAAAACACACAGCTCCAGTGTTAGGCCACAGTAATGCAGTTTAGAGCACTGTTTACAGAAGCTGAAGGATCTGAGGTGGACTGGAGCATGGCTTTGTTGCTGACCACGGTTCTGGGTGTGTGTGTTTCGTAGGCGCGTGTGTCTGGCTGAGGCTTTCCTCACAGCTGACATCATTCTGAGTACACTGCAGAATATCTCCGAGGGACTCGTGGTATATCCAAAGGTAAAGCAGGAGATAATGGACTTCCTTGGTAATGCTACAGCTATGCCAAAGTGTACAAAAATGCTCCCACTCCAAGAATTGCGTTTTTATCTGTTAGTTCAAATGGTTTCTGAGTTTTGCTCTATTCTTGCCAAATTCTCACGGTTGTAGGACATAGATGAAAGGCCTCTTGTGAGGTCAATAAGAGAGTAAATACAAAACTTGTCACAAAGGATATTTTTCCCTGAATTATAGAATGGATCTCTAGAACTTAGCAGCAAAAGATACTGTCTAGACAGATCTCATCCAGTCCTGTAATTTACTACAGGTTAAAAAAAAATTATTGGACATCTTTTCCAAACTACTGTCTCTTACAAGATATGGCTTCTAAGTATTATCAACTTCAATATCTGGATTTCCAGAGCTAAGTTCAAAATGACAATTTGTCTTTGCATCATAGGAAGAAACTTTTTATCAGAGCCTGTTATAATAGGACAAAGGGGTAACGGTTTTAAACTGACAGAGGGACAATTTAGATGATATAGGACAGAAGTTTTATTACAAAGAGGGTGGTGAAACACTAGAATAGGTTACCTAGAGAGGTGGTGGATGCCCCATCGCTGGAAACATTCAGCGTCAGGTTGGACAGGGCTCTCAGCAACCTGATCTAATTGGAGATGTCACTGCTCGTTGCAGGTGGTTGAACTAGATGGCCTTTAAAGGTCCCTTAAAACCCAAACTTCTCTGTGATTCTGTGACCATTGTCCAGTCCTAGAGATACAAGGAGAGAGGAAAAAAGCTTCACTGCGAAGTTTTCAGTCATCTGTAGACTTTCTGTAACGCTGTTTCTTTTTTCCTGGTTTGTTTTTTGTGTGTGTGTGTGTATGTTTAAGGTGATTGAGAGAAGGATCCGGCAGGAGCTGCCATTCATGGCCACAGAGAATATAATCATGGCAATGGTGAAAGCTGGGGGCAATCGTCAGGTACAAATGAAGTGTCCAAAATGCCTTTGTTTATAGCCTGGTGTTTGTCTCCTGAGAAACAAATGTATCTGGGCTCTTGTCCTATCTCACCTTTCTCTGCTCTTCACTTGCTCCCACAAAGTTATTAGTATTGCACTGGTGCTGCAAAGCCAGGCTCTGTGTTCTCTGAGGGGAAAGCACTTGTGGAGATCCCTATTTTCTGTTAGGAACACTGTGTGTTTGGGCTAATCTGGCTGGCTGTGCTGGAGAAGAGGGAGACCTATTTTTATGTTTGATACTAGTAGGCGTTTTCCGTTTTTTTAAGTGTTTGAAGGAACTTGAAACACAGGCCAGGCTTCTTTAAATGGAACATGCTGGCAGTTGGCTACCTTGTAAATTAAAAGAGGATGAATCAGTACTGTTAACAAAAAAGCAAGTAAGACCATTCTGAACCACTCATTCATGCATCATTCTTCCCTAACTCAGTACAGTATATTAACCACTTTGTTTATAGTCCTTCGTTCAGCTTCCTGTGTTCAAGCAAACTGTAATTAAGTATTTTCCTTAGTAAATAAATGCAGACACAATTAGATTATATTTCCTTATCATTTAATTTCATAATTCAGGTCAAAATTGATAATCAAATTTCCATCTTAATAAAACACCTTATTTTCACTTACCTTTTAAATAATAATTTTGCCTTCTATGATTATTTCCACATCAAGTACAGAAGTGAAACTTGTAAGAATAATGAAAGGATTTGATAGAAGCTTTGAGCAGAATATATGTGGTTTCAGTTTTCTGAAACAGTTGTGGCAAATCACCCATTATATTAGTCAGGAAACATCCTTTTTTCCGTTTTTTCCCCTGTGTCTCTGATGTCAGTGGGTCAGTGAGTAAGCTTCCTGACTAAATGCATTAAGGGTCACATCATGTGAATCACATTCTGTTACTCATTTGTGTCTCTTGTTGACCTGCCTTCTTTCTGGTGCCGTTTAATTACATACCCATAGGGCTTAGTACGTTTGTAGAAGGTGTTCATATTCACATTCATATGTTCTGTTTTCCTGTGCTGGCAACTTTGGAACAGCACATTTTTTAGGCTTTCCTGCCTCATAGTACTGAAGCTCACTTCCTTTCCCCACTACTAAACAGCTCCCTCCCCTAAGTATCCAGAAGAAAGATCTGTTCACCTGAGGCAAATCAGTGCTGAAGCAAAATGACATTTGGATAGAGGAAGCAGGATAATCTTTCTCCTAATTGTAGATCAAGGATAATACATTTAAGGAGAAGATTCCTGCGTAGCTGTAGATGCAGCCACGTGGCTGTATTTTAGAACCAGCATGGCAATATCTGATTTTGCAGGTGGTACCAGACTACAGTTGGGTTCCCTTGTTCTAACCAATTGATTCCAAAGGAATGGTTCTTTTCCCTCAGTCTGTCCTTATGTGGGACTATGATTGCAAAGTCTCACTGCTTGTTAAGTTGGACAGATTCTTTTCTTTTCCCTTTTCAAAATCTCTGGAGGTTTTACATTGTTTACAATTGAAAAAAAACCAAACCTTAGAATGACCCCTAAGAGTGTTTGGGAAATTTGAACAAGTATAAATTATTCCAGTGTCATTAGTTTATGTTATAGTTCAACAGGGAATGTGACATTGTATGTGACATTCGAACCATTTTAGCCTCAAAGGGCAGATGTGAAATGCTGAAGAAAATCTTATTTTAATGTAGTGACACATGAACCACTGCAGTCCAAACTGTGTCTTCTTTTTGCATTGTCTAGGGCAATACAATTTGATATTTTTCCCTCCCAAACAAGTTGGTGAGATGAACATGTGCTGTCAATAGCAATGGAATGACTTTTTTCTTTTTCCATCTTCTTCTCCCTGTACCTACAGGATTGCCACGAGAAGATTCGTGTTCTCTCTCAGCAAGCAGCAGCTGTTGTGAAACAGGAAGGGGGTGATAATGACTTCATTGCCCGTGTCCGTGCTGATCCTTACTTCAACCCTATCCATAAACAGCTTGAAAGCCTGTTGGATCCCTCTTCCTTCACTGGACGTGCTCCTCAACAGGTAAAGTAGTGGAAAGAGGCTGTGGGTTGTAAAGCAATGTGTAGTTTAATCCTGCATCGTTTTGTATATAATATGTACACTCTGTTTCCTACAGAGTGTACATATTATACAACTCTAGCTATACTACTAAGAAAGACACATTTTTGTCTTTTAATTTCCTTGGCTTTCTTGTCTTTCTTTCCTGTGGCTTCACACTTTTGACCCTGGACATACCAGATTGTTGGGAGTCTTTGTGAAAGAGAGACCCTAGTGAGACAAGCAGGTCCAAATGGGGAGGAGGAGGAGGCAAGTCCTTTTCCTAATTTTATTTTTCTCGTCTTGAACAGGTGGCAAAGTTCCTGAAGGAGGAGGTTCGACCGGCACTGATTCCATACCAAAGCAAGATGGGTGGGAAAATTGAACTGGCACTTTAGATATAGTCTGCAAATGTGTGTGGGTACAGGAAGATAATAAAAGTCTTATTGACCCAGGTCTATTTACTGTGTCATGTTACTTTGGTTCTCTACAGTACATTTAAGCCCCAGAGCTTACAGCCACCTTGATTCTAGATGGGCTTTTCGTTCTCTGTCTGCTGTTTGGCCAAGGCTCCACCTATAGTGTGCTGAGTTACGGAGAAATGCTGAATTGTGACAAGGTAACTTTATTACAGCGCCTTCGTTGGCCCCTTACAGAGCACTACCAACTGTTAAAGAGCAGTGCCTGGTGCTGCCTGACATTCATGTAGGACTGACTTGTTGAAGAGCAGAGGTAAGGGGAACTGAGCCCACTCCCATTTTCATCTTTCCTTCCATGCTCTGAAACTTTCTCCACAGGTGTCTCAAAAGTTGATAAAAGGTTGTCCTGGCTTTCAGAGTACTGTGACTTGGGGAACAAACAGGCAAAAATATTAGAAATAATGAAAGAGGCTATGGAACTTCATGGCTCATCAAACTGGTGCTCCTTCAGTGCTCCTTTCCTAGTTTAATACTGTAGCTGTGGCTCTGTAGCTTCTGAAAATCATATTTACAGGTGTAGGTAAGAAACCACTCACGTTTTGGCTGTGCATGTGATCCTTGGCTGTAGGGGCTTAATAACGAGTGGCAGGTGAACTCTGGCATGTGAAAGTTGTTCTCTACTACAAGTTTGGTCTGATAAGGAAAGAAAAAAGATACTGGAATTCATTGAATGCCAGAGAAATTCAAGAGCTTCAGTTTTATTTCTGACATGAATGATCTCTTATGTAATGTCTGTGCTTTACTGGACATTTAGTAATGGATCAAACTCTTCTCCCTTTGACTTAAACTGGAATAATGCACTTACCTCTTCTTCCAGTGTTATTACATCACAGAGCATTTCTTCTGCTTCAGTGCAATAAGAAAGCTCTCTCTGTCCTCTTATTTATTCAGACCCTCAGGGGTGACATGATAAGGATTACTTGATGATTTTCGAAGTGTCGTTGCTGAAGAGAATTAAGAAAAGTAGAATTAACTGAAGGAAGCTACCTGCTGTTCTTCAGGTCATCGTTGTTGAAAGGATTTTAAAATGATGTATGTTTTAATAACACTGGTTTTTATTAAATAGTTAAGAGCAGTGGGAAGCTTCAGGCTGTGATCTCCTTCCATCAAGATTGCTCTGGCTTTACCTTGCCTCTAGAATATGGCATTCAAAATGTCTCAAACATTTGTGAGTTTGATGGTGTTTAAAACATTTTGCTTGCTTGTGCTATTAACATTTAATTAGCCATCTGTTTGAAAAGGATAACTCTAATTGAACCCTCATAATTTTTAGGCTATTACTCAAATCAATAGCCAAGAAAGAAAACAGACAGATGCGTAAGTCCTCCTTTTTTGGTCCTCTTTCCTCAAAAAGAAACCAACCAGCCCTGTGGTGAGAGAAGGAACAGTATCTTTTCTCATCATTGGAAATAAAGCTTTTTCAGGTAGAGGCTGCCAGTTGTGAGCTGTTGGACTTGTTTTCCTGGAAATTTTAAAACAAGTAACAGTGGTGCAGAGGAAAAGTCACCCTCCTAGAAAACTGGCATGATACACAAATCCTTTAGGAGACTTCCACTCCTTGGTTTGGGACCTGACTTTCTACTTTCCTGCCGAGTTGGCAGTCTGCAGAGATTAAATTCTCCCCTCTGCTTGGTTGTTGGGAGGAATTCACCAAGCAGTGCTTCAGGAGAAGCTCTCAACTCTTCAGCTCTTGACTCTCCCGCTGTACTCGGCACTGGTGAGGCCACAGCTTGAGTCTTGTGTCCAATTCTGGGTCCCCCAGTTCAGAAAGGACATTGAGGTGCTGGAGCAAGTCCAGAGAGGGGCAGTGAAGCTGCTGAAGAGTCTGGAGCATGTCTGATGTGGAGCAGCTGAGCTGAGCTAGCTGGTGTTGTTTAGCCTGGAGGGAAGGATGTTTAGCAGAGCTGGCACTCTCTACAACTACCCGGACGTAGGGTGTACCCAGGTGGGGGTCAGCCTCTTCACCCAGGCAACCAGCAACAGGACAAGAGGCATAGCCTTAAGGTGCACCAGGGGAGATTCAGGTTGGACATTAAGAGGAATTTCACAGAAAGGGTGATTTGACAGGGTGGTGGAGTCACGGTTCCTGGAGGTGTTTAAGGAAAGACTGGATGTGGCACTTAGTGCTATAGTCTGGTTGATATGGTGGTGTTCAGTCACAGGTTGGACTCCATGATCTCAGAGGGCTTTTCCAATCTAATTGATTCTGTGATTCCGTGACAGCTTCGTGAGGCCAGATCACACTTTGGGCCATTCGGTGCGTGTCCCTGCAGCCCGTGCCCGTGCTGAGCAGGACGATCGCGGCGCCTCCGCCCCGCCTGCCGGGCCGCGCTTCCCGGCCTACAGCCCCCGCCGCGCCGCGCGCCGCTGCCGCATCCGGCGCATGCGCCGCGGCAGCGGCGTGTGGGGCCGCCGGGTCGGGACCGGGCGCCCGCCCTGAGGGGACGGCGGTGGCGGCAGCAGGTGGGTGCCGGGGCAGGTGCGTGCCGGGGCGGGCGGGGACCGCCCTTCGCCCTCCGGGGCTTTCAGCCCTCCACCTCCCCCCGCGCCGAGGGAGCTCCCCAGGAGCGGTTGCGCCACCTGTGCGGCGCCCCCCGCGCACACCTCACCCCGGCACCCCCCTGCCCTGCTGTCCCCTGGGGCGGAGCGGGGGCCGAGGCCACCGGGGCGGCCCCGCTGCTGGGGCTGTGTGCGGGGCGGGGGGAGGGCGGCCGCGGCTGCGCTTGCCGGGCTGGGGTGGGGGAGCAGGAGGGACCCCGGCCCCAGGAAGGCTCCGCGCACCGGCCGCGCTGACGCAGGGTCTGGCTCCGGGGAGTGACTCACGCTGTGCTTCTCCGTCTGGGCTGCCCGGGCCACGTTCTCCCTGCGCCCCACTTCCCCCGACTGGGCTCTCCCTGCTCCCCGGGACGTGCTTTTCCTCTAACCCGGCTCTTCTTCCCGTGGCTGCGACTCCCGGGGGTCCTGCTCTGCCATACTCATCTGCTCTCCACGCCTGCGCCTTTTCGGAGGTGCCCTGGAGGAGAGACCGTCTGTCTCCTGTCTGGCTGGGGGGAAGGAACAGTCACGAAACACAAATGGAAATATGGCAGTATCCTCTAGGCAATGGGCACACATAGACGTGCCGCGGGCCCTGTGATTGTCAGCTATAATAAAGGTTAGAAGGAGAGCAGGAGACAGATGTAATTCTTCGTACCTGGTGATGTAAATCCAAGGAAGCAAAGAGCCACAGTCACGCGGATTTAAATCTCGTTGCAGGCAGTGGCTGTGGGCTCCGGGACGGCTCTTGATGTGTCTTCACAGAACTGGTAAGGGTGGGACAAAAAATTTCCTGTGTGTGGCTTTGCTTCCTTCCTAATTTTTTTGAGGGATGCCTGAATTTAAGCAGGTGCTTTTCCTTCTAAACAAGTAAGTTTCAGTGTTGGTGTGTGGGGGTTTTATGTGATGTCATAGCTTCATACTTCATGATGTCTCAGCCCTATACTCTGCATCGCTTGCTGTGTTGTTGTTGTTTTTAAGGGGGGAAGTGGGAATAAAGGAAGAACAGTGCTTTGAGGAAATGGAGGATCCTTTAGTGCAAATAGATGGGAGAGTGAAGCAGTCTTACTGGAATTAAGATCAGTGGGTTTTTAGTAGTGCAAGACTGGATCTTAAAATCACTCAAGAAGGAGCTGTCAGCCTAGCAGGAGTGGGATACTGCTGTGCTTTTGCTGAGCTGTTGATCAGGATACAGTTGCTGGCTGGATAATATGAATTCTAGAGTAGTTTTTCAGCTGCTACGGAGTCTGGAGTGGTGGCCTGGAAAGAAACAGCTAGTGGAACAAAATTCAATTTCATTATTTATTTCTGGATCCACACAAAGTGTGTGACTGTCCCTATGCAGGAACAAAGGCTGAATTCCTACTCTGGAGAATTCACAAAGTAAAAAGGGAAGGAAAGGGGTAAGAAGAGGCATGACGTAATTAAAGAGGTCAGGGTGGGGACTGGTTGTGTCATGTTAATACCATGTTCATTCTGTATTTAACAGATTAAAATGACAAATACTGCCTATCTTAATTCCTGTTTATGATAATATTTTGGTAATGTGGTTTGATATTCTTAGAGAGATGTCATTCATAGTGACTCTTCTTCTGAAGAAGGATGAAGAGAATCCCTGAGGGGCAGCAGAGAGGAGGGGCATATTTCTGGAGGAATTGCACTGGTCAGGGAATGATAGAATTGAGGTGAGGAAAGTACTGCACACTTGCTCAGGACTGAAATAATTCTCCAGTTTTAGGTGTCTCTGCTATTGTTGTTTAGGCTTTTCTTTGCTATGCTTTTAACCTGTCACTTTCTCACAAGGTGGGATCTTTTGCCAATCTCAGTGTTCTGAAGAACCTTGGCAACCTTAAAAGATAGGTAATAATCAAAATACTTGGTTTTTAAAAATTAATGTGTCTTACCTAAGGTGACATGGTAACAGTAGAAATCATTGGTCAAGAGATCTGTGTGAGAGCTGCCAGTCTTAGTCCCATTCTTGGTGTATTGATTTGTGTGTTGCAAAATTGTTTCCCATGTTTGATATTTGGGATGCTTTGACAAAGGAATTGGTGATACCATGTTTGAGGCAATAACTGTTTTGGAAATGGTTGGAATGATGCCTCTTCCTGGCTGTTAATTGCAAGCTTCTCACCGACACGTCAGAAGTAACAAAAACTTTAAAAAAATAAATCATAAGGAGTATTGCAACTTTATCTGCAGTGGTAAAGTTAAGGTGCTTTATATTTTGGTTTATGTGGTCCTACAGCTCTTCTAGCTAAATCAGCAATGACCTTTGCTGGTGATCTGTGTCACACTGGTTATTCTAGAGCCTACCCTAATTCAAATGGATAAGATATAGAAAATTTCAACTGTCCAGTAGGAGGAGGTAAACAAACAGCTTTATTCTGTGTTGTGAGTGTGGTGTCCTAAGTGTCCCTTAGGAGATGGAGAGGTTTTGGTACTTCAGGTTTGTGTGCTCAGCCACTCAGACTTGCCTAAACTTCTTTCTCTGCCACTTTTTATCCCCGGGTCAAGGGGTTTGATACATAAAGCTTATACAGGCTGAGTATCTGGGGATGCTGTGTTACTGTTGACACCGGGCAGGGAAGAGAAGGATGTTGTCTTGCCACATTTGTTTTGTCTTTGAGGAAGTCTCTGATTTTTTTAAACTGGAGCGCAAGCAGTAACATTGGTAACAGAGCAATTTTGTTTCTGACTTAAGGAAAACACCCTGGGAGAAATGCAAACAGGCTTGTTTTATGAGATAGGTGAAGAGAAGAGAGTATATTGGTTAGTATGACTACAAGAACTGTTGTTACTGCCCAGTAAGTGCTGGCTGGGAAGTACTTGATGATTCAGAGGTGAGAGAGAAAGTCCATAACCTGACAGTCCCTTTTTCTCTGGAGAAGAAATTTTCCTGATCACCAGAATCAGGAAATATCAGAGGTTTTGTCTTGTTTTGTTACAAATGTTAGCCATCACTTTAGACTTTGCTTTTTTTCCTCTTAATTTATCTGTGCATATAAAGTTCAGCAGGAGCAAGATCTAAGTAGTCCAACATGACATGCTAAATAAGAGCTTTGCAAACAGTCCTGAGAGGTTTTGAGTGTTAGTAACCTCTTCAGAAAATTGAGTCCTGTGAAGGCAGGGCCCTGAAGGAAAAAAGTTTTGAATGCTGTGGGATATACTTGCCTTAAAAGCCATTTTCTGGAGCCGGATGAAGAGAGACCTGCTTAGAGTCTTGTGAAGTGAATCTGACTGTTTTTGCGAGCACCAGAGCAAATAGTAACAAAATAGAGCTACAGGAGAGTGACCTGAAACAAGCCTTTCCTGTGCCTCACCAAGGTAACAGCAAACCATGACAGCAAAACCTCTGCAAATCCTTGAGGTCCTATCAAGGAAAAGCTGTTGTTCAGGCCATTGTTCCATTGTCACTGGGAGCAGTAGGGTGAGATCAGCTTGAGAATCAAACTTTCACCTGGGTGAGACTACAGGGCTGGTGATGGAGACAGCGTCAGATGGAACTGCTTGTCACCACTCAGGGCAGGAGTGTGATATAAAAGACTTCATAATGCCTGACTTTAAATAACTGGCAGTTCAGTTTAACCTTTCTTGGATTGGTACAGCCCTGCATCTCTAACAGAAATATTTTCTCTCAAGCTTCTGTATTCAAATGAAACTGGACAGTTGTGATTGTTTTCCACGGACATCTCATAGTAGTTTGCAGTCTTGCAATGGACCAGAAGGTAAACAACTCTTCTGAAATTTTTTTGGGAAAACAAATTTCTGTGGAGTTCTGCAGAAGTGCCCTGGTCCTGCACTGTGCTTATTTGGGTGAAAGTGTCCATTTATGGTGTAGTACTTGACCCTTATGGAAGATATGTTTAGACACTAATCAGAAAGCTTTGGTTTATATTTGCATAGTGGTGTTTAGCATGGGATTTTCTTTACCCTAAGCTTTGAAGACTAGAGTGACTGCAGACGTGCCTTTTTTGGCACATACAGGTTTTTTTGCCTCTGTGCTGGAAGCAAGGAGAATTTTGCTGTGCAGTGATAGTGAACACCATGCTAGTTTGTATCCTGGCCTCTAACTTCATGTGATGTAGACAGAAAACCCTAAAAACTGTTGTTCCTGTCCTCGACTGTAATCCTCCTGTGTGAGTTGCAAGGAGCACTCTCTATTCCTGTCACATATCTTCTCACCACTCAAATAATGGGAGTATCGGGAAAGGGGAAACCCTTCCTCTGATCCCAACGGTCTTGGCTAACAAGAGGTTCTCCAGAGGTGCAGTTCATGCTTAGCTGGCCTGCTGTTTGCTTTGGAGCCAGGTAAATAAAATGCAGTTCTGCTCTGGAAATAAAATATCTGTTGATATGTAGGATATCTGCATTCTACATAAGTAGGTATTACGTAGGGCTGTTTCTGAGACAAGTTTGACACATTCCTGTGGTCAGGAAGNAGAGGAATTTCACAGAAAGGGTGATTTGACAGGGTGGTGGAGTCACGGTTCCTGGAGGTGTTTAAGGAAAGNTATTACGTAGGGCTGTTTCTGAGACAAGTTTGACACATTCCTGTGGTCAGGAAGTCCATCCATGATCTGTCTGTCCAATGCATAAGTGGTAGGAAGCAGGATTCCACTTTTTCACATCCTTATTTTCAAAATGGAGATGCAGTGGGAACAAAACTGCAAGTTACTTGTTTTGTTCCTTCAGTGTAAACTGACCATGGTTCAGCAGCTTCAGCTCCACTGGGGCACTCTTTCATTGCAGGAGGCATTGCTGGACACTGAGCAGAGCAAGGAGCAGAACTGTTGCATGAAAGTACGTTTTAGTTATATTTGTGCACAGAATTACATTTCCAATGAGGGCAGGAATCTACAAGGTGCTTTATGGCAGGACACACAGAGTTCCAGTTTACTTTTTGCTGTCTCTGTTGCTCTAATAGTGCCCTGAGGCAGCTGGTAGGAAACACTTTGCCCTGCCACATTCCTGCTGTCAGTATGTGATCCCAGTTGATGACTGGGCAGCAGTGGAGTCCTGGGTGGTGCCTCTGCAGTCAGTGGCATAACCTGTCAGCAGCTTGCCTGGCTTTGCAAGCCTCTCCGTTGCTGTTCTCCAGGTCTTTCACCCCCCTTTGAGACCTGCCCTAGGCTTTTGGTGCATCTCTGGTTCACTTCCATTGCTACAAGAAACGGGCTGAGGGCAGTTAAAGTTCCCAGCTCTTCATTCCCAGTCACGTTGTAGAGAGGAAGGCTGAAGGCCACCTCGGCACTTCCAGCCTGCATTTGTACGTGTTGCTCAGCACCCAACTCAGTGTGAGGTCAGGGTTTGTAAGCCTCAGACTGAAAGTTTGGGATGAGCCAGGTTCACTAACACCATATTGACTCCTTAACCGGTGTGTGTGTGTCAGTGTCTGTGTGGGGTTCTGCATTTCTTACAAGGCCAGAGTGTCAGGGTGTGAGGGACAGGAACTCTGCATCTTGTCTGCCCCTTGGTCAGGTGTGTGGCTGCGCTTTGCTCACTTATGTCTTTCTTTGTGAAGCTGGAGTTCTCTTCTGACTCTGTGTGCAAAGTAAATATTGACTTGTGGACTAATGGCATTTGCAGCTCCAGGATATGCCTGTGGGAGAAACTGATGGGGGAAGGGAAGGAAGGCCAAGGGCATCCTGCTGAGAGTTTCCCTTGGACATTTCATTAAGCAAATCAGGATTATAATTTGGAAAATGTAAATTTTCTGGTTGTGAGAAGATGAAATTGAACTGCCTGGTTCAGTGCAGATCTTTTGTCTGATTTCTGAGAGAGGGAAATGTTACATTGGACACAATCTACTTGGGATTTCAAAAGCTGAGCTGGAAGAGGCTTCTAGAACTACACCTACATGCATAGCCTCCTGATGGGTACTGTAACTTTCAATCACTTCTCTCTCTTCCAAAGCTTTTTTCTTAATAAAGGAAGAGAATAGAGAATAGTGGAAACCAACTGACAGTCCAGAGGTGGCAGTTGGATTTATTGCATACACTGTTGCTTTCTGTTCATTAAACATAACAGAAAAGAGAGTTTTCCCATGCTATCTGACTGTCAGAAGAGGTGTTTTAACTGACAGAGGTGCAGTTCTTGTAACAGTGAATGAAATTATTCTAGAAAGAATTGTTATCCTTGTTCTGCTCCTTCTGATGATACTCAGTGGAGGTTCCTGCATAGTTTACTGGTTGTAAAGTTTTCAGGATACAAAAACATTACTTGGTAAAATGTTTGTCTTCTGCACAGTCTGCTAGAGGTATGCTGCCTTTTTGGTGGATTTATTTTTTTGCCCCCTAAAATCAGTGGGGGGAGAACACTCCTGGGAAGGAGTTTCTGTCCCAAAATAAACGTCCTACTGACAGGCTCCAGACAGCGTCATTTCATGCTTAGCACATCCAGGCACTACCACTGCAGGCTTAGGTGGAGATCACGTGGCAAAAGAGGCCAAGCAGGTAAAACACAGGCAGCAGGAGATTGCTATCTGGTGTTTGCCAGGAGCCAGGTAATTGAAATCTCTCATACTACAGCTGTGGGGAAGAGCCAATGTGTCCAAGGGAGGCACAGTATTTCCAAGTGGAAGTAAATTTGCAAGGCTCCTTTGCAAACATCAATTTCTAAAAGACACTTGCACTAGAAAATAAACTAATCGGACATAATCCTGCAGGATGTGTGTTTGCAACTCCAACAAAGGTGTTGCAGATGGAGTTCTTCAAATGGCTGTACCTGATGCTGACTGTGGGCTTCCCTTGCAGCCTTCTTTTTCAGGTACATCACACCTGTCTTCTAGCCAGCTGGAATCAATGGTGGTGTGACTGGGTTTGGGCTCTGAATTCAAAAAGTAAATCTGTGATTAACAGGTACTATTTGCATTTTAGCAAAAAATACATTTCTTTCAAAATATGAAGAGTACCTGTTGTGTTACCAAAATTGCTTCATATAAGAAACATAAATTGCCTTTAAACATGGGAGATGCTCCTTAATGTGTGGGTGAAACTGGTTTTAATTTTGTAGTACGGAGGGTTTGGGAGTTGCCGTTAGTATTTTTTGGATCTGATGTATTTTCTCCTTTGTATTTCTTACTGTTGCTTTATTTCACAAGTGTGTACATTGCAAATAACACAGCAATTTCACACATGTGCTTTCATAAGCTTTGTGGAGCCCCTTTTGTTACTTGCTATCTCCTGGCTAGGAGCGCTTAAGAGTTGCTTTAGGTTTATATCCCTCAGTCAAAGGAAAGGCCTTACTATGTCAATCCCATGTACCAGATATCCTCCTCCTCCTCCTGGCTTGCACTAGGTGGTGCCTGGCTGTGTCAGGGAACCTTCTTCCCAGTTCCTGTGATGCTGGAAGGGCTGATTCAGTGGCCTCAGCATCTTCTCTTGGAGACAGTTGGCTCTGAGGGCAGTGCCCAGGGCTGTGTCTCCATGTGCCACAGGAGGAGCCTTCCCTTGGTGTGATTCCTGCTCCTCACCCTGCCCTTCTGCACAACCATGCCAGCAGCAAGGTGAGCCTCACACTCTCTCTGGGCTCTGTTCCAGATGGGTGCTTGCAGGAAGGTTTCTATGGGAATCGGGCAGGAAAAACCTGCCCACCAGGTTCAGTGCTCTAATGCCAGGGATAGGACAGCAGGCAGGAGAGTGATCCCCAGCAAAGTGGAGGCCAGGGCGTGATGACTGGACAAGGGAGGGTGTTCCATCTGCTACACCTGTCTTGGGACAAGTTCTCACTCAGCACTCTCCTGCCCTGTTTCCAAACACTGTGGTTAATTCCCTTACTATGGGTTTTTTTCTCAGCCACATGCCTGGCACCCTGGCCTGGCTCCTCCACAGCAGATTGGGTCAGCAGTGGTTGTGCATGCAGTGAAGGTTAATAATGGCTGAGGGGAATCCCTACTCACAAGCTCAGGGCACTGAGGATAGATTCGGAGCACAGGCAATGAGAATCATGGCAGATGTGCTGACTGCATTCCTAATAAAAGCCATTGGAAACAGGGTTAACTGGCCTGAGAGAAGGCAGGGGAGAAGGGCACGTTGCAGGCTTAGGAACAGCAGCCATGGTTGAAAGGCAGTGAAAAAAGCATCTAAACACATTCACAGCAATGTTGAAAGGGAAGTAAGTAATGTCAGCCAAAATACCTTCTCGGAGTACATGGTCTATGTGTTCCCATGTAATATAAACATGCAGATGCTCATTTTGTAATTGGTGTTATGTCTTCAACTACTAAGAGAAGTTGGTGCTAAGGGAAGGGAACAAATGAGACTAGACTGTAGGGAAGAACAGACAAACATTTACAGAACTAGTGGACATGCAACTGACCATCCTGTGGACTACATTACTCCTCAGAAACAAAAGCTGGATTTTTGTTTGTTTGTGATTCTTTTTGCCCTAAGAGTTGGTATCAAAGTAGATCAGAGTGTCTGTTCATCCATGCTGACCTTTCTCAGCCAGAAAGCTATTTAAATCTGTAAGGAGGAAACCTTATCATTTGTATGCCCAGACACTGATTTATTTTTTTTTTTAATGCTTTTGCAATGTTTTACAGCTGCTTATCTTGGAGTGCTGTAGCAAGTTGCTTCCTGGCTGCAGGTGCTCACTGGAAAGTTCACTGAGATGCAAAGGCAACATAACCTGTACTAATCAGCACTGTGAAACAACTTGGATAGGGCCTGTGGGATGAATCCCTGAGGTTCCTCCTTTTAGCAGCTTAAATCATAAGTAGCTTTACTGGAAAGAGAAGCTGGAAAAGCCATTCTAGGTATGCAAATGTTAGTTTCTCCCAGGTTTTTCCCAAGAAAGTGTGAATGACTGGTCTAGCCCAGCACTAGCGTTATCTGCTTGATAGAGGTGGCTCTTGCTGTCTTGTGAATTGTCAATCACAAATTGACGTTGATCTTAAAGTCCAGAATCTCTCTGATTACTGAACTGTTCCATTGTTTTCCTAGAAATCCCCATAGAAATCCCCACAAAAATCTGCTGTTAACTAGTGTCAAGAGAGCAAGGAGGGGAGCTCTATTGCCTGATTTAGTTCAGAGGACCCTGGTTCGTGACTCATTGCAGAGGTATTTGATAGCATCTTGTCCACATGCACGTGCTTCAGGGAGTTGTATTCTGCAGCCCTACATACTTTACTCATGTGCTTTGTTATGCTACTCCTAAAATCTCTTTTGGACTTATTGCATCTAATGATACCCCCTTGAACCCTTTTCACTGCTCCTGTCCCTTCTCCATGGTCCGTGTCCTCAGGGAATGATGATGTATGGTGTGTCATCTTAGTTTACATCATTAAGTACAGGACTCAAAATATCCAGTGGAAAAGGTGTTGAAAGTTGGCTTGTTTTGACATTCTTTCAACCAGCTGTGCTGTTATTTCCACAAGAAATTTGGCAAATGACAGTGTGCTCTTTCTAGCTGGTCAGGAGGTATGAAACCAAAAGGAAATTCCAGTCTCTGGAATTTATTTCTTGTGGGGGTGGAACTTAAATACTAAGGAATTTAATTTTCACGTGACGAAGTTGTGTGTGAGGGGTCTGTTGGTCCCCCACCGTGTTCTTAGATGCTAATTGCATTCTCTCATCACCCTTTTTTCTTTTTATAACAGGAGTGTAACATCTCACCTCTGTGGACAGCATTTCTGGACCTGCTGACCTCAACCTTGCCTAGTGCAATGTCAGGTGGGCACACAGAAATTGCCACAGTATCTTCTCATTTGTTTGCTTGCTCCGTCTTCAGCTGAAACTTCGTAACAAAGGTTTCTGGTTCCAAGAGCCGTTCTTTACATGAACATACTTTCTGGTCAGACTGAGAGAGAGGAAACTTTGTGACCCAGCAGCCTTTTCACTCAGGGTAAACTCCGTTCCTTTTTTTGCAATGTAGAAGCTTTTTCACCCAGTGAACAGAGAGGAAGAAGGAGGTCAAAATACGGTCTGCCTTTGCCATTTTTTCTTAAGATTTGCTTGATTCTGTTCTCCCACCCAAGATTTCCCCCAAAGTGAGTGGCTCACAATGACTGTGAGAGACTTTTGCTGTACAGTGGTAGCTCTAGGACAGGCAGAATGCTGAAGGATAACTGGAGCTCAGTTGTGGACTTCTGAGCTACAAACTTTGCTAAAACTAGGTCTTCTTAGAGAAGCAAACTTTCCCACCCTGTACTTTTTTCTAAACCTTCCTTCCTGGTCCAGCTGGTTATTTCAGTGCACATAACCCTGGGGGAGACTATGCTTCAAGGCCAAGTCGACCTTTGTCTTGCTGATAGAACAATAGAAAACTTGGGACACGTTTATCTGCTTCAATTGCAAGACTTGATGTCTGCTTGTATTCCAAGGGAAGCTGTTCACTGGGATTCTACCTGAGACTGGAAGGGTGCTTGTCTTGAACACAAAAGACCAAGGTTGTAGGCATACTTTCATTGCTGCAGCTCTCTATACATGGTGTGACAACATCCCAGCCCGCTGGGAAAAAAAACCGAGCAGCTGAGCATCTTTCTGAGGCCTCTGATTTTCCATTCTGGTGCCTGGGTAACAGAGTTTTAGGGAACTCTGGAGTGCTGCTGGTGCTGGTCCGTAGGAGGAATTGACTTCAGCAAAATAATATTTATTTGATGATGATACTCCTGGCTTGTTGCTGATCACACAGTTTTTCCAAGCAGGTGAGTGATCATATGATGCCATGGAACTATTTCTCTTCCCTAAGAATCGCTTTCTTAGAGGAAACTATATTTGGCCCTTTTGCCTCTTTTGCTCAATAAAAAGGAACAAAACCATCTGAAATTACTGGCTTCCCTGGTGAAGTGGGGGCTGTCTCAGTGTTTAGAGTAGCAGTAGCAACAACCTGATGAGTCTTTCCCATGCTGGAACAGTCTGTTTGGAGTGTATATCTTCCAGTTGTGTTCTTCCAGGTTTTCACTGCTATGTGTGGATCTCTTTCTGTTTAGGCCATCACACTCCCTCTGCTGGGGGTCCCTTCTCAGCACTCACACCCAGCATTTGGCCTCAGGAGATCCTGGCAAAATACACACAGGTACAGGATGGGGCAGGGTGGGGATGTTCTCTGGCTCTGCAAAAGTAGAGGGAACCTGGTGTTCTCTGGTGGTCTCTGAAAGCCACAGGGAAAAGAAAGGAGAGGTGCAGTTTTCCTCCAGTGCTTTGGTTATGGACTTCATGTTTAGTGGTTGCATCCTGGCTCTTGCAAGAGGATCTTGCAGAGCACAAAGAAACTTCTGTGAATTATTTCTCTGCTGTTTTGCAACTATTGCTCCACTGTAAAATGTTGACACCCTCAGGGAGCCTCTGTCATCATCAAGCTGCACTAGATGGCTTGTGCATAGCAGGAAATGCTAGCCTCAAGCTTGTTACCATGTGGGTAGAGCAGGAAGGAAGGAAGCAGCTGTGGAGTTTTGTAATTTAGCCGCAGTGTTTGCTGAAAGCAGATTAAAGCTTTTTGTGGAGGTATGTGGGCAGTGCTTCTTGGGTGCTGCCCGGGCTCAGTGCTTGCGAGAGTCCCCACAGGAATTGCAGGTGGGCTTGCAGGAAAGGGGAGAGAGCAGTAGGTTTTTAATCCAAAAAAAATCCTGGAGGTAATAAAGTGTGTATCCCCCCCGTACGCCCCAATGCCAACCATGAGGACAGATGAAGAAGGTTGAGATTTGGGTCATGGACCTACAGTTTCTTTGGCCTATAATTTGGACTTGGCATGGTATCACAGGTGCAAATCCCAGTTTTGTCTGCTGACTTTCAAAGGAAATTTTAGCACAACACACAGGAGATGGAATGGTGCAGGGACCTGAATTTGCAGTGTGTGTGCAGAGGTAACAGGAAGGACAGCTGTGTATTAGTGATGCAGACAGTAGAGACCATTTCAGCTGGTGTGTGTATGTTCCTCAGTCCATGAGGAGGGAATGTCCCTCCAGGTGGTCCATTCTGATCTTGGTAAGATGCTGAGCTCAAGTCCTGCTGGGAAAATCTATGTAGTTTTTTCCCTGGAGAAGTCAAAATGGGAATGGCAGGCAACATCATCTCGGCTGGGAATTGTGGTGGGAGACTCTGAAAATTAACGGGCAAGGAGTCTAGTTGTTCAAAGGGCACAGAGTGGGCAGTGGTGGGATGAGGCAATATCTATGTGTCTCTATTTGGTTATTCAGTGATAAACTGCTGAAAATGTCTGCTTTCCTTCCTCACATCTCCCAGAAAGAAGAATCCGTCGAGCAGCCGGAGTTCCGCTATGATGAATTTGGTTTCCGAGTTGACAAGGAAGGTAAAGCCAGTCCTGTCCCTCGCGCTTACATTGTGTCTGGCCTTCCCATGCTTTCAAGTGTGGCAGGATTTTGCAACCATTCTGTGCTAAGTATTGTCTACCCACCTGTTTCTGTACCGTACCATTTGTAATCAAGTGCATTAGATGTGCTGGCCTTATGGAAGGCTGGAGCACAGACCGTGCAGCAGTCATTTCCATCCCCTTATGTTGTGCCATGGGGAAGAGGGAGAAAAGTTGAAGAGTTACCATTTCCCTTAGCAGCTGCATTCTGGAGAAGGGCAACTTTCGTAGTTCACAGTGGGATCTCCATTGTCCTCAGTAGCACTGCAAAGGCTCATAGCAGGCACAGTGAAATGTGCTGTCTGCCGAAAAACTCATGGCCGAGGTGAGTGGTGGTATGTTCTGCCCACCTCAGCATCTCAGCAAAGTGTGGGGCAAATTGTAGGGGAAAAACCTACATCCTAGTTTTTCTGCAAGCTATGGAGACAGGCAATCAAATAGGAGGAGGCATGGAGTGGTGTTGAAGCTGAGCATTGAACTACAACAGCTGGCTGCCTTAGCAAAGAAGAAGAGAAAGGCGATGTAGGAATTGTTTCATGTGCTCTGGGGGTCATTCCCAGGGCTCAGGCTATATAATGTAAGGGCAGAAGTTGTTTGCATGTGTGCCCTGGGGCACCTTAAGTCGCCGAGGATCCTCTTTGAAGCAGTGACCTGAAGATGAGGACAGAACACAGTGACTTTTTCTCAACCAGAACATTTGATAGACCTGTGCGTTATAAAATCAGCAGAAAGATTTGGAGTGCATTGTTGGGATGTATTATATGATGAAGGACAGAGTGCCTTATATCAGACCTATCCTTGTGCTAAAGTATCTATTTCAGGAAGCCAGCCTCAGGCTAAGGTGCTCTTTCATTGTAAATTTTGAAGTGTCATTGTTAAAGCATTTTTGGTTAACATTTTGCACCTCATTACTTCCATGAGCATATAGCTTCTGCTTTCCAGCTCTGAGGGTTGCTATGCTTTTGTCAGCCTGATTTACAGATCCTTTCAAAACCCAGCAGGATGGCTGCTGCTAGGATCTTGTTTAATTCCAGCCACACTGTGTTCTAAATCATGAGCAAGTAGAGACTAGAAGCCTGCCGACAGCTTCTTCGTTCTCAAGGTCCCAAGCCTCTTGGTTATGACCATAAAGTTTGCTGCATGAAGTAGGCAGTTAGAAACCAACCTTTGCCTTTCCATGCTCTGACTGGAAAATATGAATATTTTGAATGTGCTTTTTTTCAGCTGACCATCCTGTTGCTCACCCTGCCGTGTGTTCATTTCCTCTCCTGTTCCCTCTCTCACTTGTCTCTATTCCTTTCTCTTCCCTTTGCTGAAGCAGATGGTGCTGAGCCGAACTCCAGCAAGCTTCTGGGAGTCCCACTGACAGAGGAGCCACAGCAGAGGCTCAAGTGGCAGGCTCATCTGGAATTCACGCACAACCATGATGTGGGTGACCTCACATGGGACAAAATTGAGGTCACCCTGCCACATTCAGACAAGCTGCGCTCCCTGGTGCTGGCCGGCATCCCACATAGCATGAGACCACAGGTGAGAATGCTGCCTGTTCTGCGCAGGCACTCCTGCCTGGAGTAAGAGATCAAAGAATGGAATCTCTTAGTTGAGAGGGTGCCACATTATGGCTTTCTGTGGCTGTCTGAGTGACTTCTATCTCTGTTCACCCTGTCCCCCCAGCTGTGGATGCGCCTTTCAGGCGCTTTGCAGAAGAAGAGGAACTCAGAGATGTCATATCGAGATATCGTGAAAAACAGCTCTAACGATGAAACCATTGCTGCCAAACAGGTAGGAGATACTTCCTAGTGCTGAGTGGGAAGAAGGGCACAATTTGCTGTGTGAGGAAGACAGGGTGTCTACCTGACACCTGCAGCAGGGGCAGTAGAGAAGATGTGTGGTTAAATCCTGCTAAAGCTTAGACCTGTGGCACATATTTGTTCTCTGTTTTGTTGGAATAGCAATTGTTTAGCTCTGCTCTTTCCTAGGACAGTGGGGAAAGGGTTTGATCCATGCAACTTGCAGACTAGAAAAATGCTGCAGTTGCATCTCAGCAAACATCCTGATCCTCACTGAGAGAAGGGAAAGGTGAAAGGCTGACAGATGCACCTCTGTTGAGGTTGTGGCAGCTGCTTTCAGGGCCTGTCTTTGTTCCCTTGAACTCAAAGTTTCTGAACACCACGAAGAGTATTAAAGGGTGTTTTCCCTCTTCCTTTGATCTCACAGATTTGGCCAGGTCGTTGGTTATTCTCTGGAATACATTTGTTGGGAAGCCATGCTTGAAATCCAAGCAGATGTAATTCCCAACTAGTGTATGTTTCCTATTGTCAGTGGTAAAACCAGGGTCTGAGTTTAGAGAAGTATTTCTAGGGATGCAGCAAGCCACTGTACTGGAATTTTCCCACATGTGAGTGAAGGCTGTTAAACTGACCCCAGATACTCGGACAGAGACACCTTCTTTGATGCCGTAGGACTTAATGGGTGGGTGTAGGGAGGCAGAGTTCCCCGAGACAGGGGCTGGGGGAAGGGCAGAGAGCTGAAGGCAGTTTTTCAGATGCTGCAAGATGACTCTGTCCTTGTTTATGGCTGCCTGACAGATTGAAAAGGACTTGCTACGCACAATGCCCAGCAATGCCTGCTTCTCCAACATGAACAGCATCGGGGTGCCGCGGCTGCGTAGGATACTACGGGGACTTGCCTGGCTCTACCCAGACATTGGATATTGTCAGGGCACTGGCATGGTAACCTGCTTTCAGAGTGTCTTTGTGATATGGATCAGTTTGTCTCCAGTTGCTACACCAGAGCAAATGATTTGAGGTAGTGCTGCCAGATAGTGTGGTCTCCAGATGAGCTGAAGAGAAATCCCGTCCACCCGGAATACTTTTCCTAAGGAAAGGAGAGCAGAGTAGCACTGCACATCCAAAGATTTGGAAGACTTTTGTCCATCTGTTGGCGGGGGGGGGGAGACAGTTATACTGAGGAGAAATCCCTTCAGTGGAGGCTGCAGTAGAGGTCCTGCAGAAGGAAGATTTTTGTCACCTGGATACTGATCCATCTCTCCATGTGAGAAAGTGGGGAAAGAGTTCTACTCCTCTTAGAACATGCAGTTTTTCTTCTTTCAAAATCTTAGGTGGCTGCCTCTCTGCTGCTCTTCTTGGAGGAGGAAGATGCCTTCTGGATGATGTGTGCTATCATCGAGGAATTGGTTCCTGCCTCCTACTTCAGCACCACCCTCATGGGCGTGCAGACAGACCAGCGTGTCCTGCGGCAGCTCATTGTGCAGTACTTGCCCCGCCTGGACAAGCTGCTTCAGGAGCACGACATTGGTAAAAGTGTGCCCTAGAAATTTTTTTTTGCCAGAGTGACATGCAGACTAAGAGTATTGTTCTTTTTTCACAAAGGGGAGCATCAGGGAGAGGAGCAAACCTGACCCTGGAGGCAATGCATGGAGGAAAGCCCTTAGGAGAGTCCACCTTCACTGGTTTACTGACTTCCTCTGTTGTGATTATTTTCCATGTCTCTGTTCACAGAGCTCTCCTTGATCACCTTGCACTGGTTCCTCACCTCTTTCGCTAGTGTTGTCCACATCAAGCTGCTGCTGCGTATTTGGGACCTCTTTTTCTATGAGGGCTCTCTGGTGCTGTTCCAAGTCACTTTGGGCATGCTAAGTATGAAGGTAATTCCCAACTCCTCTCCCTCCTTTACAGTACTTCAGTGTTTAATTCTGAGATTTAGGGGCAAGAAGGTTTTGTATCCACTTGCTGTATGTGGTTTGGGAGTGTGTTAGGGAAGACGACTTCCTGCTGCCTTCGGAACCAGAGGCTGTGGAAAACTTCTAAGGCACTTCATGAAATTAGAGGTTGCTGTGGATACCTCATTTGTTGCCACATAAGTAAACCTTATCAGCTGCCACCCTCTAATCATTCTAGATCCCAGCCTGAGGGTCCATCTTATCTAAACCTAAACCGAGAAACCTCTTGATTTTGCACAATCTAGGAGGAAAGAGAAAGCCAAAGTTGTGATCATCTGGGAAGTTTTGGATGGCATTGCTTGAATGCTCTACGAGATGAGCATTGTTCTGACTCCATTTGATTTGGCTGGCCTGGTCTTTTCCTTTTCTATGTAAAAAACAGTTTTGTATTCAGTTTGCTGGGTGAAGGGCAAGGGCAATCCTGCTGAGAGTAAGGGGAAGGTGGAGCACAATTTGACATGGTAGGTGCTCTAGAGTGCAGCTCCCATTCTCTTATCCCTAGCAAGATCCCTGCTGTGACCCATCCTAGTGGTTGGTGCAGAAGAGGTTTGAGTTTGGTTTTCCATGCTGATTTGATTTAATTTCAATGGTGAATGCTGTGATTCAAAAAAATGCTGGCTAGAATTCTGAGAGGAGAGTGCAGTAGAGCAGTAAAAGATGCTGTTCCTCTCTCAAAAGTAGCTAGGACTTTTCCTGTTTAAGGTTTTTTTAATGGAATTTTCTAGTTGTAGCTGCCCAGGCTGTACACTGAATGTAAAACTGCATCTAGCATCCTCAGGAACAAAGCTGTGATGTTCACCCCTCCAGGAAGCAAAAATGACTGTGTTGTTGCAGGAGGATGAGCTAATCCAGTCCGAGAATTCTGCCTCGATCTTCAACACGCTGTCAGACATCCCGAGCCAGATTGAAGATGCAGATGTGTTGCTGCGAGAGGCCATGCGCGTGGCTGGCTCGCTGACAGACGTGACGGTGGAGACCCAGCGCCGCAAACACCTGGCCTACCTCATCGCTGAGCAGGGGCAGCTGCTCAACTCCAGCACCACTGTCAACAATCTATCCAAAGTGAGTGCACAGAGTCCCACTGCCTCTGCTGCTCCTTTTTTACCATTCCTTACATATTGCCACCCAATTACAGTTTGTGAGCAAGAGGTCCTCCTGTTTGAGAGCATTTTTGGTTCCAGGATAATTGTTATGTAGTGAAGAAAATGTGTTGGGAAGTTCTGTACCAATGAAATGCTGCCAGGTCTGTCCTGGTTGATAAATCCCCAGATGAAAGGGATATTAGCATTGATTGTAATTATCATTCGTGAGAGTGATGATGAAATGTGATGCATTTCATTAATGGAAACTAAAAGAAACAACGTATGCTTTTGGCAGGATTTGCTTGAAGCACACAGAGTAGGAACTGGATTTAATCCATTAGTAGGAAGCTGGTACACTAAAATAACCTTTGAAGGTAGAGTCAGAAAACAGCAGCAGTTGCTTTTGAGAAGCTGAATTAAAAATGCACCTGTGATTAATCTTGGACTAAAATCTACAGTTGCAGACAAGACACTCAGGCAATTCTAAAATGTAATAGCCATCCACTTAGAAATTTATATACAATTACATGTGGAACTGCTTTTTACAACAAATAGAATTAGAGCTAAAATTATTTACATGGATCGTGGTTGATTCTTGAGCTTCAATTATACTTTTGTAATAATTAAGGTATAAATAGCCTGTTGCACACGGAGCAGATGGAGCAGTAAAGCTGATTCAGTGTATTAGGATTAGAACAACTCCAGCGTAAAACTGCCAGTTCATTGACCTGCGCCTTCTAGTGGTAGCTGTCAGGACCCCGTGCCCAGAGCTGACTGGTGTGGAGGGTTGCATTACTTTATTTCTGAAATCTGGCCTAATGTGTGCACTTTGTTCTCTCTCTTCCCTCTCCTGCAGATTGTGCGGCGCAGGACTCAACGCAGGAAATCCGGCATTACCTCTCTGCTTTTCGGTAAGGACAATCCTGCGCCTTTCATGTGGAGTTGGTGGCTATAGCAGCTAAGGAAGGAGGGGGGAGCAGGCAAAGCAGGGAAACATTGGGACAGAGGGATTGGAGAGAAGGGAGTCAGAACTCAAGGATGAGAGGGAAGAAGTGCATTTTACTACTTGCTTTCTTTGATCTGACCTCAGAAAGTAAATTTTAGGTTAGACAGTACATGAATAGTGACCAACAGGAGGTGCAGCTCAGCCCACCTGTAATGTCCTTCTTGCACTGACCAACAGGTCAAATGCATTTGCTGGCAGACCTTATGCAGTCCGCAGGCTGGATGTGGTACTCTATGATCTTACTCTGCTCAGTTCAGGAACATCTCTGAAGATCTGAGACAGGGCAAGATGTCTAGTGTGTCATCCATCAAAATTATAAATGAAAGCATCATTATATTTCCCCTTACTTTTTCTGAGAGTCGTGAATGCTTTTGACTCTTAATTTTCTTTGCTTATGAGCCAAGCCAACATATGTCCAGAAAGGGCACAGTCAGAATACCTTTTGCAGGGGTTTAAGAGTAACTTATTTCTTGACTCCATAAGAGCCCTTTCTGCTGTAAGCCTCACTGTCATCACCTTACTTGAAATTGGCTAGCCTTCTCAAAATTGCCACATGTCACCACAGGAATTGTTTTTCCGGAAGAAGACAACATAATGAATTTACAGGGCTCAAACAGTGTTCCTGTTGTGGTTGAAATGGCCTGAATAAATCTAAAAATGAGCTTTACTGGTCTTTCCAGAGAGGAGCTTTTCTGATGTTCGCCAGGAAGCTGATACATTGTCTCAGGCTTCCTACAAGCACATAGAGCATTACATAGAAAAATTATTGTAGAATACCCACAATGCTGTAAAGTCAAGCATGCAGAAGTGAAGAAATTCAGGAAAGTTGCTGGTGCAACATAAGCTCAGCTTTTGTATGTAATGTTATCATACAGTTGATACAGACTGAATTTGGCTGCCACACACATCTTTCATGTCTCCTTGACCATTTGAGTATTTTTATGAAGGTGATAGTGAGTTATGCACATGCACAAAGATGAACTTTAAGTTCAAACTTCAAAATACATCAGTGGTAGAACAGAGATAATTGATAGGGTTTTCTCATTTTAGTGGGGCTTCTGTACAATGACCATAATGTGTTTTACCTAACATTATTTTTAGTATTTAAAATGTTGGTTAAAACTGAGAAGTTGTCATCCTGCAGCAGTTGACCCCAATGGAAAAATTCAGCCTAAGTGAGAGGAAGGAAAGCTTGTATGTGATAAATTCACCCTCTACTGGGAACTGACAATCAATCCTAAATGTAAAGTCTGCTGCCTGTGATAGTTACTGTGCAGAACTGGTACTTGGCCCTCATCTGGGAAGGAATGAGAACTTACCCGGAGTTTAATTCTTCTTCCTTAGAGTGAATTCAGATGTGGTGGTAACTTGGGCAGGAGTCAGAATCACAGGAGCACTGTTTAGAAGAGACCTCTCTGTGTCTGTATTCCAGCGTTTCCTGCTTGAAGCAGACTCTTGCTTATGCTAGATCAGGTTGGTCAAGGATTTCTGTAGTTGAGATTCAAGAAGTTGAACCAGATTTACAATCCAGGAAGAGAAAGAAATAACAAAAGATAATTTGGTGGGAGCAGAACGTGCAAGAGGTGTTTTCCTGTTGTGTGGGCATTGCACCAAGGGAATGCAGAAGAGCTTGTCCTGTGCAGAATTCTGCAGCTTGTCAGTCTTTGCAGGCTCAAAGTAGAGCCTCCTCACGTGTGGTTGATCCTGCACTGGTTTCCTGTTTGGAAATGTAGGTGTTGAAGTTTGAAAGTGTATGTGTTGAGTGCAGTGAGGCGAGTCTAGGGGACGCACCAGCTGCTTTCCTCTGTACCATGTCCACTCTAAGGTGGGAGAGTATGGAACTTGCTTCCCACGTCTCCTGCTTGTATTGGGCTAGGATTGATCTGAGTACAGACGGAAGAGCATGGTATTTTGGCCAGATGGGACTGAGAGATGGCAGAAAGAATCAATTATCTATGTAAATGAGAGCAGCCCACAGAGCTAGTGTAGCTGTGGTTTAGTTTCTTTTCTAGTCACATTCTATTTTAGCAGCATGAAATTTCTGGGAATCCCCGACGTCTGCGTGCTCACCTATCTATTTGCAATCTTTGCATCTCTGAATAGTAAGAGTTCTTGCATTCTCTGTACCTACCCCTGGATATGGAGGAGGAGATTTTGTTATTTTTTTATTGCTTGGACTGGGAGTAACTATGCCCTACAATTTTTCTAGTCCAGAAGCAAAGTTCAGTCTTCTCTTAAGCTCTGTGTATCTGATGTATCTCAAATAATTTAATGTAGCAAATAGAGAACAATTATAAAAATAATTTTATATCTAATTTTGTGCCTTTATTTATGTTCCTAAAATTTGGGTCTCTTTAATTAGCATCATATGATTAAAAGATACTGTTAATCACTTTCAGTTAGCAGAAGCTTAATGTGTATATAGCTGTTGCAGCAGCTGTAGCTCAGGCCACTCTTTATTCATATTGTTTTCTGTAATGCTGCTAGAAGATAAGCAGAGTACTAATTTGCTAGCCAGTGATTTACTTGGCTGCTGAATAAAAGCTGTGTTTGTATAAACATTGGAATTCAGTGAAAAATATGTTAGTTTAAATGTTTAATTTTTTTAATCAAGCTACCACATCTTCAGTATATTATAGAGAGAGCAAAAATAGATATATGAAAGTACACTTTGGATTTAATACAAAATGATTTTTTTAGAAAAAGAAGCAAAATGTTCCCAAACATCATGTACCCAATATCTAAGGCATTCAGATACATTAACTATCTAAAGAATCCGTCCCATCAGATACCATTCTGCATCAGGTAATACACATAGGCTGTCAAAACTCCTGGGGGGATTAGTGATAGTTGAAAGATGCTTTGGTAACTTTTACTTTGGGCTCATGACCATTTCTGTACACCCCAAACATTTGAAGTCTGGCTCTCAGGGAGGTTGAGGTCTCTCATGGCTCTGACTTCATGACTGGCACAGGAAAGTCGGCTGTCTTGGTTTTTCAGATCTTTTCCAAGACTCATTGAAGAATGTGCTCTCAGCCTGTGAGTTATACAAATATCAGAAGTAATTCAACCAAAACCTGATTTAATTTCAAGAGAATTTCAGTTGAAGGGAATTATTACAAGTTCCCCAGTCTTGCATCCCACCTTTGAGCTGAATATATATTGTAGACACTTCTCTAAAGTAGTACCTTGGCATACTGTGTTTCCCAGACAGATCAAGATGACGTATTCCAGTTCCATATGCAGTTTGAAGTATCATCTCCTTAAAATTTGATGCAGTCAAATTGGTATTTGCTATTTACATTATTGAATAGATTGGCAGTAAGTACCTGCCTTAGTTTAGGTACTTCTGATGTTAGGCTTTTTTGATTTCTTCAGAACCAGTAATTTCTAATGGTAACAAAAAATAAATACCATGTACTTGCTTTCCTTCCCTCACCTTCTCTCTGGCTGCATGGGCTCCACCAGGGGATGATGATCTGGAGGCACTGAAAGCCAAGAACATCAAGCAGACAGAGCTGGTGGCTGACCTGCGTGAGGCCATTCTCCAGGTGGCACGGCACTTCCAGTGTGTGGATCCCAAGAACTGCATCATTGTGAGTGGAAACAGCTGGATCTGCACTGCTGTGTGCTCCAGGCATGGGTTTGAGTGTTCAACACAGGACAGGGCTGTTCAAATGCTCCTGAAGTGTGGGCTTGAGACAGAACATGCCAGGTGTAATGGCTGGAGGGTGAGGCTTGCTTAACCCATCTGTGGTGGAGTAGGGTTGTGCTGAGAGGTCGTCTGCTGGCTAGGAGCAGGAAAAGGTTTGGGAACAGGGGCAGGCAAGCTTTGGCAGATAGCTGGGAGTCACCTGTGGACTTTCATTCCTCTCTGCTCTCATGTGTGTGCCTGCTAGGATCTGACTCCAGACTACAGCATGGAGAGCCACCAGCGGGACCACGAGAACTACGTGGCCTGTTCCCGCAACCGGCGCCGCCGAGCCAAGGCACTGCTGGATTTTGAGCGCCACGATGACGATGAGCTGGGCTTCCGCAAGAACGACATCATTACGGTGCGTCAGCCTGGGGACAGGCACCGGGGGGACAAGCAGACCCAGCGTGTTTGGGATGCTGCACTACCTCTCCTGCAGGGAAAGATGGGAGGAGATAAGCTCAGAGCCCAGTTAGGGGCCCAAGAGAAGCAGCTGGTGCTCCTAGGACTGCCCAGGGATGAGGCAGAGTTTGTTCATGTGGGTATTGTCCTGTGGGTCGTTCTCACTTCCACCACAAAGTCCCTTTCCTGGCTGCTGTACAGCTGTGCAAAAGATGGATTTGGTCCAACCAAGTCCCAGTTTAACACTGCACACTGAATTGTGGTAAGACTGTAAAAAGCATCCCTTTGCATTTAACTGTGAGCATCCCATTTGAAATTGGGGAGAAGAGGATGTTTGCAGTAGCTTTGTGACGTTGAAGGCCTTGGGCCACGTGAGAAGAGAACATTGGCAAAGCAGTTGAGAAGAAAGCAGTTCCTCATTGTGGACACACAGCCAGGCAGCTGTACCCATCCTTCACTGCAACCTCTTGAACTGGTATTTTCCCCTCCCTCTTTTTCAGATCATTTCCCAGAAGGATGAGCACTGTTGGGTGGGAGAGCTGAATGGACTGAGAGGTGAGAACAGGATGGGTTGCACTGGGGAGACTGGGACCAGATGCAGAGCATCCATTCATCTACAGCAACTGCTCTGGCAGCAAAGGCTCTGCCGGGTACCCAGAGTATCTGCCGGGGCAGAGGAAACGTGTGAGAGCAGTCATGCAGCGGTGACCTGGTTACTTCTTGCAAACATCAAGTTTAGGCTCCATCCTCCTGGCATGGGGTAGTTGGGTGCATGTCATCACTGCTGCCTGAGGGCAGTGTCCTGCAATTGGCTTTCTTGTGCAGCTGCCTTAGTTATTGTGACTTAGAGGCTGATGGCTTCCTTCTTTGGGGGTGGGCCCTATGAACTCTGATTTAGTCTCAGGTCCCACTGCGCTTTGTGTAAGGATTTCGCAGTATCTTTGTCAGGTTCATCTCTTTGTTCATTCTTTGTAGGTTGGTTTCCTGCAAAATTTGTGGAGATCTTGGATGAGCGGAGTAAAGAGGTACTTAAAAACCCCACAATTACAAAAAAAAATTCACATTAAAAAAAGGGTTGTGTCATAACTGAAAAAAACACAGTTGAAAAGAGACACAGATTTCCCTCCTTCAGTCTGTTTGCTTTCTCTGGCCATTGAGTGCTTTGTGATGTGATCAGGTAGCTTATCTTCCTAAGCCTGTTTGCTCAGCTTCCTCACGCTGACCAAGTGGAGAATGTGGGCCCCAGAGAGCTGCTGAGTCAACTGTGTAGGATGCCTGGGGTTGCAAGGACCCTAGAGATGAAAGCTGAGAAAGCAGCAGGTGGAGAAGCAGGGCAGTGTTTCTGTCTGCTCCCAGCTGCCTATGTTCTTTTACTCCTTTGAGGCTTTACCTGTGGATCCTGCTCATTTTCTGTTACCATGACAATAAATTCTCCCCAAGCAGCTGTGCCCAAGGGGACAATCTGTTTTAGTTCCTCTTAGATCTTGCAGTGATGAGATGGCACTTATCTATAGCAGATATTCTAGTATGTCCTCAAGATTGAGGTAGTGTATATGAGACAAACAGCAGCAGCTGTTGACCTAGACAGTGTTCAGGGGAAGTGGAGAAAGCCCAGTTCTCTCTCTTCTCAGCCATTGGGGAGTGAGGAAGAGCTCAAAGGCTGACCCAAGACCCCCTAGAGAAGCCCGCAGAGAGATGTCACTATTGACATACTGCTTCCTTCCCCCTCTCTCAGGGCTGGCTCCTTAGATGCAGATCACCTCTCTGTGCATAGAGATGTCCTGCACTGCTGATCGTTTCTCCTCCTAACTGTGGAAACAGAGAGGATCCCACTTACACAAGTGTTAACAGAGTGTCAGCATGATACCTCAAAGCAGTGTACCCCCTGACCTGGAAATTCCTGCCTGGTTCTGTTTGTCTTGACTTATAGCAGCTTACAGAATCCCAGAGACCCTCAGTGCAAGTCCCTCTCAATACCTTAGCTCAGTCAGCATCACACCATCACATTCCTATGTGCTGAATGCTGCCAGGATGGTGCTGGGGTCACTTGCGTGGTCTCCTGGGCACCACCTAAACATAAACATCCCAGGAGATCCCCCGCAGTAGCACAGGACACGGGGCCTTGTGCAAGGGCATGAGAGGTAGAGGGGGGAGGGGGTTCTGGCAGGCACCTGAGAGTGGAATTGATCTGTGCAGAGGTGTAGGTGAGTGGACCACCTCCATGCTCTGCCCCTGAAGAGCTGGCTCTTCCTGTTCCTCAGTACTCCATCGCGGGGGATGACTCTGTCACAGAGGGGGTGACAGACTTGGTGCGAGGGACACTCTGTCCAGCCTTGAAGTCCATATTTGAACATGGATTGAAGAAGCCATCTCTGCTTGGGGGGGCTTGCCATCCTTGGCTGTTCATTGAAGAGGTGAGATGTCCCAGTTCCTTTCATGGAGCGTTGTTGCCAGAGGGCTGAGGCGATGGGTTGTAGGGCAGGTGTGCTGAGTGTCCCTCTGCTCCTCCAGGCTGCAAGCCGGGAAGTGGAACGGGACTTTGACTCCGTGTATTCTCGCCTTGTGCTCTGCAAGACTTACAGGTCTGTGCCCTGCTCTGTGCTCATCAAACTCATGCTGCTCTGCACCTTGGCAAGGCTCATGGTCTGCCCCATCCTCCTGTGGGTGTGGAGTCAGCAGTCTGCTTTGCCTATGCTGACCTGGGGCTGGCAGTGGATCTTGTCCCCTCCCCTGGCTCCTTTGTTTATTTCTGGGTCTGTATCTGGCTCTCTCATGGCTGCGGGGGCACCTCTGGGATCAGCAGTAGCATGAGAGCTGTTGGGATATGAAGCAGGGAAAGCCTGTGTGGCTGGAGCTAGCTGGGTCTCTGCTGTGGTCTTTACAGGCTTGATGAAGATGGCAAAGTCCTCACTCCAGAGGAGCTGCTTTACCGGGTGAGTGCTGCCCTGAGGCCACCTTCTACTTTGGGGACGTTTCCTGTGGAGACTGTTGGAGGGAGATGCTTGAGAGTCTCCCAGACCTTCCCTTAGCTCCTCTGGTGGTAGCAGGGGGTAGTGGTGAGGGTGGGAGCTCCAGGGAGGACAGCATTTGGCTGTGTTGCTGAAGTGGCTGCCCAGCAGTAACCACACCTTCTCTCCCTGCAGGCGGTTCAGGCTGTGAACATGACACACGATGCTGCACATGTACAGATGGATGTGAAGCTTCGTTCTCTCATCTGTGTTGGACTCAAGTGAGTCATGTGGCCCTGGTATCCTCAGCATTTTGGGTGCAAAGAGCTTGGGAAGGGACGGGGTGGGCTTAAGGGCAGCAGTTGTTTCAATCTTAGGCCACAGAATCGTTTTTCCCCCCTCTCACTGCAGCCACTGGGTGACACTTGTTCCTTGTGCATTGTGCTGGCCTGATTCCTAGCAGGAAGAAGGAGCTCCTATTGTATGGAGTGGCTCACACAAGTTTACTGGGTTATCCTGTTCCCACTGGGGATGGGGCTGTGGGTGGGGGTCAAAGCTTGGGCTGAAAATAGACTATCCCAGAAGGATGGGGCTTCTTTCCCTGGCTGCAGCTGAGTAACAGGCCTCTACCCCATTGTTGCAGTGAGCAGGTGCTGCACTTGTGGCTGGAGGTGCTGTGCTCAAGCCTGCAAACCGTAGAGAAGTGGTTCCATCCCTGGTCGTTCCTGCGCAGTCCTGGCTGGGTGCAGATCAAATGTGAGCTGAGGTGAGTGTCCCCATGGCATGTCGCCATGCCAGTGTCTGGAATAGATTTACTCCTCCTCTGCAGGAGGTGACCCTCACTATGGCTGAGTTTGGGCCCTCTCCAGTGAGTTTCAGCATGGGCTGCCCAGACATCCCAGCCACAGAGATTTCCTGCTATGTGCTGAGGCAGCAACAAATCTCTGGACAGTTGATTGTGAGGCCCTGTGCCTGCCTGATGCAAGAGCAGAGCTTGGCTCCTGGGGACCTGTTGTGACAAGCAGACAGCCTTTGCCTGCCAGCAATCTCCTGCTGTACACCTACTCTGATAGAGTCTGCCTTTTCAACCCCACTGCTCTCCATGTCCTTTGCCAGCCACCCCTATGTCCAAGCAGGGAGCAGGAATATGCTAGGGAGACAGCTGGGCAATCATTGGCTGGGAAGGAGTCACTTTCCTGGTTAGGTGAGTGAGCGGTGTCGGGGGCTGAAAGCAGCTTTGGTGCCTGAGCTCTCACAAGGCAGTCACTTGGAGCCCAGGGCACACATCCCTGTGGCTCCAGGCATCCATGCTCCTGGCCCTCCTGCATCCTGCAATGCCAGGTGAAGTCCCAGGGAGCTGGAGGGAAAATCCCCTGCAATCACCCCTCCAGCCTGGCTGCTGCTGCCGTTCAGTGGGAGCTGGCTTTTGTGTGCACCACCCAGTTGCCTCGGGCCCCAGTGGGAGCATCTGGAGCCAGAGCAGGCCTGTGTGTGCACGCTTCAGGGTGTCGTGTTCTCAGCCTGCTGCTGAATGGGAGGGGGTTTCCTGCACCTCTGGGCTGCTGTGTCCCACAGCTGCTTTCTCACAGCATGGGGGCAGTACCAGCTGGGCACAGCCAAAGGAGTGAGTGGGACTGGTTCATGTCTTACATCCTACTTCTCCCAGCCAGCAAGGGAGCTCGCTGTGCCAACCCCTTAGAGCACTGCTGCTGCAGGACACTTCTATTGCTCCAGGGAGAGGGAGGGGACTGCGGAACTCTGAGGTGCTACAGGCAGGGGTCTGCTTTCAGGAGAGGAATTTGCAATCTGCCATTGCCAGCTGTGTGCAGCCCTCAGCCAGACGTGTCTGCAGTCCCCCAGAGCCCGGGGCTGCCCGTGCCTCCCTGTGCTGCTGCACCAAGCTCTGTAGGGGCTGCACTTGAGTCACATCTTCAAGCTCCTTCTTCCAGCCTGGGCCTGGGAGGATGTGAACCCAAAGAGGAGGGGGAAAAAGAGAATGAGTGACAGCTGCTTTTCAACACCATCAAACAAGGAATTTTATCCTTGTAAGCTTAGTGGCATGCCAGGACAAGCTGGGGAAACAGTGTATTTGTGTGCCTGGGGCAGCAGTTGTGGGCAAAGGCTAGCAGTGTGGTCTGGGCAGTCTGTTTTAACATCATTCTTGTCTGTTTTTGTTGCAGAGTCCTCGGCAAATTTGCTTTCAGCCTCTCTCAGGACTGGGAGCTGCCAATAAAGAGGGAGGTGAGTAGGTAGCATCTCTCATTCTCTCACTCAGCCAGGGGCTTCACTTACTGCCTCCCTCTCCCAGCTTTGTGCTTCAGCCCATCCTCTGCCTCCTCTGGAGCCAGCTCCAGAGGCTGTGGATGGGGCTGCCTTCCCTGCCAGGGCAGGCTGTGCAGCAGGAGCTGTGTGGTAGTGCTGGCAGAGGGGGCTGCCTGTCCTGCCCAGCTGGGGCAGAGGAAAGTGGCAGGCTCCCTTTCCTCGCTGCTCTCCAAACCAAAGGGCCTCTCCCTGTGCTAGCTGTGCAAAGGTGGGAAGTGCAGGAAGCTGCTCTGTCTGGGTGCCAGAGGCCTTGGCATGCTCAGGCTCTGCCCGCAGACACAACCTCTCCTTTTCTGGGTGTGGTGCACTGACCCAGGTCTCTGTGTCATCCTGCAGGAGAAGGAGAAGAAGCCACTGAAGGAAGGGGTGCAGGACATGCTCGTGAAGCACCATCTCTTCAGCTGGGACATAGATGGGTGACCCCCACCCTGCCCCATCCTGGGGACCTTCTCGATGGTGCACACTCCTCTCCTCCACCCCCTCATGTCTCATCTCCTGCCCTTCCCCACCCCACCCACTTGTATCTGTGACAAAATCCCCCCCAGGGGGGACAGATGGAGCAGTGCGAAGAGGCTGAGCTGCAGACCTGAGGGGGCTGATGGTTGAGAGTGATGCTGCAAAGGGACAAGTGTGTTCTGGCTACAAAAAGCAAGTGCCACCTCCCAGCTTTCCACATCTCTGCCACTCCAATCTTTTGCTTTCCTCAGCCCTGCCTCCCCACCAGTGCCCAGGGGAGCAGCCTGGCTGGAGCCCTTGTGCAGTGCCCTGTGGGCCAGCAGTCACGTGGGGGTGTGAGTATGTCTGTGGTTGGAGCTGTGGGGAGGAGATGGCCCTTGTGGGGTGGCCTTGATCTTTGAGAGCTGCTGCCATTGACAGGTGGCACTGCAGCTGCATATGGAATTGGGGTGGTGAGAGACTTGCTGCTGTACAGGAGCAGGGAGAGCACATCCCCTCCCCATGCCAGCCAAGGGCTCTCCTCTGCTGCGGGACACACGTACAAGTTCCTTTGACCTGGAGCTGAGAAGGGGGAAATGGCATCAGTTTCATCTCACCTCCCTGGCACTGGTGTGGAGTGTTGACAAGAGTTGTCCAAATGTACCAGCCTGTTACCACTGTAACAGCCTTAGGGGATGGTCCTTGTCTCCTCTGGGAGCAGACAAAAGCCACCTCTCCCCTAAAAGAGTGTTTCATGCTGTCATTTTAGTCTCTAGATGATTTTTACTGTTAACCAAAAAGCTGTAAATTTACTCCAGGAACGTGTATATTTTGGCACCATTGTAGCTCAGGACAAGGTTTAAGATTGGAGCTGGCTCAGGGAGACTAATTCATCCTCCTTGCCCTGCAATGGCAATGGGGACACGGGTCAGGAGTGGACAATTGCTGCTTTGTGGTGGTGGCTCTGGATACGGGGTCTGTGACTTTCTACTGAAAGCGCTTGTCTGTGAGCACAAACTACTGATGGGATAACACTAGATTCTTACTTTCCTCTATTTGGTGGGTTTGTAAATAAAAACTGTGTCTTGGGAGAGTGCTGGGCTTTGTCTTATTTTTTGACAGGGCCAGGACTCAGTTTAAGTTTTCCTTTCTGCCATTTGACAATGGTGATCCCATTTCTGTGCTGGCACTCAGGGAGCTCCTTGCATTGGAGCAGCCCACAAGGTCAGGCAGCAGCCAGGCAAGAGCCAGTTCTGCTGCCAGTAGTGGCAGCCCTGCCTCACCTCTGTGCCACCAGGCCTAAGAGCAGGTCCCCAGCAGAGGCCCAGAAAAGCCAGAAATACTGGAAACTACAGGTTGTAGGGACACTGCAGGGGGAGACCCTTAGGAAAGGCAAAGGGGCTAGCAGAAAGCAGGGCTGGGTGGTGGAGACAGCAGTGCTGTCTGTACAAAAAGTGTCTCTGGAAAAAGCAGATGTAGGCTGAGCTGCAAAGTGGGACAGTAACAGGGCACAGGCCCTTGGGAGAACTTTGTTCAGAAGTCCAAGCTCATGAGGGTGGAAGTTGCAACACATGTTGTGATTCGAAAGTGAGTGTTTTCAGTGAAGGTAATTCCTTTGGAAGGTGGCTACGGAAGGGGCAGCGTCACCTCACCACCACTTGCAGTCCAGACCAGCCTGCTGGGCTGGGGGAGACTGTAATAGCTGCCCCTGGTAAAACGTGCCTCTGGTTTGCAGGGTAGGTAATTTCCATACACTGAGGGAATCTCCCTGCAGCTGAGAAGGATGAGCCACCACCACTTAAACTCCTTTATTCAGGTTTGAGGAAGATGCAGAGGGATCACCCACCCTTAGCTGGAAAAGGCAGAATGGCCCCAAGCCCTCCCACCAGCATAGCAGAGAAGTTATTGAGAATGTGTCTGGTTTTGAATTTTTTTAATAAAATGGATTTTTTTTCTTCAAATATTTGTAACTGAAAAAATAATTCAATTTAAAGATCCATTCTCTCCCCCATTAACTTGTCACTTTTATCCTTTTCCAGTTGAATACTCGCTCTGGATCTGATGCCCCAACACCATCTGACTCTGATGGTGCTGATCACCCCTCGTCATTGGCTGCATAGTGGAAGGGAGAGTGCGTGCTAGTCAAATACACATTACAAACAAGTAGTGGTTACAGCAGAAAGATTCAGGATTACATTCAAGGTAGAGGCAGAACATCAGACTTTGTTTTTCCCAATGGGTGCAAAAATGTATGTCCAGGGGAATACCTCTTCCAACAAAGAACTATTGAACTATTATTCAAAGAAATAATAGTAAGAAAGCAGAGAACTGGGCAAGCCTGCTCTGAGCACTGCTTGGGGAAAAGACTTTCTGACATTTTCGGGGCTGAGGCACCACCTTCCCCTCTGCCCACAGGCACAGGGTTATCACTCACTCTCCCGGCAGAAGCCCCTTGTGCACAGGGGCTCCCACAGGTCAGCTGGGCTCCTCAGGACATGACGCTCTTGGTTCTGTATCCTCTGGGCTCCTTGAAGCTCTTCAGCCAATGAAGGTATGTTAGGCAAAGTCAGCATCACTAAATTGCTACAGTTTCACACCTGATGGTGGATGGGTGAAGGTGAAAGGGAGCAGCTGTGAGCTCAGCCTTCCACCAGCAACCTCTGGGAAGGGCTATACTGGTATCAGGCATTGGCAACTCTCTGCCAGTGACTGGAGTACCTGGCCCAGGGCAAGGAACCAGGGCTGGGTCAGGACAGGACTGCAGCTGGAGTGCTCCCACCTTCCTCTAGGAGCTCATTGCACTTTATTGATAACTTCCTTATTTAATGGCTGAAGATTTGTAATTATTTGTACAAAAGAAATCACACAGCTGGTTTTTGTGGGGGCTACTGCAACTATGGGCTAAAAGAACCTGATTTTGCTTGAGTCTGACAAACAGGCAGCCTCACATTTTCCCCTTAGCATTTTGGAGATCCTCCCACTCGCCCCATACTTTCCTCCTTAGAAACTCCTTGCCTCCTGTCCCCACAGTTGGGCAGCTGCCCTGGCAGAGCTGATGAAAGCTCTGTAAGGTGATTGCAAAGTACTCTTGGCTCCCAGTGAGCACCTGGGCTGCACCAGGAGAGAATTCAGGGAGGTCTCAGGAGGATAAAGGGGGTGCCTACCAGTCTCTTTTATTCTGATTTTTAGGATGTGACACTGTAGCTTGAGGAATAGAAAGCCTGTGGGGAAGGGGGAGGGGCGTGGTGTCCTCCCCAACCCGGACACTGAGGGAGGCAGATAAGAGATAACTTGCTTATAGCTCAGGGCCAGAGGAGAGAGGAGGGGACAGAAAGGAAGCTGCCAGCAGGCTCCCCCTGCAAATGATTAAGAAAGTGGCTCCCCATGCAGTTAACAAGCAAAGGGCTCAAGAAAGCAGGAGTATCCCAGCTGCAAACAGGCATGACCCCACCCAGGTGCCAGTTCAGTGGCTGAGGGAGAGCACATTGTACAGGGTTGGCATTCACCTGTCTCACCATGGAGCAGAGGTACCTGCACCCCTGTGGCACAGCCTCTCCCTGGGAAGAGGACCAGGTACCAAAGTTGCAGGGAAGCAGCACGTGGCTCACAGCTACCCCTCCCCAGCAGGAAGAGCTGCAGCCCAGCATGGGGGAAAGGTGAAAGGACAGCACCCTTAAGGAGATACTGAGAAGGATGGCAGTTGATCCTTTCATTGCCTGAGCAGGTCAGTACCTCAGTCTGCATGACTTCAGAAGCCACAGCTTCCCACACCTCACTCAGCACGAGCAGCCTGGACCCAGCTCAGGGCCAAAGCAGGGACAGCCTTGTGGTGAGGTGGCCACATCCATGTAAGCTGTGTCCCACCTGCTCAGTATGGCCATGAGTTACTAGTGACACAGGAATTCTAAAGTAACAGGAGTAACAGCACAAGAGTGAGCCACAGGTCTGCTGTTCCACCACGGAGCCTTGTCCAAGGAATAGCATTGTCATGGCTCTGAGGTCCTGGGGGCTTGTCCACCCACTCCTCAAGTCTGCAGTTCCCCCAAGGCACCAGCCTGGGGCCCTGCAGGGACACAGGGCACCAGCTCAAAGTAAGCAGCCATTTCCTTTTGCCTTTTACCCTGTGGGACTGGAGGGAGGGACGAGCAGAGGTCAGCTGCCCAATACTTGCTTTCAGGCTTCTCCCCAGAAAGGGGCCTTCACAGTCACTGAGCTGGGACCTGCGCTGTGCCACACACCACCACTCTTGCAGTCCCACTTCCCCTTCCTCACCTGCGGGGTCCAACATCCATCCCCAGCTGCTGCTTTCCACTGGGGCATGTGCTAAAGTGAGGCACCAACACAACGAAAGCAGGAGACAGATTGCACATGGCCCCCAATGATATGTCACTGATTGCCAGCTGTGCCCCTCACCCTCTCCCCCAGACACGCAGGCACTTTTGTGTCCCTGCCCAGGCTCACTGCCCTGCTCACCTGGGGATGTCATGAGTGCCGTGGGAGCTGGGGCAACAGGCTGTGCCTGACAGCAGTTTTAACATGCAAGGACCTGATTTTAGCACCTTAGAAAACTTTTGCAGCCCAAAGTGAGTGAAGCAAGCAGGCAGGCCAGGAGGCCTCTGCCAAGCTCAGCAATATTTGGGAAACCAGCTTAGATGTTACCAGGTTGGTGGGGAGCCCTGGTTCCCTTTGGCTACACTTACAGAAGGTGCCTGTTCTGCCCAGCTCCCCCAAGCCCTGCGGCAGATCAGACCCTCCCCGACAGACAGCAGGTGACAGAGGGCAGCTGCTCTGGGTCCCAGGCAGCCCTCCTGCCTTTGTGTCCTGCTCCAGAGGTAGAATCCCCTTCCACAACAGTTAAGACCAACCGTGCTGGGGCAGCAGAACCCCCTTTATCCACCAGTCCCAGAAGGTGCAGAGTGCTGCTTCTGGAATCAGCTCAGGCCCAGTCATGCTCTGTCCCACGTGAGGGAACAATGTGCTGCCATTGCTCCTGCCTGGAGGAATAGGGGCTGCTGGCTCAGCTCTCACCCCGTTGGGCCAGGCTGTGTGGAGTGGGCAGGAGGCTGCCAGCCCCACAGCTCCTCATGCCTCTTGTCCGCCCCCATCAGCTGTTCTCCCTGCCCTGGCCTGGCCCACTGCCAGCTTCACGCAGGAAGGACACTGCTAGGGGAGGAGTACAAATACTAGGAGCTCTTTCTTTTTTCTTTTTTTTGGTTGACTGGCCTCTTCCCTCTGCATGCCTGTGCCCTCCCACTCCCATTCCCTTCAGTCTCTGCTCACAGAATTACAAGCAAGAATCCCAGTGCAGCTGCAGATCATGTCCATCAAGAAAGTCTGTGGAAAAGAGGCTGGGAGCCACAGTGCTCAGGGGAGCCAAGCTCATGACAGAACCCCCTGGCAGCTCCAGCCAGTCCATGCTGTCCAAGTTAGCCTCAGCCAGATCCAGGGCTATGCCCCCAGACGGCTCGTGAGCAAAGTGCAATTCCGAGGTGTCCATAGGTGAAGGCGGGTGGTCCAGGATGGCCGAGCTGCTCAGCATCTCACTGTGGAGGTCATCAATGAGGGACAGGGGCTCCGGCCCATCGTGGCCTGCCGTCAGCAGCGGGAGGCCGGTGCTGCTCTCCAGGAAGTCCTCCAGCCGGCCCGCGGGCACCGGCTGCCCCATGGACACCAGCACCGCCAGCTCGGAGGACTGGTGGCTGCTGGGTGGTGGGGAACATGCTGGGACCACAGGTGGTTCTTTCCCAGCTGGGGACGACTGATCCTTGAAGTCAGCAGAAATCTCTGTACAGGGAACAAATAAGCCAGGTAAGGAAAAGTCTGGCTGAACACCAGAAGGATCCCTCTCACCCACCAGGGCCATAAACACTCCCCAGACTAAGCCATCACTGACCACCAGCTGGGATGAGGAAACATCCTGTGCCTGTGCTTGCCTCGCTACGGGGAGTTTTCAGCCCAATTCCACGAAATTCCATCTCTGTCCAGTATCTCAGAAGCAATGTGCCCAAATCTGATGCAGCAGAGCCATCAAGAATCACAGAATCATATTAAGGCCTGACTGACATCTCCCTCAGTGCCTTAATGACTACTGCCAATGCGAAAGGCATGAAGGGACACCGCAGAAAAGAGCAAGACCATGACAGCCTCTCCCCTCAGTGCTCTACAATTCCCAGACTCAGACCCAGGGCCTATGGGAAATGCTGGCTTTGTCTCCTTACCTCCACTCTCGATGAGGATATCAAACAGGTCGTCCATCTGCTGGCTGGAACAGCCGTTCTCCTGGGGAGAGCAAGTGCAGGATTAGCTTCCTGTATTTACAGGGAACTTCTGCCTCCAGCAACACCTTTGGCTCCTGGCTCTCCTCCCTTGCCTCAAGGACGGGGCTGTTTTCTAGCAAGAACGAGCACACCATGACATGGCACTGGAGTCCTCTGTAACCCAGGTTGTTACTGGCTGGGAAAGTATGGTCAGCAACAGCAATGAATGCCTTGGAATTTTTTACCTGTGATTTAGGGTCTGCCCCAAACCCTCCAGAGGAAGTTCAACAAGGAAGGTGCAGTTGTGTCTCCATTCCCTATCACTGGCACACATCAAGAAACTAAGTAGATTTACAATGGCAACTTTTTGTCTGCTCTACAAGGAAACCACGAGAATAACTGCTCTCACCTGGGCCTTTGGCTGTTGCTTCACAGCCTCTTCATAGCCTGGTGGTGGCTCTTTCACTGGGACCGAGGGAACCGCAAGAGGAGGTGGAGGAGTTCCAAAAAGCGGCGTGTGCTGTTGCTGCTCCAGGTCCATCTGGGAGGGGGAAGGGGCAGCAGGAGAGCCAGGCTGTGATGAGGACTGTTTAGAATGAAGGCAGAAGAGGGAATGAATACAAATCAGGGAGAAGTCTACATTGACTCCTGTCTCACAGCTGCTTTGAGAGACCATCACTTCTCCCCAGTGCTCTGCACTGCTCTGCCTACAGCAGCCTGCCTCCTTCCCTGGACCCTGTGCACTATGCCCCGGCTGCAGGGGAAGAAGACAAATTTCCCCTCCAACTCACAGCTGGGAATCTTTAGCTGATTTTTCCAATGCTAAAGCAGCCACACCACAAACCACCTCCTCACTTCTCCTGGATGGGGAAAGCCTCATCTGTCCAAGTGGGGGATTCCTGCAGCACTTTGGAGAGAAAGGGCACTTCCCTTGTGTGTTCAGCCTACACTGTGCAATATATCCAGGGCCTGTCTTCTACCTGCCTCCCTCTGCAGTGCCGGCTTTGGGGTCACAAGCTAGCTTCACTTAGCAGCAAGTTTAACAGACTGATGGTGGGCGGAGAGCACCAGAGCACTCAGTGGCACCAGAGCTCCAAAGGAAATCCCAAGTGTTGCAGGAAGTGGTGCTCATGACTCAGCTTTACCAGATGAATCAGCACATAACTGCCCATAAGAACAGCTGAAATGAGGATCAGGCCTTTCCCTCAACAGCAGCTATGCATGACCCACACGGAAATTTGCTCCCCTGGAGCAACGAACCCTGGGCAGCAGCTGAATGCCACTTCCAACACATGTACATTTTGATGCCCTTGCCCATCCTGTTTTCCCTGGAAAGCTGCTCATCTGTTCTGTGATCCACAGGTAGAGGAGTGACCGCAGACCAGCTCTGCTGGGGTCTACTCTTCCTGAGAAGGGCTGGAAACCATGGCTGTGGCACAGGCCACTGGGACGTGCTGGGAGGGTACCTTTTTTGACACACTGGGTGGGCTGGTTTTGCCAGAAGCACCAATTTTCAGGGACTGCTTATGGAAACCATTGGGGAAGAAAGGCTGCTTTGGAGGTGCTGAGAAAGACAACATGGTATAGGCCAGCTGCCCTGTGACCACCTGGCTTCTGACCCCACAGAGAGGCAAAAGGATTAGAAGAGTCAGTACAGATGCCTCTGCAGCAAAAAAGCTAAGGAACTCCACGGAAAAAGGTGCCCTCATTTACCTACTGCACTTTCTCCAAGGTCTCAAAGCAAACCAAGGCACTGACCCTTTGCAAAATAGATATCACCCTATATTAGAAATTACTTCTGTCTTCATACCCTTTTCCAGGAACTGACTCAGAAACGATCCTCCAAGCTCTAAAAACTCTTCATAATCTTTCTGTATCTTATCTTAATGACGGGTTAGAGAGACAGCTAAGCAGGCTAGAAAGGGAGGAAACGTACAGTAGAGCCTCTTTACAGCCAGCACCTGGAGAGAGTTAAAGGCAGAGGTGCTCTCTTTCCTGAAGCAGTATAGCACTTCACAAAGCGGTGATTAACTGGCATGCTCAGGGCAGGGGAATGGAAATGAAGCATGCTCAGCAGTAGCAGAGACTAAAAGGTCACAGCCCTTTTACCCCTCTGAGCTCACATGCTCCTTCAACAGCAGCCACACCACCCCCTCTCTCTATGCAGCAGCCACCTTTTCTGTTCAGCAACACCCCTTCAAGAATCTGGGACACCCCTGTGAATCAAGGCTGCCCACTCTGGCCCCTCGTTGTTTTTAATCCACAGACAACACCCACTGGTATGTGGTATGTTTATACCCACTGCCTCTGGGTACAAACCCTGGCAGCAGGCAAACAAAACTAAGGGAGAAAAATGAGCAGGCAGTGAGCTACCTTAGACTGGTTTGGTCCTCTGGGCTGCTGCTGCGTGGGCTGCTGAGGGGTGTTTGCAGGTACCTGACACGGCAGTTGGCTGGAAGTTTTAGCGGGTGACGATTGTACACTCTGGAAAGAAAAGGATATCCATACCAGGTTATTCCCCAGACATGGCATGGACACAGGGCTTAGGTTACTTACAAGATTTTTAAGTTTGTTTCTTCCCCACCCTTTATTCTTTATGAAATTCAATCCTTCTCTTTCCCCGAGCAGAGCAATCAGATTGGATGCAATTGAGAGTCCTAAGAGAGGAGGTAGTACCAGCCTAAATCCCTGGGCTACCCATGACATGCCTCAAAGACTGCCAGACCTGACACAGGAGCTGTGCCCTTGTGGAGCAGCGATGGAGTTCAGGTGAGATACCCTGGGGTTTCAAGGTTGACACTGGATGCTGATGTTTAGACAGCTGCTGACATCTCACCTGCTATGCAGCAAACACAGCCTGCTCAGTCCCTGTCACTGATGGCAGACACTGCCATTTGCTCTGGAGAAAATGCAAGGAATGTATCAGCAGAGAATGAAAATTATCTTTGATGTCATGGAAGGTGCTGGGGTTTGACTTATGCCATCAAACCTGGGCATATTTATCCCTTCCTGGAAGGAACACTTGGAACAATTCTGTTAAGTGCTGAGCTCATGCCAGCAGGGGAATAGTAAATCATCTCTGATGAAAGACTCTGTTAACACTGAAATACTGACACACATTAAAACAAAGAGCAGCCAAAAAACAGTCTGCTCCCAGGGTCTGATTTCAGCTCTTGGTAGATAAGATGACCCATCTATCACTCCAACTACGATCTCTACAGTTAAGGACAAGAGGTGAAATACACTCTGCTCATTTTACTACCACGGGCATAGTTCTTCTTTTAAAAACTAGTGGACTGTGACAGCAAACCCTTGTCGCCCAAGCCCGAGGTCGTGCCTGACAAAAGGCAGAACCATGTGTTTGGAAGAATGCTGAACAGCCTGTGATGCACAGAGCCAATCGTGCATTGCTGTACACAGCTCATCACTGTCAAATTCCAGTCTTTTTGCTAAAGATCTGCTTACACTGCTCTGTTTTACAAAGCCACGATCTACCAACCACCGTAGCAAGCAACTCAGCCCTTTCAGTATTTACTGCACTGAATTTGCACTCTGTTAAGTCATCCTATAGTAACCGGAGTGGGACAAGGAGAGAGGAAACCAACTGCCCACAGCAGTGGTGGGATCCAACCGCTGCCTACCTGCGAGGGTGGGCAGCTGCTCCCTGCCATGCCCTGGGGAGAGAGGCCCTGCCTCTCGGCGCTCGGCTTGGTCACGGTGAGGACGATGTGGGTCCCTGTGGAGTCAGTGATGAGGGTGGGGGGAGGGGTGCCCTTGATGAGGTCGCTCAGGACGCTCCCTTGCTGGCCAAGGAAAAGCCGCGGGCTGTGAGACTGGCACGGCGGCTCTGCTTCCGTGGCTGGCACCTCCTGCTTCACCATCACGGCTTTCTTTGGCACCGGGCTTGGATTCGAAGTGTCCATTTGGCTAGCGGTAGGTGCAGGGCTGAATTGGTCTGTTTGGCCACTGGATTGCTTCGCAAACTGGCAACTCGGGAAACCATTTTCACTCTTGACCTGGGTGCCAAACGCTCCTGGTTTGGAGGCGAGGGCTGTTCCTTCTCCTGTGGCTGTTGGGGCTGGCTGTGACTGCTGAGAGCGCTTCTCCTGCTCCAGTTGTAGCCTAAGCATCTCCACCAGCTGCTGTTTCTGTTTCAGCATGCGGGTGAGTTCCTCAATCTGCTTGTCCTTCTCCTGCAGCATCCGGTCTTTGTCCCTAACTTCTGCATCCCTGCTGTTACCAGCACTACACCGCTCTGACCTGGGTGCCACATTTATGCTGCAGGAGGCGGACTTGGAGCTTTCCTCCTTCACCAAGAACTGCACTGGAGATGTCTGCAAGGTGAGCTGCGTCAGAGGTGAAGTCACCATCTCTCCAAAGGTATCTCCAGTGCCCGAATTTTCATCCCCTGTACTCATTTGCGAGCGCTCGGAAGGAGTTGGGGAAACAGGAGGAGTTGAGCCTGTGCTCCCAAACTTCATCACACCGCCACCAGTAACTGTGGCCACAACTACTTCTGCTGGTGCAATGCCAGTGGTGACCAGGGCTGGCCCTGTGCTCAGCCTGGCAGTTGGGAAGGCCACCACCACTTCAGCAGCTTTAGGGAGGACAGCTGCTGTGCTGGGCTTGGGAGTGGGGGTTGTTTGGCCGGCTGCACTGTTCTGCTCTTGGTAAGCTCGGAGACGCTCAATTAGATCTGTCTTTGTGCCTGAGACAGGCAAGGCCCTCAACTTCAGCTCTTGCTTCAGCTCTGCTACCTGATACGGGGGGAAAAAAGAGGGCAGGATTAAGAGAACTTCTAACTGAACAACTATCAACAGCCACCAGAGCTATGAGACAAAGGACTAAACCACAGGCCAACAAACTTGCACCTCAGGTACAGACTGCAGGGTAGCAATCCCAGCTCCTATCACTACCTCCTGTCAGTCCACCTCAGCCCTGCTCTGGGGCAGCAACATTGTTCAGTACTGCCCACTGACAATGGCAGAAAGGGTCTGTGCAGCTTCACAGGACATTTACCTTCATCTCATCCAGGTTGGCAGGGAGAGGGCCAGGCTTCCCCACTGCAGCATTACTGTTTTGTCTCATCAGCCCACCGGAACCTGAAGATACTGAAGATGTGCTGCTGACTGTGGCGGAGAGATTGCGTACGGCAGGGGCACTGGCACCACTCTGCTGCTCTCCTGGAGGCCTGCAAGAAAACAAAGAACACAGACATCAAAACCACAGAGGAAAGACACCAGAGGCCCTCAGTGTCCACGAACATACATGTTCAGAAATGCCTGGGTCACTAGTGCTGCCCTGGACTCTGAAGCACATCAATGCTCTCAACTATATCCATACCCCTTGCTGTGTCAACCAACTCACTTCAGCTGCTTTTGTCTGATTCATCTCACACCAGCTCTTTTTGTGGCCCTCTGGAACCTACAAGACTGAGTGTGTCACACCTGTCACATCTAGTGGCCCACCCCCCACAGAACACCATGTCCCTGGTAGAAGTGCTGGTAAGTGCTTGCTAAGAGAGCTGCCACTGTGGACCCGTACTTAGGTGGGGCTGGCAGGATGGTCTGATAGTTGTAATGCTGCTGCTGCTGGTTGAGGATCTGAAGCTGGAGAAAGAGCTGCTGTTGCTGCAGTATTTTGGCATAGGATGAATCCATGGGAGGAGCTCCCTTGTCCTGCTTTTGGTCCGGGGGAATATACTGATGATATTTAAGCTTCTTGACTTTCGGCTTCAACTCCTTGGCTTTTTTACTGCGCTGAGACTTCTCACTAGCAGACTTGGGCTGGCTTTGCTATTTAGAAGAAAAGGAGGAAGCAAGTAAGAATGGAAACACTGATATAATGTAACACCCCCTGTAAACCAGAACACACATTGGGACTTTAATTTTGAAATTCTCTAGTTTGTTCACTTCAGGGTCTTTCCATGCTTCTCTAACTGAGACACTGCAGTCACCACACTGGCAGCAGCTTATGCTGCACCATAATCCAGGTCACCTTTCCAAGCACACCAGATCATCTGCTCATCCACTGCAGACTCATTGACTCTAATTATAGATAACACTGATTGTTTCAAAACATTTTGCATTCAGCATCCATTTTACACAAGGTGAATACACCATGGAACAGAAAACTCCACTAAATATGTTACAATTAGTGTCAGAGGAGACACTAGTGAGAAATGTTTCCTTCCTTTACATCTGTTAATCTAATATGTCCAACTCCAAACCTGCTTTAAAGTAACCTTCTTATCTTCCTTCAGACTACAACAATGAAGACATCAGCCAAAATAGTACCTTAATGAGTGTTGGTGGGGGCTTGGCAGCAGTAAGAGCCACTCCATTGGTAAGACTAGCGGGCAGAAGAGGTGGAGGTGGCAGTGGCGGAGGTGGCTGCTCAGATAGGAAAAGAGTTTCGCTGGAGTCTGCGCTAATCTGTAACTGGGATGAACCCTGCAGGGACAGAAAAAGGTGTCATGAATACACACAAGAGGAGGGAAATAGCTTAATAGAGTGAAGGAAGTGTCCACTTAGAAGGAAGGAGCACAGGCTTCAAATCTTTAATTGGACTCCTTTACCCCACTGCTTCAGTTGTCCCTGAGAAGCAGCACAACTTCTTAGGGCAGAAGAGGAACCAAAATCCAACACTATCTCCCAGCACTTCCTGCTGGGATCAGTTGCACACAGGAGGTATCAACAAGCAATGGCTGCCCACTTCCCCACAAGGCACCACCACGAGGGTTTGTGAATAACCAGAGGAGGATGTCACTGACACCACATGCAGCTAAGACCCCTTGTGAACTCTCACAGGCTACACCTCTTAGGGAAGCCTTAGTCTCACTTTTTAGCCTCCTCTGCCACAAAAGCATGAAGTTCCAGGATACTTCAGGAGGCCTCCACATTCTCACCTGAGCTAGTGATGTACCAGTGGTGCTAGGGAGAGGCTCACAAATCCGGGAGTCCATCGGTGATGGGACAGACCCTTGGGACTCATGGCTGGCTGGCTGTTCTGGGGAGAGGGCATCACTGCTGTCCTCATCAAAGGAGGAATTGTCTGCAACCTTTGGGTAGTTCACCTGTCCAACTAAAAACACGAACATCAACCGTGGTCTGTAAAGTAGAATAAGAAATTACTTCTCTTGACACTAGATGTTTCATAAGGACAGTGATGGCATGGAGGGAGTTGTGCTTAAAGCACCAGCTAAAAATGAGAGAACAGAGTCCCAACTGGATCAGGTTTAAGAGTTTACATTCACTATCTATCAGAACAATAAAATGATGTGGACTAGGGTGAACCATTTCCCTTGCCTACTAGCCAGGCAAGATCAGTGAGTGTAAGAAGAGATATTCAGGTATCCCCAAACCCAACTCTGTGGCATGACTTACTTCATTATCATCTGGCACCAAAGAAGACGACTGGACAGTATAAGGTTAAGTCATGGCTTCTTTGGTGTTTATCCTGTATGGTAGAAGGTAGAATCTCTCTTGGATTCTTCTGTCTTGGAAGACAGAATCTCAAATTGTCCTCTAGTCTTACAAGCAACTAGGGCTGTGGATTAAGTGGTGGCCCTGGCTGCTATTAGCATTTCTGTCCATCCACATGCCCAGTACATAAATTCACGTGAGTGTACACTTATAACGTACCGAAGTTCTTTTAGACAACATTTTCTCAAATTAATCCTGCTAAGCAGGGAAATATTCTCATTTGCACCTCACCTAAAATCAAGAGGAATCCAGAGATGTACTTTGCTCAGTCAGAAGGAAGCCACATCTCTTATGCTTCATTTCACAAGTTCATCCTTCCTCAACTACTTCTTATTCAATAGTGAAGCCAGACTCTCTCACAACACTGTCCTTTTCTTTTTTTATGGAAAGTATTCCATCTTGCTCACAGTTGTGTCCCATTTGTCTTTACAGTAGCTGTGCGTGTTTGAGGGGATGAATAACCACAGACACACAGACTGCTCAGTCTGGGGAGACAGGAAAGAGCACTGCTGAGGCAGTGGGAAGGCTATTCCTCAGCATTCCTTTCAGCCCTTGGAATGGCACTGGCATGATCTACATCTGTTCTGGTTTATTTTTAAAGGGGTCGAATCCTCTGAAGTTTTTGAGTTCACAGACATCTTTTGTTTGAGCACACCTGTTTATATTCCTGTTTATATTCTATCTCCCCTTCTGATCTAAGTCAGTGGGTTCTCCCTGACCAACATTGTTGACGTGTTATACTGAGAGAGGGATTTTAAGGAGACAATCTAAGGAATACAATCTTCAACAGTCTTTCAAGCCTTTAGGGTATACAACTGCTTTCATATTTTTCTGGAATGTCCACATTCCCTATAATTTAATGTCTCCATAGCATTATCTGGGCCAGAGCGAGATCTGCTTTTCCAAATCTTTGCATTGAAAGCCAGTGATTCTGGGCCAGGAAAATGAGACCAGCCATGGGATTTCACTCTCTTAGACATGCAGGTGAAATGATAGGTAATCACAGCCACATGTGGGAAATGCCCTCCACAAAGATCCTCCTCTGACCTTACCAATAATAGCTTCCTTCAGGCTCGATTCCACAGGTAAGATGTTCTTCTCCACCAGCTCCATGGGCCCTGGCCTCTGTGCTATCTTCTCATTGAGGTCATCTGCCAGTCTGGCTCTCTTCAACTTCAGCTGCTTAGCCTGCAAGGAGGGTTCAGCTGAGGTCTCTGTTTGGGGGAAGGTAAATAAAATGGCATCAATCCAACAGTGGTCAACCTAAGCCCTTCAGCAGATAACAACAGGTAACTGTACAGAAAAGTAGTTGATAGATAACAATAGGTAACTATGCACTACAAGGATATGACAGATGTTATGTATATTTAGGTTATAAAGATAACTGCAGTAGCCTTTGTGACAAATTCACTGTTCTCAAACTGATGTCACCCAGTTCTCGTTTATCTTTTCCCCCTGGTTGTGCCCCAAGCTTGGTGCTCAGCAGCAGCATAGCACTCCCTCTCTGAAGCTGAGGTTCATCACTAATCAGATCAAATCTGCCTTGCTCCCTCTTGGACATTTTACAGTGTCTTCCCTTAGCAGAAGAGCAATCCATGGTCATTCTATTTCATTGTTGCTCAGCTACACAAAACTGCACAATTTGAATTCAAACAACAGATTTTTCTGAGAATAATCTCTGAGCAAGCAGAGTTGAATCCCTCCCAAGGAATCATGCAATAGGCATGATCTTCTGTCTGCTCCCAGCTGGAAGGAAGCTTTGGAGGTCAGAGGCAAAACAGAAAGCTGTTAAAAAGGTAGGTATGATAAAGTTTATTGTTGATGTTTTCCTGTTCAGCACTTGCCATACCTTCCAGAATGTGCATCCTAACCAGCTCTGATCTCTCTGGCCGGGACCGGATTTTGCGTTTCAGATAGTCCTCTGTCTGTAGCAAAAACAGACAAGGAAGAACCACTTTCAGCTGATCAGACACAGGAGTGAGGTAATCTTGAACAGCACAATGAAAAGAAACAACCATCTTTAGCTGTTACTGAGATCTAAAAAAGCACAAAACGGAGAAGGGATCTATCTCCTGTCCCAGAGCACCCAGAGAATGAGCTTACTCTAAAGATGACCTCCTACTGTAATTACCTCAGTCAATTGTGCAATACTGCCCCACAGAAGGGAAACTGGGAAGGACTTCCTCAGGAGCTGAAGTCTTCTTTTCCCATTGTATGCACCACCCCTTTCATGTACTGCTGGTATTCAAGGCTGACTTGTGGTTTGGGCATACTCTTTGATTTAATTAAATATATGTTATTGGTTAAGCTAAAGACCCCATCCAGTCCCTTGGGGGGCAGATTATGAATGCTGTGACAAGGCTTATTTCAATTCCAGAACTGCTTTTAGCTCTGTCTTTGGAGAAAGTGCTATGGAGGAATTTACAGAGATGACCCTGACAGGCTGAACATGTTACTCTTTATACTGCTGAGGAATGGGAATCTGGAAGCAGTGGGTAATAGACTGGTAAGTACTGGACATCAGGATGGACCTTCGGAGAAAATAAGTATTAAAGTCAGTCAGAAAGCTGTACCGTGGTTGCTCAACTGCCCACATAAAAATATTAACTTAATAAGGTTTTAGAAGAAAAAGAGAAATAAGCAAAAGCCCTTTGGTCACTGGTCTTAATGCAAAGTCCCCGTTGCAATCCATCCAGAGTTTAAAGGGCCTCCCTTACAGGTCTTAATCACAACAGTTATTTTTTCACTTATGTTGCTTTCACTTTTAAAACAAAACTTAGTCATAACAAGTTTCATTCCACTGTAGGCTAATCAGAAAAAAATATCCCCAGAGGCCTTCTGAGGAACAGAAATTATCAAGAAACTCCCCAGTTAGAAAAGGTGGCACATGAAGTATGATGCCTGGCTTCCTCTTTCTGTAGAAACAGAAGTCTGTGATTTCAGTGTCACAAGATTTTGGGGGGGATCCTCTCTATTCAATTTTCAATATTCTAGTCTCTTAAGTAAAAATTGCATGTGCAGGTAACAGAGGAACTTTCCTCAAAGGTGGAACTGAGCTCCACAGGATAAGAGCATTTAGGGCCACAACAAACATAATAAAAATAAAAATGTCAAATGCATGGACAGTGGGGAAGAAGAGTATCAGTCACTTCCAAAAAGATGACTCTAGGGAAAATCCAGGCACCATATTCAATGGGCTTTAGGCACAACTAGTTCACTGAGGGTTAACCAGCTCCACATGCAAGCTGCAGAACACCCCATCCAATACACCTCTGACTACAGAAAGCTGTATTACATCCAGAATATGAACAATTTCCTTCTGCATCTCATTAACAGCTACAGGATGCCCAAAACACAAGACATACTATTCCTGACTTTCCCAAAACACTAAAGATTATATTGCATCTTACCCTGGCTCGCTCCAAACTCTTTCTTTGTTCATGAAATGCAGCTGGACTTTTCAGAGCTGTGGAGAGGAAAAGCATTTAGAGACTGAATTAGAATGGTGGAAGTTCTCTCACTGCACAACCCTTCAGGCCAACTAAGTTAACAAACACACTGCAGCAACTGCCTCCTGCATCTTCCAACACACTGAGGCAGCTCTGCATCTGGTACAAAGCAATGGGAATTGCCATACTCCATCTGACAGCACATGGACACAAGAACTGATCTGAAAATTTTTGTGGGCCACTCAAGAGTCTAATACAGGTACACTTCTAGTCAAACTAATCACTGTTCCCAAAGTTGGGTCCAAGAACATGATTCAAAACCAGTCCCTCAAAAAAGCCTTTTACAAGCTTCAACAGACAGTAAGATATCCAGGACCCTTACGGGAATGGCGCTGAAACACTGACAAGGTCAAATGGTTGGAAGGATGGGGGACAATGCTAATGAACTGTAAATCCCCTTTACTATCTTTTAATGTCAAAGGAAGCTGCAAGTCTTTCCTGAATCTGCACCTGTGTTTTGTACACGTGCAAGGACTGACTGCAAATCCTGCAGGTCCACAGGACACATATACTGCTCTCTGTAAGAGAAATTATCCTGAGAACAGGGATGCTTGGAGAGAAAAGTACATCTGTCTATTGACAGAAAACCACAGCTTGACGAATTAACTTCAGCTCTCTACAGAACAGAACTTGTCCCCGCAGACCCTGTTTAAAACCAGAGCCAAAATGGATCAGGTTTTAAGAAACTGATCCTCTGCTGTCCAGGACCACACTAACCCTGGAGGAATCTCTCTGCCTGGCTCCTCTGGAGCACACAAAGCTCACGTCCCACAGTAAAACCAGAGGGGGGGAGATGATGGTGTCAGTAGCTACTCACAGTTTCCCTGAAGCTGCAAGTAGCTTGTTTTTTAAGAAAACAACCACACTGTGGTTTGTATTAAGAAGTAGCTGAAGGGAGCGTAATAATTTCTTTTAATATTTCTGAAATACTCATATCTTAAACTGTCTGGATTACCATCCAGCTAAACAGAAAAGTTAAAGAACTTCAGCTTTAAAGATAAGTTGCAATCTTTTGAAGACAGAAAACTAAGCTCATAGAGTTAGTAACTCTGAAGTGTTCCATCTAGGTCCTGTGAAAAATAGTCTGCTCATATTGTTTTTCATTTAAGACCAATGGTTAAGTATTTCTCAAATATAAGTTCATAATGAACTCTCAAAAGACTTAAAAAACAAAAGCCCCTGCATAAATGCAATATAAGAAACTACTTCTAATGCATGTGGAGCCTTCCACACTCTTTCCTACAGAATGAAATGGAGTAGCCACAGAAAGTGTTAAGACACATTCTTTGAAATACAGAGAGTCCCTCTGATGCCAAGATGATTTTTTGCCTTTTCTTTTATATACTTTTTATATAACTTTTATGTATCCTCAGTATTCTTAGCATGCATTCTTGTAATTCCTTAAGTCTGATAATTTAGCATAGTCCTAGTATTCTGTTAGGCCAGGGGACCAAACATCCTAAAGGCCTCGTAGTAGGAGGCCAGAAAATCCTAGGCTATCTTGGGAAACCAAGGTCCTCTCTAGAACATACTCTGTGAACTCGAGATTTGGCCCATCCAGGGGGGGAGTATCATGTCATTCATCCAGGCCTCCCATTGGGGCATCCTTGTTAGATATGCTAATTTGTAAGGTCTATAAATTGTATAGGTGATCTCTCGTGTGTGTGCATTGCGGCACATTCCACCTTGGCAAAATGGTGCACCAAAAAGGATCCTTATTAAAATACCAAGGTACAAAAACCCTTATCCCTTAGACATGTCTGGCTCTGAATTTTTTAAGACCAGAGAAAGGCATCACCTCTAGGTTCACATCAGTGGGGTAAGAAGTACCATTCAGTCCACATGGCAGGAATTCTGAACATGCCAGGCATCAGAGATGGGATTTGGACTACAGAAGTGAATGAAGAATAATTTGTAGAATAAATTAACAATAACTGAGAACTACAGTGAGAGAGTACACAGACCCCTACAACTATGGGGCAAATAGTTCCTGTTCAGATTAGTTGCATGAATCTGGTTACAGAGAGAAATCACCAGAGAAAGTTACACAAGCTGTGAAATGTACTTTGAGATAAACCAAAGAGATATGGGTAGGGTAGTTTTGCAATAACTACAAAAATGATGCAAAAAACTTCCCCATCTAGCCGAGGCACCAACAAGGCCTCAGCTGACGCCTGCAATGAGATGTCCTGGGCAGTCTGACCATGGCACTTCCATGAAGAGCAAGGAACAAACAATACTCCTTTCAAGTCGAGTGAGCTGCTTGTGCATACGCACGTGCTTGAACCTGAACGCGTTTTCCTTTCATTGTGTGCATCTCACAGACAAGTGAAATAAAAGCTCAGGTCCACTTGGGCAAAGTTAGCAAGCAACATTGAAATCTGCATAAACCTCTACCCTGGGGACAAGCGAAGCAGGATTCATCTTGAGTCTTCAAAAGCTCTGTACCAGAATGTGCAGACACAGCAGTAATTCTTTACTCTCCCCTTCCTGCCTACCTCTGCTGCCAGTATGAGGCAGCAGATGAACTTTAAGTGACATTTCCCTGACCACAGCTAATGGTCAGAGAAGTCAACTGCAGGAGTTCAGCTGGTGTCACAGGTAGTCCAGGAAAACTCTTGCATACAGAAGGACAAAGCAAGAAAAGAATCCCTGAGTAGGAAAAAAGAAAAACACTTTTGCATTTAATAGTAAGCAATGCAGAGCTGCTACAGGAATAATCTTGTAAAGAACACTTTCAGTCTCTCATGACTAGTCCTCTGGAAACGTGCACTGGGATGTAGCTCTCTGGGCTGGCAACATGACAGAGGACTTCATATTCGACCTCTGAAAATGTCAAGAGGGCACAAATCCTTCACTGCTTCCCTCAGCAATATAGGATGAGGGTGATATGTCAGAATAGGGTATCTGTTGTAAAATCATACTCCATTTTAAGTTGCACATTTTTTGGCTTTGAAATGACAACTTAGCCCAGAGTTGTGGAGCAACTCTGTTACCTTTACTACAGCAAATAAAAAAAAGGAAAAATATAATCCTATGAAGAACTCAGAAGCAATAAGGCTCTGGGCGAGCCCTAAGGAGACCCGCAGTGCAGATATGCCCCTTTTCCAGCTCCTACCGCTGTCCTTCCCAGCCACTTAGCACTGATCCCTGCAAAACCGTTCCTGTGCCTCATAAGCCATCTGCCTCACTCACCAGAGCGCTGCTTTATCCATTCCATTCAAAACTACCCATACTGATGAAGCTCTACCATTCTCAGCCACATCAGCCGTGGTGGCTCGTTCTGGCAGTGTGTGTGAATAAGTTGTTGAGATGGTGGAGCAGAAGCTGTGCGAACCAGGTGGGAGTGGGGCAGCATTCCCACTCTGTCCACAGCCCTTAGGACCTGAAGCATCAGATATAACAACAGAGGGTTAGGGATGAAGAAACTCCAATCACCTGATGCTTTCTGACTGCTCAGCCTGCATAAAATACACTAAACTATTCCTTAAGTAGTTTGTCTAACCTGTTCTTGGAGACCTCTCATGAAAAAATGTCGTACTATTGCAGAGAAATTATCCCAGTACACAAATGTTTTTACTATTTAAAAATCTTTCTGAATGTCTAACTTATATTTCCCTTTCTACAATTTATACTCTTTGTTCCTCAAACTCTTACCTGCAAACATTACAGAGGACAATTTATTTTCTTCTTCTTTGCATCTATTTCTTTTGAAAACTTTGGTTCTCCTACAATTTTCTGATATATAAAATGACCAAAGGCAGTTGCTTCAACCTTCCCTTGCCAATAACATTATCCAGACCTTTGCTTGTTTAGTCTCTTTTGGACTCCTTCCATTTAAGCTGCATTTTTGTTGAAGCCTATTGTCCAGAATTGGGTATATATTCCAGCCTAGGCTTTGTTGGCTGTTATAGAGTTAAATTATTACTCAATAACACTTCTCAGCCTCATGTCCCAGCCAGTTTGCCTTGTTTGTGTACATAAAACAAACAACGTTCACTTGTGCTTGTCTCACAATCTACTAAAGGTCTCCAATCCTCTCCTGCAGAGCTGGTACCAAGCCAACCACTCTTCATCCTCAATTCAAGCCACTGACTAGGCATTACAAAATGTAGACATTCTGCCTTTTTCTTTCATTTTATTCTATAGATGTTGGCTTCTCCGAACACTGTCAGTCCCAGCCCTTCCTGTCCTTCCCCCCAGCCTACTAACCTGGAGCTTAATAAACATGCAGACTGTTCTTTTGTTTACATCAAATCACTGAAAATACTGAATTGTGTCAAACACTGATTTTCTCCCTTCCCATCCCACCCAACAACCCTGCTCAACTCAACTTCCCAGTCTGACACCAAGCCTTTATTCCAATCCTGTTCCCTCACAAGTTGCATAGGCAGCTTCAAAGTAGTCCCAGCTTGCTTCCAAAAACATCAGGCAAGGCTGTTTCAAGTGCCTTACTAAATCCAAGAAGTGCAAAACCACAGTTAACACCTTGAATTCCCTGAGAAGCATTTCAACAAATATTAAGTCTGCTGGCAGATCCAGCTTCAGCAAAGATCTCTTCTTCCCCACTTTTCCGTGTCCCATGTGTTTCTGCCTTGCCTTTGATGCTTCAATTGTACTTGTACAGCACAGGAAGCTCTACTATGGAACTGTTGCCATAAAGTATCCCCTGCACCTCTCCCTGGCACTTGCCCCTCTCCAAACTTAACCTGAATCCCTGATCTAACTATCCAGCTACCTTTGAGAGAGTCCTGGTGAGAACATAGTGCTGCCAGAGGGAAAAAAAAACAAAACATCAAACTTGCTAAATTACAACAGCAGTATGAGCTGTTGGTTGTTGTTTTTTTTTTCCACTGTATGCAGAAAAGAAATAGTTGACAATGCAGAAGTAACTTCTGCAACGCCCAATTTCAGTTAGGTTACCTCCTGCCTGCCCTTTGGGTTTATTTCTACATGATATGTACATGGCATTTTCAGCCTCAGTAACCTGCAGTTCCACTTTCTGCCCTCGCTCCTGTACCTAGGTCTGGGACAAAGCATGTCAGCCCTCGCTTAAGCTGACAAAACCGTCTGTGGACTCCGATCACAGTTGTTTTGAAAGAGTTATTTTAACCTGGATTGGTATGCTGGTTTACAGCACGGCTCTACAAATAACAGTGTCAGCAAAGCTGAGCACAACTGCCCTGCCAGACACAGTCAGAAATGAGAGGCTGAATTTAAGGCCAGGAGCAGGAGCCCCATCCTGCTGAACCATGGCACTCACATCCTCAAATGGCCCCATCCACCACAGGAAAACAGCCTGGTGTTACAAATGGCCCAACAAGCACTAAAAAAGGCTCAGTGACAGATGGGAGAATAGCATCACCAATGGGGCTTGGGACAGCACAGTCCAGCAGGAGACCCCCACTGAGCTGTTCACACTTCTGTACTTCTTGGACAACTGTGGCAGTTTGTAACATCTGCTGTTAGGAGGATGAGTTTTACCCCTCACCTTTAGATGACTGATAGCAGGACTTGATTTTCCTGCCACTGATGGGCTGGCTAGCAAGGATCTCATGAAATTCCTACACATGTATCCTATTTCTTTAGTCTCTCTGCTGCCTGTTGTGGAGCATTTTGACGCTTCATCTCCAGAATTCCTGATGCATTAGCATCTTTGTGGTCACACCCTCAGCTACCACGAGAAACCTCCCTGCACGTCAGTGATGCAACTGTTCCGAGCCTCCACCCTGCTTCAAAAATGTTGCAGCTATACGTTGCAACTGTGTTCTTCCATCTGACCCCCCAAAACCAAGCAGCAGCACACAAGACCACCTACATTGACCCACACCTTTCCAGACAAAGCCCAGAGATGAAAGTTGCTCATCTTCACTTCAAAGCAGTGTATCAATTCCTATGAAACAGGGTGCAAAACTTCAGTGCCTGAGTTCAGTGTTCCCCCAGTCCAAGCCCCCTTTTGCAGATGGCAAAGTGTGAATGAATCACAGAACCACAGAATGGTTTGGGTTGGAAGACACCTTAAAGATCATGTAGTTCCAACTCCCCTGCTATGGTTGCAGGGACACCTTCCGCTAAAGCAGATTGCTCGAAGTCCCATCCAGCCTGGCCTTCAGACACTGCTGCAAAGCATCAAACTGGTGCTGCTACAAACAACAGACTGAATCAAGGCTCAGGAATCAAACCCAAATCTTCAATATAACAGCAGAGAAAAAAGCTGGGCAAAATGGCCCAAACATTTCTGTTCAGGGTTTACCACACAGTGTACAAAGGCAGATTTTAGCTGTGCAAAGCTTTCAAAGATATTCATATGCAGACCTTCGAGTTCCTGTTACCACCTAGTGTGAGAAACAAGTGGAATCACAACCAGACTGAGACACTCTAAGAATGAAGCACAGCAGGGGAAGGGGACTGACCCAACTGCTGCAAAAAGGAGGTCAAAATACCCTGCATTTGCCTATGCAGCTGACAGAAGACACTGAGGTTTGCACGGAACCAAACAGAGGGAAGAGAGGAATGCAAAAGGATCTGCACAGATCCTCATAGCTCAAGTGCTTTGTGGGAAGCAGAGGCTGCAAAGCCTTCTGTAACCAGTAAAACACTACTCAAGGCTATCAGACTTGTAGACTGACAGAGGAGAGGAAGCACATGAGCTTTCCTTGGCTATAGTATCTAGCTCATCATAAACAACAAGGTGATATCTGAACTGCAAATCAGTTGGTAAGACAACACACAATGTTTGTAGAAAGGCTACAGCTAAAATCAGAATACTGAGTCAAATACTTCGCTCTTCAGTTAGACCCATTCCTAAGGGAAAGGAAAAACCATCCTTTGCTAGGACAAAGAGAAGCTTGTGTCATGTCCAAACCCAACCTCAGACATGCTGGTTTAATTCAGAATGGCAGAAGGCCTTCTGCTGCAGCTATTCACTCCTGCTCTCAACCAAATTCTGGCTTCCCTCTCTTGTTTACTATGCTTTCGTAAAAAGATGAGATAAAGTGCTGCAAATAGGCTCGATGACTTCCGCTGCTGGTTGAGGGTGGGGCTCCCACCCATAGGATTTGCTAAGAGACACAGAACTTGAACCACAGAGCAAGGCAGTTAGCACTTTCTTCCTCCCTTCATTTTCACCCCACTTTCAAAAAGCATTTCTCACAGCATGAAGAAAAAGGTATTAAAAAACTAGGTCACATGCACAGAAGGGGTTGTCATCTTGCCAGTGGGGCAGTGTCGAAGAGCTGCTGTATGCTGCAGAAATACGAAAAGGAGCTGGAGAATACACAGGTGAGAGATCTTCATCAGCATCCTTTTCTCCATTTGCAGCTCTGGTGAGTTTCTCATCCAGTACACAGACCCAATCATACTTGAGAATTCTTGATACCATACCCCAACACTGGTAAATGACCTTGGATTAAGGCTAAAATATGAGTATCAAGTTAAGGGTAGGAAAAGAAGCCACAACTGGTAAATTGTGATTATTCAAACCCCAAAATACATAAACTCAGAAAATTAAAAATTAAGACTGACCTAAAAAAGTCAATGCAAATATGTTTATGAAGGTAAGAAACAGATCTCTGGCACTCAAACGCATGCAGTTTGCCTTTCAGCGACACCCTCCAATGAGAATGTTATTGTGATTGAAGGATTATGAGTGTTCCTAGTCCCAAACAGAAGGAAGGCTGGAGAAAGGCTCCTTCCCACATTGCTGCTGTTGCCAGCACTGCCAAAGCACAGCATCACAGATACAGTGCTGTATCTTCACCGAGTCTTCCCCACTGCCCAGTTATTCCAGTCAACAGAGACACACAGAAAACGGCAGCCAAATGCAGTCCCTGTTAGCAGATCAGCTGCGGAAGCCAGAGCTGAGGCCCTGCCTCCCTGACACCCTGCCTCAGAGAGCCAGCCCTTCTCCTGGGTCAACATTTTGAACCTGCACAGTGTACCAGCTCATGCAGCTGTTTTTCCCAAAAAGAGCCACTTTCCAGCTCCCTACATATGGCTTGCCCTGGCTGCTGAAGCACACGGGCAGGGGGAACTGTGGTACTCTGCCTCAGCTCAGCTCACCATGGAGACACTCACCAGCTGTGCTGCTTCCAATGCCTGCACCAGGCACCTGTCCAGAGCCCACTTTCAGCAAGACTGTCAGTAACTATAGTACAGCAGTATCCCACTGATGATGCAGATGAAGTGTAAGATTTTTCATTAACTGTATGAAAAGCCTGAAGTATAAGTTTGTCACAGTAAACATGAAATTATTGGCAGAAAGGACTAAGATTTTTCCAAGGCCCAACTCTGAGTTAATTTAAAATCTAACATATGTGCAATTTCTCAGAAAGTTCATCCTCTTTAGAAGCAAAATGGAAATTGTCACCCATGGTAACAGTTATCAGATCTGTGGATGACTATAGCTACAGCTTTGTGTCAAAAAACATTTACAGCAAATACAAAAAATGTATAATCTGCTCCATCCCTCGCCACTAACTCTTGGCATTCAAAAGACATTACCTAAATCCTGAAATGAAAAATAAAAAATTACAATCACGATTATACCACCTCCAAACTGAAGAGGAAAAGGGAGACAAGGAACTTCTACCAGGAATCATTTGATCCATGCATTCGTGGACCAGACTTCATGCCTGTTTCTTGCATGGATAATTGGCCTTTGCAAACTCTTCTGGTAACTTTCCAGAGTGCCCAGGGTGGGAAAGGTGTGGGGTCACAAAAAGGAGAGACCATTCCCAGACAACAAGTAAGAATGAAGCTAAGACAACTGTGGGAACACCAAGGGAGAAACTGTATTGCCTAACAGACTTTAGTCCCCTGAACTACTGAACCCCCTCATTTCTCTTGCAACTGGCAGAGTTAAATCTTCTCTCATGGCAGGGACCAAGGACCAAACGCAACCTATCAAATGCCTGAGCGTGGTCTTCCTTCTACAGCTTCAGAAAGTCAAACAGCACATTTCCATCCTAACACAATGCATTTTATTACTCCAATCATGTTTTATGAATCACAGATCATATGAAAACATGGAAAACACACTCAGACAGATATCCAAAAATACAAACAAAGCAGACGCAGTTATGAGTCCTCTGACAATGAGACTCTCAGCTTAAATGTACAGGCAGCCACACATGGACCCTGAAGGCTTTGAAATTGTGCTTCAAGGAAAATTATGGAAGTCACATAACCAGCAAATAATTCCTGGGAGACAAGTTATAGGTAAACAATCAAATTAAAATAAAACCAGTTACAGATTTCTGTGCAACACACCAGAAACAGAAAAAATGTAGAGGACAGCTGCAAGGGTCCTCTACTTTTTTTTTTTTAATTTTACAATACATGCTTTGTGTTCCAGTCTTACTCTAAGAGCATGACACCGAGTATATTAGAAGTCTAGCTGCAGCTCCTGTATGGAGGAACAATATTTATAGTCCACACAGATGTTTTTAACTCCTTGTCCTAAACAAAATTACAGTTCCAGCTTAAAAGCATGAAAGAGAAGGAGTTGCCAATGTGCAGAACAGCAGACATAAGATGGCAGGGAAGTGAAAATTTTTATTTTTGCTTTGTTCCTATAAATAGATTCCATTAAACTACAGGAATGTCACTACAAACATCTGATATGTAAAGTGGTGAGAGAATTATGGGGACACGTTACGTAGCAGGAAGAGATATTTCAGGGTGTTAAAGCAATGGGTTTAGCTGCAGCTCTAACAGAACACACCACAACCTTGAAACGTCAGCTGTGCAACCACACTGCAAAAGTTCCAAGTCAGTAGAACTCCGCCCAGGTATAGCAGTTCATCTATCCTGGCCCTTTGGTAGAAGACAAAATCTATCTGAGGTGTGAAGAATTGCCCCTGAAGTCAGCAGCATGATGGCAGAACAGCTCGTGCCATGAAAAACACTGCACCTCTGGGTAACCGTCACGTTCCAACAGCTTGCTGCCTCTCCTTTCTCTGACAAACATAGAAAGATACTCCTACTTCACAAGTAACAGTTAAACAATTTATAAAAGTTATTGTTTCTTTTGTTTTGTTTCTGACATTTAATATGTTCTACTGTAGCTATTGCATGTAACAGGAAGCAAAGGTTTATTACATCCTCAACTGACAGGTCTCCTTAAATTAGCACACATACACTAAATCACCAAGATTCATAATAAGAAATAAGAATAAATAAGAAAACAGGAACATAATTATAGAGCCATGCAGCAATGAAGCTAGAAGTGCATAATTTTCAAGTATTTAAAGAACTATTTTTTTCTAAACTGTGAAGTGGTTAGATTATCAGGTAAAGGCTAAAGCAGGAATAGCATTTTTAGCTACCCTACACAAACACAAGTGTGGATGTATGGCCAGATCTTGATGTTGAGATGTTGAAGTCCTGAGACATGATTTAACCTTAGAAACTCATGTGGCAAGCACTTTGCTTCCCAAATTCAGTATCTCAAAGATCCTTGGGTTTTTGTGATGGTACCTGTGCTGGACACAGAAGACTATAAGCTTTGTCTAGATGATGATAACAGTAATATGCCAAAGCATAACCTGTGTTCTCTACTCTTAAATCACCAGCTGCCTCCAGTAAACAGCAATTCCTTTAGAGTTCGTTTTAAGCATTGTCTCACAGACTCCCAAAAAAGCAAACACTGCATTTTAGTTTTATAACACACATTACATTTTGTCCACTAACGTTACAGCTAATAAAAAATGCAGCAAGTGATATGAAAGGCCTAATGAGATGATAATCATTAGGCTGCCTGCTGTATTACAGTAATTCCTAATCCCGTGACATGCTGGAATTGAACCATGGCACACTCCCCTCATGGAGTCTGAGGATAAAATACACGTGTACTCTGAAATAAGCCTGAGCATCCAGCAGGCTGCATGTCCCATCAAAAACTACATCAGTGTTGGTAGCACAGACCTAGAGCATGGAAACACCTCAGCACCTGTTACGGTAATCCCATTAGAATCTCCATGCACAAATTCCATCCTCTTTGGATCTACACACAGTCATGTGTTCTGCAGCCCAGAACACAAACATACAGAGGAGTTGGATGTGGGCACAAAAACTGGCAAACATCAGACACACTGAAGTCAAAAAGAAGCTCCTGGAAATTCTCAGCCTGTATGGCAGCCTCCTTCTAGCTTTCAGTGCAGGTGATGCCCTTTTCAAGGATGCCTGTGTCATTTTTCAGAGACTCACACAGCACTACTACAGAAAAACACAAGGCACATACCCAGCAACTACCTATTTCTGCTTTGCCTGCTTGGATAGATGTGATGGTCAAAAGAGCCTTCCTGCAGGGCTGTGCCATATGAAAACCTTGCATTCTTTCCTGTGTTTAGTGTTTGCAGCCAGAAGCCAAAGATTACAATCCTGATGGATACAACAAATGGCATGTGAAGCTTTAAATCTTGCAAAAGAGAAAAAGAGCCACATATTTTGCATAACAGAGTATTGCTACATTTGCCAAATGTCTTCCCCCTAAAAATTTTTGGTGTTTTAGTTGAAGATACTTTCCACATAACTTTCTACTCAGATGTGCATTAACTAATGTTTTAAACACTCTCTTCAGGAGTGAAAAATGGGGTGTTTAATATTCCCCCCAAAACCCTTACAATAGCCATAACCTTTAAATTCGACACTAAAAAGTGACAGCATCTCTGTTCTTCTACAGCACTACAGAGTTCAAAGAGCTGAGCACAGACAGCAGATTTTGTTTAACTTGTATTTTGTGAGGACAAGAAGATGAAAATCATCTCTGCATAGCTACAAAAAAATGCAAATAGCAAAAAGGCTTGTCTATTTGCACTGTTAGAAAATAGGCCAAAACCTGAATAAATATAAAAACTGGCTCTCCTTTTTTCAAGATACAGTCATTCTAGCTCAGATCACAGGTATGTCAGCTGCAGGTGAAGACTTGCTTCCCACCATTTTTCTAAGGGCAATTGAGAATTTTCATCTTGAACTAAGGAATCCTGCTACTGGTAACAGATTACACAAAGTGGTAACAGAAAGCAAGAAGAATTAATGACGCATAAAACACAATCATTTTGAATCCTCTTTCACTGCCTAAAAATGCTTTATTTCTTACTACAATACACTAATCCTTCAGTGGAGCACAGCCTCACTGTAGGTGGCTGGTGGGTTGGGAAGGTTAAGTGAGATTAAGTGTACTTGGTAAAAAAATGTTGAAACATTTGCCTTTCCACTCTACCATATAAACAAAATTCCACATGGGACAAAGTAAGCAATTCCCAGTTCTGTTATGAACAAGCACAGCAGGAGTAGCATGACTCCCACTCTCACTTTAAGGTGACACAAACGTGTCGTCTCCCACTCCTCATATTTACAGTGTCCAAAATCCTCATGTTGATGGAAGCCTGCAATGAAATTTCTCTTTTAGGGCACCAATTTGTAGGATAAATCTTATGCAGAGTTTAGATTCAGTCAGGAGAACCAAAGGTACCAATGGGAGTTTGCATTCTACATAGCTTGTAACGTAAAACAAAACCTTTCACTTCTCCCACACTTGGCTCAGGGATTTTTCCATGGCTGTTTGCCTCAAGATACACAGGAACTGATCTGTATCACAGGCTAATCTAAAGGAACATGTAGGAAAGCACAGTAAAACCAAAACAGAAACAAAGTTGATGCTGAGGAAGTGACATGCACACTCTGGACATGAAGGTGAACTGGAGGTGTGGTGCCAGACAAGCTGTAGTCTGGTCCCATGGGCTGAATGCATATTAGCTCTAGGCAGAGTATTTTCCCCTTTATTTTAATTCCAATTTAATCCAGCTCTCAGACTTCATTTTATCGTGCAAAGCAAGGCACAGCAAGCAGGTGCAATCAGGAGCTTCACTTCAAAAACACATTCCTGACATAAGCTGTAATGCAGATAGAACTGCAACCATCCCAGTTCTCCCAAGAGTGTTAAGACTCTCCAGATGGAAAATAAAGGAAAGAAGGCAACCAGCATCTGACCTGGAAAGAGCACTCCAGCTCTTTTAGTTCAGCACCAAACCATCCTCTGGACTCCAACTTTTATACTTCCGTTGAATCATCATGAAGGACTGTGTGGGGCTTGGTTCCTGGCTAACAAACTCAAGAGGCACGCTCAAGTCCAGCAGAGCCGTGTTCAGTAGCAGATGACAGAACAAGATTAAGTACCTCAGTGTTTTCACAGACAAGAGGTACAGGCCAGAGAGAAGAAAGAACACAGGATACTTGCATATTCCCAGCAGTAAAAAAAAAGTCTACTCTGGAACTCCTGAAAGTAGAAGTAAAGCTGTCATGGTGCTGAGATGCCTTCTGGAGGAACATGGTTCCTAGTCAACCACTGTACTTCTCAGGTTAAAAATGGGATTTTTCCTTTAAGTATCAGAATTTATCTCACATCTGATCTTCTCTTCAAAAACAGCCCAGGCAAACTACATTTTAAACCTTTCCCTTTGTGTGGTTATTTCCAGTTGCCAGGTATGGGTAAATGATACCATTACTTGGGAGGAACTAATTTCAAATCATGTTTAGAATGGATGTGTTAAAGTGTGTTTTCTCCATTGCAGAAAGGACCTTTTAATGTGTTGCCAGTATTTTCACAATCATATTTCACTAAGTGTTTTTCTTTGGTTCATCACAAAATTCACATGTAAGAGATATAAATGAAGCAATGAAGGGCACAAAGCTGCAAAGACTAGTAATTTAGGCTATGTTTTGAATTAATTTAAGACTCACTAATTATTCTGGATGCCTTACTTGAATTACTTGCAAAGGGCTTCATTTTCAAAAGGCCTGTAAAACAGACCCCTCTCAGGAATCACAAGTTTGGCCAGGCACACTTTGAAGACAGTCAGTACTGAACATAAATTAATACAGTATTTGCATACATATCCAACTAAAGCAGGACACCCCAAAGAAGTCAGGAACCTTTGCTTCTGAGAAGCATTAGCAAAAAGGCACAGTCACTGGGACACTAGTCTTTCATCCAAAAGCAACTAAGTGTATTCTGTAGAAGCTTGTATACAAGCTCCTCATGTTAAAAAATAGGCAACAGGTATGATATATCCAGACAGGACAATCTTTTCTTTTTGCTTTGGTAACATAATTTTAAGCAGGGGTCCCAGAAACCTCTTAAAGAACATTACTGCCATCCAGCAAGTCACTTCAGCTGGCAGAGTGTGCTGACAGGTTCTCTTCACTCAGACAGAGAGATGACAGTCTTCGGCCCTCAGCAAAGCCTAAGTCACAGCACTGTGTCATATTACAGTGTGCACCACAAAAACAGAAGAAATGAGAAAACCCTCATTACTACACCACCTTCAAGTAAAGCTTCTGAAAGAGGGCAGCAGGAAAGGGAGAAAATACATACCTGACCCACTGCATTTTACTACAGGTGTTGTGTGAAACTGAGAGGACCTCAAAAATAAAACATTTGCTGTGTGGTCTTGCTTAAAATTTTTACGTATAAGTCATCTAGTTCAGAGGTACCAAAGCATGACAAAACTATTTGTCAGACACCTTTTTTGCATTTTTTGTGGGAAGGAGGGGAGCAAAACAGAAAAATACCTTCTCCAATGCTAATCTGACAGTGAAAGCTTGGCTTTATGGTAGATCCTCCTTGTCTACCCAGAAAAGTAAACGTTCTCTGCCTGCACAGATTTTGCCCTTCCCTGCAAGAAGGGCAATGGCTGATGCCCACAGAGCTGATTCCAGCTGTGTTCTAGCTACAAACATAAAAGAGGGTCCCTTGTTAGTTAACATCTTGTACACAATGCCTGGTTTTGGTCAGTTTATGGAATATGTACACACCAAGTTACAAGTGCCTCAGAGATCGGGGGAGCTGACATGCTGTAAGAACAGAAACTGCAGGGACAGGAAGCCTGTTAGAAGAGTGATTACCAGCATGGGTCAAGCATATAAGGCACTTCTAACATAGTATATTCTCCAGAAGACTGCACATTGAGCTGAAATGCAAGCCCAGTTTTGCAGTACAGTTACACTTGCAGCCCTGCTCTATTTCCTCAGTATCGGAGGTGGCACCAACACTTCAGAAGAACCAGGCTGGGTGGGACAGGGTGGGGCTCTTACACATGATGTTTTCCACGCAGAAGCAGAGCACCTGATCCTTCGAATCATATGGGAAACCATTCTCCACCAAAAAACATGCCTAAAAACACCAGGGCAAAGAATTGAAGTGGTACTTACGCGGCATGATCCCTTGGCTCACCAGCTCCTCCCGCGTGCGTCGCTGCTGGAGCTTCAACTGCAGCACTGCACGACAGCAGAGAGAAGGGAGAGAAGGAAACCCATCAGTGCAAGAGACAACTGAAGAGACATTTTCAAATGCATTTTGTTTTCTTCTTTGGATGCCAAGGCACTGGTGAACAGCAGAAGGAAAAGACCCCCCTCCCACCCTGCCCTGCTGCAATTGCAGAAGTGGCCCCCAGCAGTCAGGTTTCCGTAGGCTGCTGCAGCCAGGGGGAGAGGAAGTTGCGCAGGGTCTTGGCAGGGTGATAAAAATCCACAAAGCCAGGCCCGCTTCTCAGTTCTTTCTAGAGCACCAACTGCTTTCCAAACCATTAATATTAAAAAACAAACAAAGAGAAACACCAGCTGACAGTCCTCCAATAAACACAGAGTGACACCCCAGCTGCTAATGACTCCTGAAAACTCTAATTACTATGTACTAAATGATATGTCAAAATCGTTGGTCGTTACTCTAAATTACAAGGCTGATTTCCTTCCTCAGCTCAGAAATTCACCTTCAGAAACATCTTGTGAAAGTGAAATACCAAGGATATATTTGAAGTGTCCTTCCACTACAAAAGGAAACCCCTTATTACTAGAATTTTTCCTATTTATTTTAGCATAAGAGAACATATTAATGACCTGTGTGAAATGCAAGTAGCTGGGTTTTTTTCTAGTGCAAATCCCTGGAATAGTCATAATTTCAACATTTAGATTATAACAGCGGTTTCCCTTTAAACTATACAATCAAAGCAACATTCTAGATTGTTCTTACAGTCAGACACCTTTCATATGAAGGCAACCTTTCAAAACTGAAGAAAAAATTCACATGAATGTGTAGTCACACACATGCCTCAAAACAGGACAACCTGAGTACTGAATCCCATTTGGAATCAAGCCCAAACTCCTAGGGATACTCAACATAAAATATTATAAAACAAATGGCAATGCTTCTCATCTCCCCTGTTTTAATCTGAATTTCTCCTATGCCTTTTGTATAGTCCACATAATGAAAGTCCACACAAATGTAGTGGAACCACTACAGTGCAAAACTGCTTTAACCTAACTATACAATCTCATTATAACCCTTATGTCTCCTTCCTTTAGTACTTTGTTTGTCCAGTACATTATTTCATACATTATATCCAAATTTGTACCGTACACTCCTTAAAGTAGAGATCAAAAACTTTCAGAAGATGCCCCTTTGTCTACTTACAGACATCATCACATTTTACCTGTTTCTTTCAACCTCCTGTCTGCAGCTTGCATTTGACTAAGATATATCTTCCAGTATGGGTTCTGGCCTTCCTATGTATAAAAAAAGAGATCCATCTCTTCCTTCCTATAGTTGTTTCCATAGCACCTAATCACCCTCACTTAAATCACATTTAATTTTCTTCTTGCATTTTTCTGGCTTACACTTCCATTGCCTCTTGATGTACCTTTCTCTGAAACTGTTTATGACAGTGAGAGGAGTACCTCCTACCAATGGAAATACCTCTGTGTGCACAGTGTGAAAACAAGTTACGTCTCTCCTGTTTCTTAAGACAAACTATGTTTTCTTAATATGCATCTTGGGCAGGAAACTACTTTCTTTTAGTACATGGAAGTGAGAGAGGGGAGGAGGATGTACAGAGCACCATGGTAATTCTGTGTGGGATCAGCCAAGAGCCAGAAGGAGGAGGAGGGAACACAGAGGGGAAGGAACAGGCCCTTCATTTGGCTGTGAAACTGCAAACAGAAGTGGTAGATCCAGACTCTTCCTCCCACCCAGCATGAGATCGCACTCCTACTTCTGTGCTAGCGTGAGGGCTAGCACAGCTCACAGCCGGCCTGCTCACAGAGCTTCTCATTTGCTGGATTCCTTTTGAGGTTATCAAACCCCAAATCTACACGAGCACTTGTTCTAACACCTTGCTGAGAGAGACAGTGTCAAATCTCCCACTCCCCCCATCACCTCTCATGTCCCCCTGACTGGTGGCTGGACTCACTGGCAGAGACCACAGCCCAGTCAAAGCAGGCACCACTTTTTGCATTAGTGAGTTGATGACCACATAGCCAGGAGCTATAGTGGAACAACCAGGACCCCAGGTAATCGCCAGCACTGAAGGTGGGAGTTGGACTTCATCCTTCCAACAGCACATTGCCATTAAGTGATTTCTGCCCCATTAGGAGCAGCCCATTAGATCTCTCACTGCATGGCATTATTTCCCCTACTGAGCCATTTAGGGACTCATATCCATGCCCTAAATTAGCACATCTTACTAAATGTGTACAGGCAAGGCACAGACATACAGCATCTGGTCCATCTCCCCAGGTATAAGATAATAAGTAATAATAGTAATAATAAGATAATCTTATTACTACTCGTGTCTTCTATTTACACATCCAGTAACATATGTTAGCCCTTTCTGCCATTTGCTGCAACCATCTACCTTCCCTCACATTTCTAACCACACCTACTATTTCCCTTTCCCCTCCTAGACAGGGATTTTCAGAAAAAACTTCCCCTCGCAGGTGTGGCTGGCATTTTTTGCTCCTGGGTGCACACCTGTATTGTTACCTGTATTAATGTGCATTTAGTTCAACTGTCTCAGTTTGCATAAATGATCTAAACTATTTTTTTAATGTCACAATTTGTTCCTCCACCAGTATTTGTTCTGTCCGCACTGTTACAACCTCTGCATGTTTCCAGACTGCACCAGGCTGATCTCAACCAGAAACACTTTTCTGCTTTCTACGATTACAACCAGTTCTTAATCCAATCAAGCAGTACTTCATTAAATTCAAATATACTTAAAACCAAAATCCACCATGCTACTAAGCTAAAGATGTTATAAAAGTCTGTTGCACCTGGAGAAAAGCCCTAGTAACCAATTCACTTATCCAAATGACAGAATCACATTTGAGCAGACCTGTTTTGACAAACTGAAAAGTTGATCAGAGTGATTATACTGTTATTCTTATACCACCTAAATTCTTGATCAAATTTTCCATAGTGTTTTTCCTGGAACTGACAGCAGATGAGCCACTCTTCACTCACTTACCCTTTGTCAGTAGTAATACAAAATGTTATTGGTCTTTCGCTCCTCTGAAGTCTCCTTGCTGTTCGCTGATTTATTAAAAATGACTCCCAGTCAGACTGCTAGAGACTTCATCAAATGGCTTAAAATTCCCCTCCTGACTGCAGCCTCCCTTATGAATTTTCTAAATATATCTTATTTCTTTATTAGTTACCATCTATACCCGTTTTCTCTACCCATTATATGCACCTTTTATTTTTAAACCGTTTGTCCCTTCATAGCAAGAAACTAGCAACTGCCAAGGGAACTAAACTGGAGAACAGAAAAAAAGTAATTTTCAGGATCCTTTTTATAAGCACGAAGTAATTCCTGGGACCGATGAATGTATATACATACGTATTAAGCACAAGCTTTAATCAGCCATAATACAATGGCTGATTTCCCCAATACAGCTTATTTTTGTGGCAGGGAGGAGGGCAAAAAGGATTATTTCAGTTCACTGCTAAATACATTTTGGCTTAACTAAGTACTTGGAGTTCCCAATGCCATTTCATATATTTAGGAGATCACCTGTTTACATGTGCAAGTGTGTGAATGCTATATATAGATTAACAGATGTCCCAAGCACCAATCCAAGGCTGTTGTACATGGAGCTCAGCCAAAGGTCTAGAATGACCAGAGAAATTCAAAGCTACTCTAAGACAGACTGAAGTGTAAGTCTTTCAGTCCCTAATGGACAATCTTCTGTTTCCTTTATCCCTGTACTTAACCTGTAAATTAATTTTCAAATTAGGAATAAGTCAGGTCATATAAAGAGTGGTGCATAACTGCTGGCTAGAAAATAAGTTCCAAACTGTTGCCCTTCTCCTATATGCAGTATTTTTTGGGATTTGTATGCTTGTCAGATTTTCCCACTCAAAGCTGGGCACAATTTATTTATTTCACAAGTATGATACATTCCCAATTAAATTTTGAACAATGTTTTCATATCACTAATGGACCATTCCAAGAATTAGTAAAACATTCCAGAGAAATCTGGGAGCTAGGACAGAGGACCACTGCCAGCAGTTTAAGAGGAGTAGAGAACTGCAGTGGTGGGAGATGTATTAAATGACAAATAATATTGTGATACAGCTACTACCAACAGAGTTACACTATTAGTAAAATAAAGCATGTCATGATTATTTTGTGTTCATCTAAGCATAAAACTTTCTCAACAGGGAACCCACAGGCATATTCCAGGACCACAGGCATATTCTGACAGCTGGTGGCAGCTCAGATTTAACAGTATATAATTAATATACACAGCCTGCACCCATAGGGGCACTTCCAGGACAGCTACATCTCTGGTGGTAGTTCAGGGGTGCATTAGTAGTAAGCAGAAGCAAGAACAAATATCTATGATGAGCTAAGTTGTTTTTTGCAGCTCATCACCTAAATCTGCAGCAGCGTGTCTGCCCTTCTATTTCTAAACCACGTTGCATTTAGTAGTGCGACTAGAACTGCTGCAGAAACTAGACTGCAGATTCTGCATCTCAGCATTTCCACAGAGAAAAATAGAATTAAAATCCCTTTTCAAAGACTGTCTCACCTACGAGGACAGGTTTGTGTCAATAAAGTAATAAAATATCCTGCATTTCCCGTTTTTTAAAAACTAGCAAGAAGAAGCACACGGCTGTGAACGCAGCTTGTGGGGAGACCTTGTGCATGTTGAATACAGACTTACTGCCAAAGGGAGTCTGTGCTCACATTTCTACAAAACCTTTCCTGCAAAGGAATCCCAAGCGATACTTAAGGTCACCCAACCAAGGTAATGATTAAGCACAGCCATATGGTGGATTATAACTGGGACAGCATGAGCAGCAGTGCAGCTCAGGAAGGAAGGAAGGCTGCTAGAGCCCAATGAAACCCTATAGAGCGACTGAGGGAGGCAGAACTCCCCAGAATTCAGGCTGGGATACCCATGCAAAATGGGAGAGTGCAAGACATAAACTGCATATTAACAAGAAAGGCTGTATGCTCACAGACGTGACTTATCAATTTTGTAAATTCAGTGAAAGCAGTCTGCCTGACAGAAAAATTCATCCTTGCAACCCAATAAAAAAAACGTGATTAGGAAGCAAAACTACTGAGGAACAAGTGAAATTAGCCTAACTTCATTATCTAATTGAGGAAAGTGCAAGCATAAGTAAAGGCAGAAAAAGCAACTTAATGCTCATTTATTTGTACATTGTTCAGCACCTCTGGAGAGCCCATTTTGAGAACACTGAGCAGCTACAGCATCCTCTTAACACACAAGGAAGCACTAATACAGCACGAGCTGAGATAGGAACTTGCCAGTTAGTTCAACACCTCTACCCTTCTGCAGTGCCAAAGGAATCTCAGGAGAATTTTCACTGGCCTAGCACTGAGCAGGTCTGACCAGGTTTCCTTTGTGAGGATCAGAGACTATGGACTAAGGAGATGTGGCTCTAGGCCACCATTTGCAGCCCACACACACTTTCCAATTTTTCAGTCCATATGCAAGCAATTTAATTATAATATGCAACACTAAAAGACAACTTTGACAACATAGGGTATTTGTTGAACAAAAGTGGCACAGCTGTTCGAGCTTCTGCCTCAAATATCACAGTGCCATGTAACCACTGCTTTGAAGGATGAAGCCACCTTTCCACTTACCACTCGGCCAGCAGCCCTTCTAATTACACTAAGAAGAGATTTTTTTTTCCTACTTTCTGATTAAATAGTCACATTTGACTTGAAGCAAATGCCAGAAAGCAAAAATCAGCTTTCCAATATGCAGCACACCAGCCGTTATTTTCTGTGGGAGCTATATTCTACTGAATTCAGTCCCTTGGAGCTGTGGTAAGGAAACCTTTCCCTCACACCAAAAAATGGTCTCTAAGCATTTTTCAGCTGTGCCAGCTTACAAAACAAATGTTGACTTGCATTAGATTTTTCATATTTCAACAGGAAGCCAGATTAGATTCACCAGCAAGGGCAGCATCTGTAAAACTCTGGTTGCAACACCTTTCTGTACAGAAACAGCCAAGGGCTGTTAGTGTACCAAATCACATGTAGCATCCACAAGAAGCTGTAAGAAAAAACCAGCTGTGATAGTTTGTGATCAGTGAGTGAGAATACAGTGGTCAAAAATAATTTTCAATATCTTAAATTGCTGAGTTGGATTACTTTTTCTGGTTTAGAGCTGCATTTTTCTGGTGCTATTGACAACACACCCCACACCACACAGAATGTGCTAGAATGGGGGTTACCAACAAAGAAAAGCAAACTTCTGGGGCCTTTTTTAAAGGTAAGTTTCTGAGCCTAACAGCATTTTAATCCACTAAATCCATTTTATTCCCCACTGCTGATAGGGAATACACGGTGGCTTTGCATTTAAGCAGACTGTGCAGTTAACAGAGAAGCATTTAAGTGAAGCAGACTGTAAATGACACCCAAACTGTGGGGATTATATGACAGTTTGCTACCCTGGGAAGAGGATGCCAAAAATTCATGTCCCTCTGTGGGGTGAAGGAGAAGTAGCAGACACACTGCTGATCCTCACAATTTGCAAGCATCTACTGTTGTTGGCAGCAGCAGCCATACAGTTCTGTTCATCTCAATGCATTTTAAAGAATAGCTTGAAGCAAGCCTGCGCAAAGGCAGAGTTAAGTAGAAGTTTACTTCTTTACTATTTGAGACTCACTTATATTCCACTACCTCTTTTCTCTACTGCAGCAATAATGGCTGCTATTAAAATGCAGGCAGCTTCCTCTGCTCTTCCCTAGTAACCATGCTATGGAGAAAATGCAGTTTGGGAGGGTAAAGAATAGAAAGGAAATTTGGTTTGGTCTCTTCAACTGTTACAACAACCTTTCACACTAGAGGCAAAAAGCCACTTATTTATATTCATGCTGTGGTTTTCCCTCTGTGAGGAGTAGGATTGGGACCACTCTCCCTACACCCAGAGAGGAGGTCTGTGAAGCAGATCCTGAACAGGAAACAAAACTGGGATCAGGAGCAGTTCTGTACTGCAGGTTCCGAGAGTGATGGAAGTGGATTTCTTCGCAGGAATGCAGAAATCAGCACATCCTGCTGCAACATGCTGCAATGGAAAGGTGTCTGGAACAGTTTGGGGAACACTGCATCACAGCAGTTATTGCATAGAGGACTTGAAGCTTTTTTCATGACCACCTCTTATTTCTTATCCTCTTAGGAAGCTTATGAAAGCATTAAAATTTATACAGATGAGAACAGGAGTATGATTCTGCCTGATGTAGACCTAAACCCTCCGTCAAGTGATTCTTTAAAAACAGAACAGTTTCTTCACCTCCAAAGAAACAAGTTCAAAAATATTTCACAGTGGATGTGCTAGCAATAATCCAAAGATGCAATGGGAGTCATATCACATTGGAGTTGGTTTTTTCCATCCAGCACTTCTAAAAGCCTTCAGGCTCTCAAATGCCCAGCAGCTTTAAAAAGCAGCTGAAAAGTACAGGCAAAAAAAAAAGTGACTGGTCAATTAAGAACACAAAAAGACAAGGAAAAGAGAAAATTAACTGACTGTCAATCTCAGAACAAGAAGGCATTGTTTCTTGATAAAATCACACTCTTCAAAGCTTCTACAGGTCAAAATATTTTTGGGTCATATAAAATCATTGACATGGCATGCAGCTTGCACATGCCTGTTGATTGTCTATATGAGTGAATTCCAGAAGACTGGTTTTGGCTACAAACAAAATAAACCAAGTTCAGGGCAATAGTCCTATATTGAGGGGAGGGTGCCACTGGAAGAGAAATATGAAATAGGAAAAAATTTAAAACATATTTTCAAAGGCTGATGGAATACTGTATCATCTTTTAATGAGTCAATGTTATGAGGCATTAAGTAGTTCTCCTAGTGGAGACAGACAAATACAGATTCTTTGATACAGCTAATTTAGCTTAATCAAAAATCCTGACCTACAGAGGAAAGTGGTCCCCAAAGAGTACGAAATCAGAAGCACACAGCCAAAAGTAGAAGGATCTATTTCCATTCTCATATTACCACAAGGAAGCAGGCTCACACAGAGCACAGAACAACAAGCTACCTCAACAGGCCTTTTTTGAGGCTTAATATCAAATTTGATAAATTTAGAAATCACATTAATGTTAATTTAAAACGTGTATTTTGAAGATAAAACCAGCATTTACAGCAATCTTAGTTTTGTTAGGACACAGCTCCATAAAACAAACTCAGTAGCACCATCCAACTACCAAGACATAACATGATCTAAGATCTAGACAGGACAGAACAGTTACTCCTGTTACAAGTTCTTCAAGGCTCAGGTCAGCATTGGCTTTGGTGGTAAAATGTGGAGATCCTAGAGGAAGAACCAGTTCAGCCTTAGAAGTTTCCTTTGTTACTCCTGAGATTTGGTCTGATTATTACACACAATTGAACGTGCTTATTTCACAGGAGCTACTCATATATATGACTCCAAACAAATGTAAACTTGGTTATTATCATGAAAGTTATACTGAATTTTGCAGGGTCCTTTTCATGTTTATTTAAAATTAAGACTAGCAGTTGCTGTGCATTTTACAGTATTCACCTTTACCTGCTTTCTTCATGACTTAACTCCTGCTACTTCCATTAAACATTTAAGATTTAGGGGGAGTTAATGCAATTTTATTCACTGCTACTTTTTAGTGCAATGCCAGTTTTGTCTTCTTTGATACTCAGATTTTAAAATCAGATATGTTTGTTACTATTAGTACATAAGTGTTTCTATTGAACACATAGAAGCCCACGCTTAACCATAAATTGTTGGTACACCTATAATCCAGCTCAGCACTTGCTGAAACTGTTAAAATACAATTTAAGAAATTCACCTGACACACACGTAACATGGTGTATTTAGTACGATATGCAACATGTGAAAATGCACAACAAGCTTGTCTACAGGAAAAGTTGGTTTGCTTTCTGTGTGGGGCACTGATTCTTATAAAATCATTTTGTCTCGGTAGTACTGGCTAGGTGAAAACTAAGCATGTGAGTAACTAGGCACATATCCATATCCATGGAATGTGGCTACCATGCATGATCCAACAAGATGACCTGTAACAAAATACCTAGGTGGAAAGGTCTACCTAAAATTGACCCTGGTATCATAATACAGTAAATATTAACTGTAATCAGTACTTGTTGATGCCATCAATATATCCATTGTTACTATTTATAGCTGGAAGAGATGTCTTGAGCAGGGAAAAACAGAGAATTTCCCACCTCTCTGGGTAAACTTGAGTCACAGTCTGTAGTGATCTGTGTTTTTCCATGAAACAATGAACAAGGAGGAACTAACATTGCCCTTAACCAGCTTGCAAAGAAGGCCCTAGAAAGAACTTCTCCCAGATAATTTAATATGACATGGCAGATGGGGACGAATGAAGAAAAAAGAAGGAATGGTAGATATATCCTGACAATTAGATCTACAGCTGTCTACTAAGGTGACACTACAAAAGGCGAGCTACACAAGGGAAACAGGAGTTCAAACCCTTTTCATTTTTTTTCTTGGAAAGATAGGGGTATCTCTGTCTATAAGAAGAAAGAGCTCCAACCATTTCATTTTCCATTAAGATGATACACGGGAGTTGTTTATATTTTTTTTCCAAAAAACTATACAGAATAAGAAAAAACAAATGTTTTGAGGGATGTCAGAATCTGAACAAATTTTCATTGTATTTAAAAGTCTGAGTTCAAGGGATGTGTTTTTGTGGGTTTCTTACAAGCAGAAAAAAAATCCAGCACTGAGAGAGTGCCCAGACACATCTATAAAACACATGATTGATTAAATATGTTTGTAACACTAAAATTGATGAGCAGATCTTTCCATGCCCCTTGCAGCAAAAGAGATATGGTCAAATACTTTTCCTTCATAACTCACCTCCCATACTTCAGTTTCTACTACAGCAGAGTGCTCCAGTGTACAAACAGCCTCATAGATCAAAGTCACAAACTTCCTCAAACACTTCTGAGAGACTGGTTTTGGCCCAGTGATTAAGCCTTCCTTCTCCCACAGGGCACCTTCTACAGATAGAGGCTAAAAGTTCCCTTCACAGGAATCACCTAATGGTCAAGACACCACAGAATATATGTGGCAACAGCTGGGACACCTTGACATATGAACTATGTGTTGGGGTTTTCCACTAAAACATGGAATAATTCTGTATTTCCAAGACCATTTCGGATTTTTAACCACCTAAAGATCTTTGGTTTACTGAAACCAAATGCAAATGAGAGCAAATGTGTTTTTCCACAAGTAGTAGAAAAATTACTTAGAAGTATGCAAATTTAAATACAAAACCAGCAGTTCTTTAGAAGAAATAATTAACTAGTTATACAGGAAACTCAGAAAGCTGGGCCTTATAATTTTAAATTAGCTAGCTTGAGCACCTCCCAGCTTCAGCTGGTTCATTGTGCTGACAGTTATTTCATGGGACACGAAACAAAAGTGGTTTTGTCCAGGGTGCATATTACATGCAAAATGAAGACTCAGAGCATTCCCTACCTAGTTAGCATTCCTTTCACCAGCTTCTATCCAAGCCCCAGCATTGTCTCTCAGCAAGAATTTCAGGTGGATACTACAAGGAATTACCATTATTTTTTTAACTCACGGTAGTTTAAAAAACCTTTGCTTTTCTCAAAGACTGTAAAGAATACACGCCACAGTCATGGCATCTGAGGTTCAAATAAAGATCCTGGCCTCTGTACTCCAACAGTCTGACACCTTCTTTACTGTTTAAGTAAAAATTCTATTAGAATTCTGTTGCTACTTGTAAAAAAGTTGCAAGATTCAGCTGTGGCCATCATATCATTCTACATTAGAAATCAGTTCCTCCAAAGGAGGCCAGTGTGGAAGCTGATCCCCAGAATTTGCATTATACATAAGAAGCACATCAAAGTCCCTCAGAATCTTTTCACTGATGATACAACATTTATCTACATTTTTTTACCTTCTTTTTTGATGGATATTTACTTTCTTTCAAAAAAACTTTGGACTACACATCTCCAGGACTGACTATTGTGGTTTTTGCCATGAGGGAAGATCCACAGCATTGAACAATTCAAGCTATGAGGCTTCATGTGCTATCATAGCTATAAATATTTAAATAATATACTCCTGTGTAACAGATCAATCAGCAAACCAAAAAAAACCCAGCAGTCCAGAATGACCTGCATGACCACTGACTTCAGACTGGCAGACAAATTCTGCAGATGTTTAAAATGTTACTGCTGGCTCAGTCCTCTCCTGAAGGGCACAGAGGGGACTGCCAGCAGCAGCAGATTACACACACTTCAGGATTCTCTCCAGCTGGTAATGGAGGTGAGTTTTCACTCACATCCTGAACAAAAGCAAGTGAAGGGCAGACACGTTTCCCTTCTGCCGCTCCCTCCAGCACTGAGGCAGGGAGGTGGCTGCAGGGGACAGCGTTTGCAGCTGTAGTTAAGATTCAGTGTCACATGTCAGTCCTGAAGATACAATCCTCGCTCTGCACTGTCTGCAGTCAATGTGACAGATATTATTAGCAGCAGCAAGAGTCTCTCAGAGAGACAAAAAGGTACGATTAATTTAGCATCTACTTCTAAAATGTTATCTTCTGCTTCTGAAAAGGGAGACATCGGAGTGTGGAGAAAGGGCTGCAAGCAGCCTTAGAAGGACCTTCACACCTAAGTGTAACAGAAAGAGGCATGAACGCTTAGGAAGGTGAAAGTGATTAAAAAGAACATTCACCAAAATAAGAAACAGAACACACACCAATTTGCAGGGACAGGTTACATGTTGCTTGCAATAGTGATCAAATTATGCAACAGGAGCTTCTGGCTTCTATTCTGGCATCCAGCACTGCTTGCAGAGGTGAGTAACCAAAGATCATACCTACTGCCACATTCCATTCCTACAAAAAACACAGCTGTAGTCCCCATGCACTTACTACTAGAGAGACATGGAGCAGCAGGAAGCTACAGAAACTCCACAGAGAAAGTCAAAACTGCATCTCTTCCTTCTGTCATGCAGAGAGCATCACTCAGCTCTGCCCCCAGCAACCCAGCTGGGCAGCACCAATGTTTGTGCCTGACAAGCGTTTCAGAAAGGAAGGTTACCAAAAAGATGTTAAATGTGTCAGCTGGCACAGCAGAGTTGTTATGGGAAATACCCTCAGAATGGTGACAGCCCTCTGAGCCGCCTTTGGGGACGGAGACCACAGAATGAAGTCTTTACAAGCATGATTGTAACAGATGATTCCTGTCCCTATGATGGAGGAAAGTCATCGTAGGCACTTCCACTGAAAACCCTCAAAAAGCTACATTTTTACAAAAGCTTTTCTCTAAGGCTGTTTATTTCTGAAAGCTAGTTTTAAAATAAGATTGTCAAGAAAGCCTGGATTTCACCAATTTTCACAGTCAATTTTGCAAAGAATTTATGTCCCAAGGCAATATATCTTCTTCCTTATCACCAACTTCTTTCATATTTCTTGTTAGCTGCATCAGGCCAATATAACTTTAGATGGCAAAACTGCAGGCTGGAAAGTTCAAACCTTTGTTCACTTGAAAGAATGTCCATCATGTTATTTGCCCAATAAACTCTGACAGACGATCACCTGCACAGTTCTTCTATCCATCTCATCTCACCTGAATACACTGATGAGCAAAAAACGTTTTGTAGTTCTTCTTAGCAATCACCATATTGCAACATAGTTCAGCTACTGCAGGTCTGCTCTTAGTTTGGAGAGATATCAGGTTAGTAAATATTACATAGTACCAGGGAAAACCATCCTATCTACTTTTACTAGCCCAAGTAAAAGAAAGAAACTATGAATACTGCTCCGTGTTAATGCCCTTGGGCAGATTATGTATCCTACAGAGCCTCCTGCAAGAAAAAGCAGCACAATTTGCTCTACAAGCTCACTACACATTTTAATTTGATAAACCTAAAGCACATCAGGAGTCATATCCCATTTTCTACCATAGGTTGCAGAGGTTCTTGCCAAAAAATGTGCTGCTTCTACAGTTTGGATTGAAATTTATTGATGCAGCAGGTGACAAAATCAGTAACTCAATGCTCAGAAAAGACTGGAGATATGGGAGTTGGGGCACGAAATGAAAGATCTAAGCAGGCACTTATTTTTGGTATAGATATTCACTAAGTTGTTGATCAATGACTTGCAGGTGTGACTGCACGATGAAAAATCATGTGACTACTGACAGATCTTGTGGATGATAAAACTAACCAAGGTAAGATTTACACAGGCAGCCTGAGATGGATCAAAAAGCAGAAAGAAAACCCATTCCTGTCACTGACCCTCATCTTCGGGCAAGGACTCCAGAAGTTTTTTCTGGATACAAAGAAAGCAGTTTGCATTTCAGTATCATAGTTCCATTTTCAAAAAAAAGCAGTTACTTTTCAACAGCTCCTGGGAAGTCTAAGCATCTCTCATTTACTGTTTAAAAGTATAAATAGAGATGTTTTCTTTAAAAAAGCAACAACAGGTAATTATGAAAAAAACCAGTAATCTGAAAGCCATGCAAGTGTTTTCAAGCTTTATTAATATGTGTCCCAGTTGCTGGGATTATCAGTACCTCAGCACCACTGTCACTGAATACGAAGCTCAGTTCAACTGCGAAGAAAATTCAGTTGACAGGAAAGTACTTACTGGAAATTTTACTTGGTATCATTACTAGTTCAAAGCATTGTCTGCATAAATGCTACTGACAGCTGTACTCAAGGCACCACACCCAGTTTCTACTCTTTTTTGTTTTCTGCATGTGTTGAGTCCTTACAGCTCCTTGCTCTTGCAGGCCCAAGTCTGCAACTCTTTCCTTTTAGTATTACTTGGCACTACAGAAAGCAGTGTAATAGCCATTTTTTGACAAATTAAGTAGATCACAGTGTGGTAAACAAGTTAGCCTCTGTCCCTCTCCTCCTCCTCCTCTTCCCATTCCCAGCATGAAAATAGCTAGGGCTAAAGGAACAGCTGGGGATCATTACACTGACAGGAATAGTTCAGTAAACTGCAAGAGGGGAAAACATGTCATATCCAAAAAAACCAAAAACACATTAGAGCATCAGGACTGAAAAAACACGTGATTTCAGCTCCAGGGATAATGCTATGACTCTTCTTCCACTGATAACAACTGACTTCCAAAAACCCTGGTCGTTCAGTGTTAACCCTATCCCCAAGTTTCCCACTCAAGTCACAGAGTTAACAAATACCCTGAAACACCTCTAGTCCTCACAGTCGAATGAGGCACACTGGCTATTAAGTAAAAATAAATTTAAATTGACAGTCAACTTCAAGCCACTTCACATGAATACATCATTATCCTACCTTCACTGCACCTCTTACTTTTAAGCATAGTCACAGGCTGTGGTTGCAGCAAGAGGATACAGGGAGTCTGGTGTGCCTCTGGATCTGTCATAAGAAATGCCAGAGCAGATCAGCTCCCTGTATGTTCAACATATTTTCTGTGTTTTAATGTGTCAGAGCACTATTTGCATAAATAATTCCAAACAGTGGGATCCATTAAGCCGTAACTCAGAAAGGCATCTGTGTGGTTTGTGACTGGTTTCTGACACTGCTTATCCATGAATTTGCATTGCTCACACATCTCCCACAGCAACTTCAGGTCCACCCTGAAGCAGGAAGACCCAGATCACCCTTTACAGGAAAAAAGTCACCCTGCATTCCTGTAAGATGCCTTGGGCACAGGGGCTGCCCTCTTGCTGGGGATCTCCTTGCGACTGAGAGCTTCCAAGTCTGCTCATGCAGGTTTCCTGACCCCTCGTGGATGAGGTGGGGCCAGGGCCAGCTGGACCTTCAGGTGCTGCAGGTGTAATGGCAACAAGGCCTAGATTACTCCTGAAGAAAGTTAAATGCTAACAAGCACTTGCACGACTCCTGATCTCTTCAAAGTACTGAGCAGATATTAATAGTTTAATCAAAGGCTATGCTAACTCAAATTACCTCCCATTTGCTGTGGACCAAGAATGTGCACACAGTTCGTGCAGATCAGATGGCATGCAGAAAGTTGTTCCTGTGTCTGGGCCCTGAGATACAAATCTTGGAAAAAGACAGGTGAGTTTCACTGTCAGGCCCAGAGTCACAGGGAATGTTTTTGAAGGGAGGATTTGCCAAAAGAAAAAAAAAAAAAGTGTTTCGTTTCAGAGCAACAAATTAAAGATGTAGCACAGAAGTGGAAAAGTTGGAATTCACTTTTGGAAGTACTTAATTCTAAGCTAAACTCACATGAACGCAAACTGGGTTTTGAGTAAAAAAAACCTTTCTGCAATTCCCTCTTCATTTCTCTCATGAGGGGCTACCATCCTGTGGTGTTAACTGATCTAGGAACTGCAATCTGGGCTCTAGTACTTGAAGACTAAATCATTCCAAGGCATTCTTGAACAGAAAACATGTTTATGGATTCCTGAATTCTAAGAATTTTGCAAATAACTGCCCTAACACATACTTTGAAAAATACAAGCTTAAGTTCTTTGACTTTTGCATGTTAAATCCATTTCTGTGCAGAAAGGATTGCCAGTTCCCAAACTTCAATGTCAAGTCCTAATTCAAAAAAAAAAAAAGAAATTAATCAGATTTAGGAGACATCTGTTTTCCAGAAATCAGGAAGCAAGACATAGTCTATTCCAGATAGCTGCTTCTCATGAGAATCATTAAGAGAACAGATGAGCATTGTCAGTGTTAGTATAGACAGCCCTTATTTGCCCAGTTTTATTAAGAGTGAGGAAGAGAAATGCAAGAATTTTCTGTCTTGGTAACAACGAAACTAAGCTGCCCCATTTTTAGGGAGACCAAAACTACGGCACAACAGTCATTAGTTTCAGCTCAGTGCTACTTCTGGACTTCCATAAGGGTTTACACGTGGGTGCATCTGTTTCTCCACTGCCCGTAAGATTTGGCTCAGCAAATTACAGTGCACGCTACAGCACAAATACAACAGGCATCCCGAGACTGCAGGAGACTTGAATGGAGCAGCAGCAAAGCTAAAGGGTTTTTATTTTCTTCATCTGACAGGAAAGAAGCTGGCAGCATCTATTTGTCTTCCCTAACCTTCATTTGGTAGCTGGTGGAAAGCAGCTTTCCTTATCACATGTGACATTGGAGCATCATAAATTAGCCATGGGGTAGGCTGATGGTATTGCTGGACTTTGCAGGGTCAACACAGCTTTTCCAATAACCGGAATTATACAAGATTTCAATGGCCTTAATTCACTTCAACTTGAGTCACTTTTTTATTAAAGTAAGACAGAATTGCTTTTTCCTTGTTGTACATGTTATCCTACTGTACAGCTTGTGATATTTAGTGACTGGATGAAAGATGTATCCTGGCACATCCAAATGCAAAATGCTCACCTTCTGTGAAAACCAATGCTTGCAAATACAGGACAGATGCAAGCTCTGGCTTTTTTAAATTTTGGGTTGTTTTTTTCCTCTGAAGATTCACGTGCTTCAGTTCTATGTCTCTGAAGCAGATAAAGAAATCTGGGAACACTGCCTATACTAATGGATTTATAACTCCTGAACTTGAATTTGAGGACTGTTACTTCAGTTTTTGTTTCCTTCTCCATATTTTTTCAACAAAGAATATTCCAATGAAAACATGCAACAAAAATAGCATTTTTTAAAGTTAACAACAAACTAGCGCTTGATAGATGTTAAATAGGCTTGGTAGGGGGAGTGACAACTGGGGGCAGAAACCTAACAGTTTTGTTTGGCAGCTCCAGCAGGCCTAGACTATGTACCAGAGAAAAATCCTCTCAATGCAACTGCTAAAATCCTCTTCCACACACAGACCATTTTTATGCAACAAACATGGCCTTATTCTATCTGGATTCTTGTCCTCAACACCTAACCCCTCTATCTTACTTTGCTGTCCAAGATATCAGAAAGTTATTTTCCCCACCTTTCAGATGATATTACTTGCTCTTAAAATCAGTCATCACCTTATTCTGAAGCCACTGTACTCCAGATCATTGTTCCTTTCTACAAGTTCCTACTAAAATTTCACTTGTAGCTAGACAGATCCAGTAATTCTGATAAAACATAAACCTTGCTGCTTGCCATTGGCTTTTTGTGATGTTCTGCCATTTTTCCCTGTAATCTTTTCCCAGTTCCTCTTTGTTGATATTTATTATGCTGTGCACTATGAATGGATCACTGCCCGTTTTCATCTTCTCAATCTTTTTTAATCCCTCCAGATCCTCTTCTTTCCTTCTAGATATCACTCCCTGAAATCTGACCTCTGTCTACATAATCTTTCAGAATTGTTAAATCCTCCTTAAAAAATCACACATATTTGCAGAATACCATCAACTAAAAAAAAAAATCACATTTAGATATATACACAACACTCCTTGAACACTCTCAAAGCAAGAACGTACAGAAACTTAAAAAATTGTACTCTTCTTCAAGGCAGTTGCCACTCCAGAACAAGCCTTTACACCTTTAATGAAACAACCTTAAAACATTGCTCACAAGAGGCCTACAGACACAGAAGAGAGAAGAAGAAGAAATCTTAAGTTCAAAACCAAAACTTCCAAATGCAAGCAAAATTGTCTCAAGGTCCCAGCACTGCAAGTCACTACATACAGAGCTCCAGGCTTGTCGAGTGACATGCTTGAGCGCCCTCAGGGACAAGAGGTCACAGGAGTCAGTGGGAAACTCAAAATCTGGACTGTTGCCCAGAAAACAAAAAACAGGCAGATTCAATATGCAAGAGGGGAAAAAAACCCACAACACCACCCAAAAAAAAAAAAAAAACAAAGTAAAGCCCCCACAAATGAATTATACAGTGCCTACAACAAAGAAAGCAGAGTCTGCTAACCTTCTCGTAAGCTGTGGTATGAATCCTGATATGTGCTTGAACAGCTCTTCCCTTGCTTTGACACAGTCTCTGCAAGCGGCACAATCCCAACATAGGCAGGCTGGAGTGTCTTGGCTTTATCCAACATATTAGAGGAAATCCCTGGACCTGAAGGTGGATTCTGTAACACGGGAGGCGTCCAGGCAAGTGGAAGGGATGCTTAATCCTCACAAGAGACCCAACTGCAATCCCTCTCTACCAGGTTTCGGTCACCGCACCAAGCGGCAGAGCAGAAAAAAAATCAGTTTACTGTTAGATTCCAAGGCTGTGCTTGCATCAGAACAGAGAGGTTCTGTAGGCACAGACAAACCCTGACTGCCAACATCTAAAGATTAAAACCAGCAAGGCTCTTGGCAAAATTTTTCTTCCTATGATCTCAAAGCTCAGACAGAAACTTCACTGTTTCAGCAAGCAGCTATAAGCATTGGGGCAGCCAGTACGCAGAGCACTGCTTATCAACAGATGCGTGGACTTCTTTGTGGGGCCACTTGCAATAACAGCCAACCTCATTCACCCAAAATAGTGAACAGTTGGTTTCTCTACTCACACTGCAGACACCTGCCAGACAGGCAGTATCATGTGATTGAACAGTACCCTCTCCCTCCCTGCATCTTCCAACTGTAAGTACGCTGTGCACACAGCTAGGAGAATACCCCTGCTCTGAGTGCAGAAGCCACATGCTTTTTCTCTCTTCTTGCTTAAACCCTTAGAAACAAGAGTTTTAGCTGTGGAGAAAGCTAAACTGATAATCAGAGAAACAGAGTCTTCATATGCATTTGCCCTGGGACCACATACACGTAAAGCAGGCTACTTCTGTGCAAGTACATATTCTCACCCCCTCTGCCATTAAATCCTTCCTCCCAACCTAGTAGAAACACCTAACTGAAGATAATCTCTAGCCCCAAATCAATAACCCTCTACTGCGAGCACCAGAACTTCAGAATCTGTGCCTGCATGGGGGCAGCCACCTCATCTTGAGCTTATTTCACGTGCATCATGAACAGATGCCATTTGCCATGGTGGACAAATTTTGGTTATACACACTACCCAGTATGGTACTGGAATTGGAAGTGGCCAGGGAAAGACACGTTTCATCTGAGCAGCAAGCAGGACATACTCTCACCGGTACAGCTGGTAGCTTTGCTGCTTTTTAATTTTGCTAAATATGAATCATAAGACGTGCAATGAAGTTTGGGGTGAAAAAAAAAAGAAAAAAACAAAAAAAGACAGCTGTCCAATGATTACATGTATCTAAAAAAGTATTCTTGTTACCTTTCCAGAAAAAAAAAAAAAAAAGATGAATAGTTGTCTTGGGTTGCAATGTAAGATGTAACCAAAAGTGTGTATTCTATTGCCATCTGTTGAAACCGGTTGGGGAGGAGATTATCTCTTGTATGACCCACTTCTCATAACTGCAGGGGGGAGGTGGCAGGGTATCTTCTGTTAATGGGTCAGCTGCTAAAGCCAGGTAGAACAGTTTTCTTTATCTCTTCCACGACCCATCCTCCCTCCAGGGGGATCTTCTGTTAATGGGTCAGCTGCTAAAGCCAGGTAGAACAGTTTTCTTTATCTCTTGTATGACCCACTTCTCATAACTGCAGGGGGGAGG
>WAAE01020955.1:133979-178302 GCA_013400495.1 Nicator chloris
TCACCCCATTGTGAGATGCTCCAGCCAGCTGGAGGATCCAAGCATTCCTACCTGGATAAAACCTGAGATTCAGAACACCAGGACAGCTTGTTTCCACTGAATTCCCAGAGGAAGACCAGACCCATCTCACTACCACTGGACCTTCACAGGAAAACTACACCCTTCTACAGGATCATTGCTTCAACAGCACCACATCTGTAACCCCAGGAGGACTTAATCGGACTGCTACCAACACCTTGACCAACAGGGTGTCAGGCTGTATTCTGACTCTGTCAGTGGGTTTTGTTTGTTTGTTTTTGTACTACTACAATTTTATTTTTAATATTCCCAGTAAAGAACTGTTATTCCTATTTCCATGTCTTTGCCTGAAAGCCCCTTAATTTCAAAATTATACTAGTTCGGAGGGAAGGAGTTTACATTCTCCATTCCAAGGGAAGCTCTGGCTTTCCCTGGCAGACACCTGTCTTTCCAAAGCAAGACAATAGTAATCAGTGTCATCCTACACACCTGAAACAAAGATAACCACATGGACACTACAAACATAAAAAGATGAATACTCTAAACACTACAGGAACAGTTTCCAATTTATGTTCTGTTTCCATCCCAATCAAGACAAAATTTGCTCATTTCCAAACAGTTTGAGAGGCATTCAAGCCATTTTATAAAGCAAGGCTGGAATTACAATCAGGGAAAAATTGTCTCTCATGATGAAACTAATACCTAAGAAACGTAGCGTTCAACCAACTGCTAGATGGCATCAGTGACATTTCTGAGTACTTTCAACAGTACTCCTCTTTGAAATGTTCAACCTTCATCCAGGAAAGAACCCAAACTCCAGTGTTCCCAGGAGTAAAAAAATACCTTTGGTGATAATATAAAGCTCTGTAATTGCACTACTCCTGAATTACCACCACATACTCAAAAGAAATTTTCATCTTAATTTTAGGATTTGTAAAAGTCAGGTGAAGGCTCAGTCTCACAGTGAACTTTAGCCAGTAAGGTCAAATAACTGCATAAACAGAAGAGCCTGTTTTTGCGGGAGCATTAGCAGTCACGGCACTGTGGAGAGCTGCCTTGGGAAACAGACCCAGCACACCACAAGAGTTGTAAAGACAGGATGAAGGAGAAGATGAAGAAACACATTGTCCAGATCTCCCCTTTCAGCAGCAACATAAAACTGCACATTGAGTCAGGCTTTATACTCTGAACAGAGAGGTCGCATAACTGTAATAACTAAAGAACAATTACCCAGTGCCAGACCCAGTTCTACTTTTCCTGGCAAGCAACATACCATCTGGATGGTCAAAATGACAAGATTCAGCTACAGAGGTCAGAACCTACTATTATTTTGCCAGCTAGGGCCTCTGAGTTAGCAGGTCACTACAGCATACAAAACCTGAGAAACACAAGCCAGCTGTTCATCCAGCAAACTTGCCAATACTCAGGTATTGCCAAAACAGCCCTAAGATGTTGTCCAAGTTCTTACAAAGAAAACTTTAAGAACTGATGAAGATCTGATCCTTTCAGTGTATTATTGCAGAGCTGCAGATATGCACACAGACACACCTTTCTTTTTTCCTATGCAGAAAACAGCTTGGATAGAAAAACACTTGACTGACTCAACGGTAATTAGGTAAATCTTTTATTTGCTGAGGAAGATAGTCTAAAATTTTGTCTTACAGTATCAAATTTGTCCCACAGCATTATTTAGTGTTCTAAAATAAGGAGTAATTATCCAAATAATCTGGGCCATAGCACTCCAAAGAGGACATGGATAATATGCCCCATGCTGTAAGAAGATAAACTCCAAAGGGCCTAGATTGGAGGACACCTTCAACACACGAGCAAGCATTTGTGGGGTTCCTCCTTGCAAAACATGGACTCTAAGAGATATGTAAAGGCAAAAAGCAACTTGTCTTGTATGAAATAGTGATACCATTTTTACTTGTTTATAAACATTAAAAAAGCTTTTAAAGGTTTGTTTTACTGGATCCTGATACACTGGCAAGAGATCTGAAAGTCTGATCAGCAATCACATGGACAGAAATATCAATGCACTGTAAGAACAAGTAACTTTGACAGTTACTCTGGCAGGGTAGATTGGAAAACCCATTTCACAGCAGAGGTAGGATTCCAACAACAGTTTCTCTTGCTTAACCACTCCAGAAAAATAGGATCAATCCCACTAATGCATGCCCAACATTCAGTGTCTTGCACAACTTTTACCCTGGAATTGGCAGAAGCACTGTTGGCAAAACAATCACCTTTGCCAAGGGGACTTAAGTATTTGCCACAGATTCCTCATCTGAAAAACATCAGGCCCAATTTTCATAATCTATCCATGAGACATCAGTTGAGCCATACATCCTTTGACTTTCAAGTGTGAAATGAGATGCAGAATGTGGGGATATATTCTTCCTCAAGATACTGCTTCAGGTGCACACACAGCTTGCACAGATACTGCTGCTACTTGTGAGGCGTGGTGGGCATGGAATGCAACACTTGCATTTTAGGTACCACTACCTACTCACTACTTCGAGTAGCGACTAGGTAGTGGTACCTCAAATACACACAGATTTTAATCAATTCACTTCTTGTATCTTTCGATCTTCAAAAGACAAGGGAAGGGAGAGAGGGGCCACACCAATCTTGACATAAGGTAGACCTTGGATGAGCTCAGCTGTAACACAAAACTGCATCATTAGTTCCTTTCTCCCCCCAAAATACTGCATTTTTAAATTCAAATTATTAAGCAGATAGAAAATGTGCTCATAATCTCCACCACCACCTTCAAATGTGCATTTTTCCCTCCTTTCACCTCCAGTCCTCTCTGCAGCTCAATGCAGGTTCTCCTCTTTCCCCCAGTAATAATGTTCTCACAGGACACAACGCCTGCAATGATCCGCATGCACATAATTTACTCATGAAATATAAACAATGCACTGCTAAAAAACTTGCAAACAGCTGCAAAATATGCTCAGTCAGGCAACATGAGAGAGATCTCAGCCAAGGTCTAAGCCAGATGAATCCTAAGAAAGAAGTATGAGCCCACCACATTTGAAGATCTGTCAGATTTCTAGCAAGCAGACAAAAGCTGGAAAAATAACAGAATGCTGCACTACATCACTGTAAAGCTTTGATGTCTTACAACTCAATCCATTTTATACTTCAAAACAAATACAGACTGCACACTGACACTTGTGTTGCTTATTTCTCTGCTAGGGATCACATCTATGTAATGTGAGTTCGCTGTGGATATTCCCAGGATCCACCAACAGTGCCTCCCACCAACAATGACCTTTAGGAAGAGGAAGAAAAGCGAGGCTGGGAGCACAGTACATTTTTGCTTCTCCAGTTCTCAGGAAGAGCCTGAAATTTACCTACTCTTATCTTTTCAACCAGCTGGTGACAGCTAGTGCTGCCATTCAGCATTCAGAAAATTCCTAGACATGACAGGTAGCCAAAACTAAACCACCATGCAGATGTAAAAATAGGTCACAGCAGCAGGAACTATGCCTGGGAACCTGGACTTTTGTTGTAGCTTTTGAGCATCTCTTCAATCCTCCAACCCACTCTGGGATATACCGCCACCCCTGCTTTTGGCAACTTGGCTGTCATTGAGCTGTAATTACTCCGAGTTGAAAGCATAAAAATAGCTGCTGCACAGGGTGGAAAACCTATCAGATGATGTCAAGGCGAGTTTTGAGCCCTCCCTTCCCCCTACTCCCCCCCCCCTCCACTTCCTTTCCTATGTCACTTTCTCATTACCTCACTGTCTCTAATTCTGAAAGTGCTTCTCTCTGCATCTTTCAGCTGTCAAAGTGAACTTTACACAGCAGCTAGAGCCAAATCAACCCCCAGCCCATATATAAACTCTGCCACCTACTCCATTCCTTGGGATTCAGCCAAGATGTCAGTTTGCCTTTCCCTGAAAACATGAAGCACATGAAATCTTCGATCCCTATCTACAAAACACTGGACTAAGAAGAATCAGTTCAGCCCAAGGAATGCAACTCTGATCTACATTTGATTAATTCCATAGATAAGCAGTTTACAACCAGCAAGGCAAGTCAACATGGTAAGTGAGGTGTGGAAAGATAGCATCAGCAATCCCATCTCCCTGTGCTAACACTGAGTAACTCAGCGCCGCCTCTCTCCCAGGCTCTGCAGACCTGAGGAGCAAAGTGGGGCATACAAAGCCAAAACTTCTGATTTTCCCACCTCTCCCCTTTCCAGATCGGGAGCTCAGATGTCAGTATTGCAAAGAGACTCCAGGAATATTGCTACAAGGGCTGAAAAGAAGAAAACAGAGAGAAAGGGAACAAAGATGTTGGTTCACTTATGGACCAAGCCTCTCCTCCTTCCTCCCTCCAGGACCCACTGCACTGAGCAAGCTGGGTGTGATAAAGAGAAGGAAATGGTCCAGAGGTCTGTAATACCCTAGATCATGTGCAAACAAAAGCATTATGCAGCACATGCTCCTAATACTACGACCTCTGAAGGTAACGTCTGCTCAGAAGGTGCCACCTATGCAGCCAAAGAAAATGGTGCAACTTCTAAAGTTGGTTAATTTAGTTGGATTTTCTTCACAAAACCACTGACAGCAGCTCTGTCAATTCTGTGCTCTAAAAAGCTGCATATACACTCCTCGAGTACAAAAAGGTGTTGCCCATGTAGAAATTTCTAGCCCAGAGAAGAAGAAATGGTGGATTTCTCTGACAAAAGCAGTGGAAGGACTCTGTCCATGACAGAAAACTTCACAGTAAAGGGTAGAACAAAAGCAGAGGGATTAAGATAAAGTTTTATAACCAATTCCCAAACAACTGCAGTCCACTGTGCATATAAGCCCAACAAAAACAAGCAAGTAAATTAAAAGCACATATCCAAGCACATCTTGTTATTTTTACCATTTTGGTTGATAAATTCTGGTTAGATGCAAACACTGTTGCATACCACCTCTTTATAGTTCAAAGTTACTAGCCCTTCTTCAAGTTACCACCCCTTCGTGAGCCCCCAGAACTGGCTGTATGAATGCTCTCACTCTGTTCCAGTGCAAAGTTAGAAAGATTAGCTCAAATTACCTTGGCTAAGCCAACAAGCTTCATAGTGAGAGCTCACACATCAAGAACCACATCTCAAATGGGGTGCATATCTCCAGTGGAGGGCCTTAACTGAGAGCTGCTCCAGCTGGAATCACAACAGAATTCCATATACTCCTTTAGTTCAGCTGTTACCCATCTGGCTCTAAAATAATTACTTAGACCAAAGTAACAGTTCCTTGCTCTTACCTAAGAGCAATAGATTTACTTGTTATAAAAGAGTCAGAGGTTTCAAGCCAGAGACAGTCACTTGAGGTTCAAGTTTAAATTGTTCTTATCAGCCTTCCTGCCTACAGTTAATCTGCTAATCCACCCACATGCTCCCCAAATAACTTTAACTTCTCCAGGGGTAGACAGAAGTGCTCACACAGGTGCAGATGTGCATTTCCCCAACCCCACCACTGCACACAGGCAGGAACCCTCAGAGGTTGCAGGAATCACACACAGAGAATCACAGAGAATACTGAGTTGGAAGGGACCCATAAGGAGCATCAAGTCCAACTCTTAAGTGAACGGCACTGACATGTGAGTATACACTGTGACCAGTGGAGAACACTGAGCACAAGACTTTTCAAAACATTTCAAAACATTTCCTCTTACAGATATTCCAGACTTTAATTTAAACCACTATGAACAAGTGAAAACAGCAAAGTCCAAAACACTTGGTTTTGCTCTCAAGAACAGAAAAACAGAGTAAGTTCTGCCTGCCAGACCAAGGGGATTAGTGAGCACGATAGAGTGGAAAAGGAAGCAATTTGAATTTGTCTTAAAACAGCAAATTGTTTTTAGGAGGGAGTAACTGGAAGGACGAGGAGAAAGATACCCTTCCACTCATGTTAAGGCATGTCTAAGAGTTTGAGAAGTTATGTCATTCATTCCTGTGGTTCTTGAGCAAAAGCGATCCTGCACTTCTCTCTGCCACATCCTTTAAACATCTGGCAATAAAAGGTTTCTTCTCTATCAAGCCCTCCTACTTACTGCACAAGAGGGTTACCTACAAACACTTGGAAAACACAGTCAATTTTTAAAAGTACCTAAACAAGAGAGGAGACAGCCAGGCTGTACTCTGTGTTCACACACTGCTTATGGAAGGATTAGCAAACCTTTCATTTACTTCTCAGCTTATACTAGCAGAACTGCTACTAGGTAAACCTTCATTACAGGATTGTGACTTTTACCCAGAAAGCTACTTCCTTCTCAAAACACATTGGCAATAACAACATTGTTGACGCTTAATGTGACCATTATTCTTGGTTAATCTGATACAGAATTGTAATCTCAGAATCTAGATTGTTATTAAGGGTAATGTTCCCCTTATGGTTGCAGAGGACTGCTTAAAGCTAAGAATGCAGCTAAAGCTGTAACAGTATATAAGACTGAACTGAGATGAAAATAAACAACTTCAACTCCTTTTTGCTTGGACTTCAATTCCTTTTCTTGCTTGCACTTCAATGACTTCAACTCCACCTCAAACTCTGACCTATTTTTGCTCAAACCTTGGATTAAGTCTCCCTGCTTAGATTACTTTTGCACCCCCTCTTTGAAGTCCCGTCTCTCAGTCATGTGGCAATTGGTGCCTTCCATGTGAGGAGGTGAAGATCCGCCTAATCTGTGTGGCAGCCGGCGACCCCAACCCCAGGACTGAAAGTGCTGCTGAAAGAAGCAGGATCAGGCCCGTTACAATCCCTCTGGATGAGCGGGAGGACCGAGAGGTGAGCTGGGGAAAAGGAAACATGGGTCAGGGGAATTCTGCCCAGGAGAGAGACTTTTTTCTGCATATGTTTGAGCTGCTTAAGAAACACAGCAAGTCTTTACCCTCTCATGATTTAAAATTTCTGCTGAAGTGGATGGCAGGTGAGGGAAAAAATGTTACCGTGTCTACTACCTTCACAAAAGACTTTCAGGATAAGATAGGGGTGAAATTATGGGACCATGCCATGAAGGAGAATAGGGTGGTAGCTGAGATGCTCCCCTCTTGGATAGTGATTTACAAGACTATGGAAAAGCAAGAACAGCTTCAAGACGTGGCTAGTGATCCTGAACGTGCGGCAGACCCACCGACAGCCATAAATTCTTTAGTACAGCCGTCCACTCCTCCTCCCCCACCGGAGGCGAAAGAGAGATACCGGGCACCACACCACGACCTGTGACAGCTTTTTCTGCCAGCAGCTGCCCCAGGAACTGGCGGGGCGGGGGGGGGAAGGGGAGGATGAAGATCCCTGGGTCCATTTAAAAAGAGAAGCTTTACTTGTGGGAGACTTGGAAATGGCTGATAAGATGGTAGCCCCTGTCACACATCACGGCAGTAAACAGCGTAATCCTCGTTGGGAGGCACTGTCGTTTCAGGAGGTAAAAGAAATAAGGTAGATGGCGACTGAACATGGCATTGGGTCCCTGTATTTTGGGAGTTTGCTGAAGTCTACGCTTTCTGCACGTTTAATGACACCCCACGACATTAGGTCCCTTGCGGGGCTGATATTGACCTCAACACAGTGTACTTTGTGGGAGGCAAATGGAAAAAGGGTCTGCGGGTGCTTCTTTTGACTTATGTGGGACACAGAAATCGAGATTTAGCTGCTTTAACATTGGATCACCTTGTGGGGGTGGGACTGTACACAGACTCTTCCAATCAAGCTCGTGAATGTCCAAAGGAGGCTCCTGTGGCAGTAAAAGAGGCTGCAAGAAAAGCATTTTTAAAGGTCCCTGATGCAAGGATTCCTCAGAAAATTTTTACAAACGTAATTCAACAGGCACAAGAGCTGTACATGCAGTTTATTGACAGACTAAAGCAAGCCCTAGAACAGCAGACAGACAATGAGCCAACCAAAGAGATTTTGCTTTTAAAACTCACAGTTGAAAATGCAAACGAGGACTGCAAAAAGTTGCTTAAATCACTGACTAATCCAAATCCAGCCCCAGTAGAAATGATAGAAGCTTGTAATTGCCTTGGTACACTAGAGCATACATCTGAAACCATGGCTGCAGGAACGGCTGCAGCTTTTGCAGCCCTTAAAGGCCCCTGGGGAGAACCGAGAACATGCTTTGGTTGTGGAAAACCTGGCCATCTGATAAAGAACTGTTTTGCTCAGAACACGGCCAAAGCAAAGGCTCCTGGCATTTGTCCCCAGTGCCGTAAAGGAAGACATTTCACTGACCAGTGCCGTTCTAAGAATGAGGGTTTTGGATCTATGGGAACCCCACAAATACTATGGGTACAAGCAATTTCTGATAAACACCCTACCTGTAAATGCACCCTAAGGTTACAAGGATATCATGTAACGCTTACAGGTATCCTCGATACTAGAGCTGATGTGACTGTCATTTCTCAGGCTAAATGGCCTCCTTTCTGGGCCTTCACAGAAGCATCCCAACCCCTTATAGGGATCGGGGGAAGCAGTCGTAGTTATCGGAGCCACCACCTAATTCAGGTCGAGGGGTCAGAGGGGCACAGAGCTTCTGTAAAGCCATTTGTTTTGCCTGTAGCCATGGTGTTATGGGAGTGAGATGTACTTTCTCAATGGGGCTTCAAAATTCAGTCTGATTTTTAATAGGGGCCATTGAGGTGTGTGACACCCTGAAGTTAACCTGGAAAACTGATCGCCCTGTCTGGGTGGATCAATGGCCCTTGACATCAGTTAAACTGCACGCCCTCAATGAACTTGCCCAAGAACAGCTTCAAAAGGGACACACAATCCCTCTCCATAATTCTTCAAAATTGGCATTTGACAATCATTCATTTAAAAGATTGCTTTTTTAACCTTCCTTTACATCCTGATGATGATCCTAAATTTACCTTTTCTGCTCCAAGCACCAACACGCAAGCACCCTTGCAAAGATACCACTGGGTTGTTTTACCACAAGGAATGAAAAACAGCCCTACCATCTGCCAGTGGTTTGTTGCAAAGACCCTCAGTCCCATTTGCCAAAAAACAGTTGATGTTCTTTTGTACCACTACATGGATGATACACTTGCAGCGGCAGAAAATCAGGAGGTGATGGAAGATGCCTTAGCCTTTGTCACTGCTGTAACTCAAGCAGGACTTTGTGTTGCTCCTGAAAAAATTCAGCATCAACCCCCTTGGAAATACCTTGGCTGGCACATTACGATTCAGAGTATTATCCCTCAGCTTTTGCAAATTCAAACAAACATTTGTACACTGCACAATGCTCAAAAGCTTTTGGGGGCAATTAATTTGGTTCGTCCCTTATTGGGAATTTCAAATGCAGATTTGACCCTTTATTTGTACTGCTCAAAGGTCAACCAGATCTCCTGTCGCCTAGGCAGCTCACATCAGAAGTTTGCCAGGCATTGCAACAAGTAGCTGATGCCATTACAAATCGACAAGCAGCCCAATGGGCTCCTGAGCTACCTTTTTTTAAATAATTCTGAACCCAGTTAAACAGCCTCATGCTTTGATTTACCAATGGGATCCTAAGGCGCCAGACCCTTTGTTAATTATTGAATTAATTTTTTTGCCATACCAGGGGACCAAAACTATAAGCACTCAACACAAAATTATTGCATTACTTACTATCAAAGCACAACAGAGGTTGACTTCACTTGCTGGTATGGAGTGTAAAGTGTAAACATACTGATGTTTGGCCATTCCTACTGTTTTCTTGCAATGGCTGTTACAACAATCAGAGACATTTCAGATGGCATTGACTAACTTCACAGGCCAACTTTCTTTGCATCCCCCAAAGCACAAGTTGCTTGCTGCTAACTTTTGACGAAACCTAAGCGAAGTGAAATTCCTTTGCAAGCCTTAACTGTTTTTACAGACGGTTCCGGCCACACTCGCAAATCGGTAATGCCCTGGTGGGATGCAAATTTTAATCTATGGGATTCAGATGTTACTACTGTTTCAGGTTCTCCTCAGATCGCTGAATTGGCAGCTGTTGTACAGGCCTTTCAGCGATTTTCTATCCCTTTCAATTTAATCAGATTCTGCTTATGTTGCAGGGATTGTAGAGAAAGCTGAAGCTGCTATTCTAAGAGATGTGCCTCACGAAAACCTTTTCTACTGGCTACAACTACTTGTTTCTCTTTTAGATAGTAGACAACACACATATTTTGTGATGCGTATTAGATCCTACACTGTTTTACCTGGTTTTATAGCGGAAGGTAATCATCAGGCAGACCTGCTCACTTTAGCAGGTCTTACCAGACCACTCTGCACAGGCTAAATTAAGCCATTCATTTTTTTCATCAGAATACCGCCGCACTGGCATGCTCCTTTGACTTGACTAGCCGCCAAGCTTCCAGTATTGTGACAGTGTGCCTAGACTGCCAGAGACATTCCTTTCCCTCTGCTGCTGGAGGAGTTAACCCTAGAGGGCTTCAGAGCCTTCAATTATGGCAAACAGATGTCACACATTTTGCTGAGTTTGGCCATTTCAAATTTATTAATTCTTCTATAGATACTTTTTCAGGTGCTTTATTTGCATCCTGTCATACCGGAGAGTCAGCAAAGGATGTTTGCCGTCATTCTAGCAGCACTTTCACCGTCTTAGGTATTCCCTTAGAAATTAAAACAGACCATGGCCCAGCATATACTTCACAGAGAGTTGCAAATTTTTTTGCACTCTGGGAGGTAACACATAAAACTGGGATTCCTCATTCCTCCACAGGTCAACCCATAATCAAACAAGCTCATGGCTCACTTAGGTGTCTTTTATTGCAACAAAGAGGGGGAATGGGGAATGCCTCCCCTGCCAAACGCTTACAGAAGGCATTGTATGTTTTTAAATTTTTGAATTGCTCCTTGATGGATCCTAATCCTCCACTTGTCAGACATTTCAGTAGTAGTCCGCAACTACAGCCCAAACAGAAACCCCCGGTGTTGGTAGAGGATCCAGAGATGGGTAAAATTGTGGGACCTTATGCTCTTGTTACGTGGGGTTGAGATTATGCTTGTGTTTCCACAGAAGCTGGACCGAGGTGGATTCTGGCAAGGAATGTAAAGCATTTCAGAGAATCCTTGGTGGCACCACCTGGGGATCCAGCCCTGACATCAACCGCTGAGGGTTCGTGATTTCGTCCTCTGAGGATACTTGTGATAAGAGCCTTATCAGCAACTGCGTGACAACAAACAGACTTATGTCCTTGGGAAGATGGTTTGGGCTACCTAGAGGTGTTAGGGTCACCAAGATTAGGTTGCCACTTTAGGAGAACAGGTGAACCACACATCTAGGGGTGGTCAATACAGTGCTCAATTTCATTTTGAAGAATTTGTCCTTGCTTTAGACTGGGAACATATTGATCCTAGACAAATAGTCCCTGCTTATGAGCAGGAACTTAGTCAAAGTACATTTATGCTTTAGGTGTTATTTTGTGTATACTTGTTGTGCCTTATATTTTGCAATGCTTACAGAGACTGCTCGATAAATCAATAAAGAAAATTTTACTGCTGCAAAAGGAAGCGGGAAATATGGGAAATATGGGAGAACAGATGAGAGCTAGAACAGAAAGCACAGTGGAGCTTATGGATCGAGATATCCTGGCCTTGGTGGGATACAGGCATGAGAAGAACTGGGAAAGTACAGCATATGCAGATATCAAGGTTTTTGAAACTATGTAGTTTTGTAAGGCTGCCAAGTAATGCAAATAATAGGCTAATTCTGTAACTAATGAGAAATTCTTGGTTAGTGATGTGACTACTTAAAGCTGTAGCTGCTTGGAGCTGCAACAGTCTATAAGACTGAACTGAGAGGAATATAAATTACTTCAACTCCTTTTTGCTGGACTTCAATGACTTCAATTTCAACTCGAACTCCAACCTATTTTTGCTCAAGCTTTGGCTTAAGGCTCCCAGCTTAGACTACTTTTGCACCCCATCTTTTGAAGTGCCATCTCTCAGTCACGCGGCAGTGGAGGCTTGGTTGAGATAAAGCAGGAGATCAAGTTTTATGATACCTCTAAACCAATTCAGTGATCAGCTGCCACTAAAAGCAGTGGCCTCCTTTCCCCTCATCATGGATGCTCATCTCACCTCACAGTAGAAAACTGCTATTGTCAGGATTATTTGGGATAGGAAATAAATTTCTCTTTAAAATTTAAAATTCAGTTCTTTCATTGCCAAAAATCTATAAATCATCTCTAACATTAAATGACCAAACTCCTCCTTTAGTGCTGAAATTCAGCTATTCCCTGGATATATCACTGCCAATCTCAAGCTCTCATGGTGGCTTCAACAACTGAATTTGTTTCCAATATAAAAATGTATAGGGTATTTTAGCTACAACATAAAATGAGCTTGAGACAATGTCAAGGCACACAACCACGATATGGTTAAACTCATGATATGGACACACTGATCCTGGAAAAAATTTCCAGGGTCTTGTATGGATTCATTCCCCCCTCCACATATGCAAACATTTCAGACCTTAAGTGAAACATAAAGCATGAATCTCAAAAAGGGGAGAATTTTAGACCAGATTTGGCATAGTTTTTACCTCAATGCTGCTAAATTACTCAGCTTTCGATTAGCAGGAAAAATATTCTTGTCATGCTATGCTGGAAGAAGTCCTTTAATGCCCTCATCGGACTCACTTGCCTATCACTTTAGGAAGATACAGTTTTGACAATACTACCATTCCTTCTCCATAAACTACATTTTTAAGTGACTCCTATTTTGCATCAACCAAAGCACAGGTTTATTTTCCTTTATCTAAAGGGAGGGTGGGCAAAGATACAGGCCTCCTTTGCAAGGAGCATGATTACTTTTAAAACAAATTTTATCTTATGTTCAAGATTTCTGGTAATGTCAGCCATGAAAGCAAAGCAAATGGCAAGTAACTGTGAGGGTGTATCCTCCTCCCAGCAAAATCTGCCCAAGTTTAGGAGTTTTAATCACTAACTGGCCTAAAAGCATTGGAAGGCACGTAGCCTAAGTGCTTCTGATTGTAAAGACAAGTGTGCTTGGAACATGGCGTTCCGATTCAGACATCAGCTTTCTGTTCTGCCTGCCTCATCCTAAATCTATAAGTTCACCTGAAACAATATGCAGAGAAGGCTCTTCAGTCACAATTTTCCATTAGCTGCCTCACATGCCTTTAAGGTCTTCCTTTCTTGCTTTGGTATAAACTACCAGAACTTATCAGTTAGAACCTCACATTTATGGATTCTAATAAATTCAAATATATTAAAAAACCTTTTGGTTGGATAAACTAGGTTAAAACAAGCAGAGAGATTTACATACAGCACAGAGTCTGTGTGTCAGAACTGGAATTACAAATCCATGTACCCTCCCTTCCTTGGCTACCAAATCTATTTTATGAATCCAGACACAAAAGAGGGACCTTTAAGACAGGACTGCATAAAAGCAAACAGGTGGGGGATCTAATTGAATAGACAAACATGTAAACAGAAAATATATGGTTTTTATATGGCTGCCAGTTGTTGTGATCTGGCAGGACTTGGCTGCTTGCTGCCAGTACATCTAACAGCCGGCTTAACAGAACTTTGTTCACTTATGAACAAACTTTTTAGAACAAAACCAATTTTAACAGTACAGATGTTGCCATATGCTTACTTTTAGCAACTATGCTATAGAAAGGCCAGAACTGACTATGAACTCACAATTCTTTCCTATCAGAAAATATTTTTCTGTGGGCATGACAGTAAATCTATCTTCATTGTGGAGAGACAGACCTGGTATAAGAGAGGAGAGCAGTAGATATTGTCTGCCCTGACTCAGCGAGGCTTTGACACTGCCTCCTGCGAGACCCTCACAGAGAAGCTGATGAAGTCCGAGTCAGATGAGGAGACTGTGAGGTGGTGAAAACTGACTGGCCAGGCCCAGAGGGTGCATCAGCACACGCTGGGGGCTAAGCGGCTGCAAAGCAGTTCGGCAGAAAAGGGCCTGGGGATCCCACTGGACACCAAATTGAACATAAGACACTGATATGCTCTTGGACAAAGAAGGTTAAGGAAGGCATCCTTGGCTGCACTAGGACAAACGTTCCCAGCAGATCAAGGGGAGGTGATCCTACTCTGCTCAGCCCTGATAAAGCCACACCTGGAATGCTGGCTTAAGCTGTGAGGTCCCCAGTACAGGAGAGCCACAGCCATACTAGAGATCTTATCCATCTAAAAACCTGAAGGAATGGTACGAAGAACACAGAGCCCAACTCCTCTCAAATGGTGCCCAGTAACAGGACTGGAGTCAATGGGCACAAACCAAAACACAGGAGGCTCCCTACAAACAACAGGAAGTTTTTTTTACTGTGAGTGCAACTGAGCACTGGCACAGGTTGCCCAGAAAGGTTGTGAAGCCTCCATCTGTGGAGATATTCAAAAGCCATCTGAATACAGTCCTAGGCAACTGGCTCTAGGGGAACCTGCTTGAGCAGAGGGGAAGATGACATTCCAACTTCAACCATTTTGTGAGAGATGTGTAACCAACCTTCTTCCAGGGACTTGTTTGTCCAGTCATAGAGATGTAGCGACCTCAGAGTAAAATCAAAGCAAATTCTAACATGACAAACCTCACACTGGGGAAATGCACATATTTTTAATACTCTCCTAAGAATCACTCATTTCTAATTTAATTCTTAATGTTTGAGTCTATCATGCACTGTATATTATTCTTTGCTGGCCCATCTTTTCTGCCTCTTGGACTTACTACCCAGCCACTGCCACCCTTTATAGGCTCCATGACCTAGAGTTCAGTAGTTTTCTCACCCTACTTACAATTTCAGAATTGAAACTGTTTATCTGCTTCCTCAGCTTCACTGTTAAGTACAGAGTTTAACTGATATTACCCAAGCCACATGAAATAATCATTATGCTCTCATCATTCTTTCTTTTTGAGGGCTCTAAGTTTCATAAGAAAGTCCAGTGAGTTAATTAGGGTCACTGATCCATCAGAAAAGTGAGGGGGTTTTAATGGCTTTGTTTTCAAAAGTGAATTAGACTCCTCACAAGGAAGTCCAGTCGTCCAAGGTAGCCGGGGCTAAGCAGCAGGTGCACTGAGCTGCTGCAAAACAGGAGGGAAGGAAAGTACCATCTCTTCCCCTCCCTTCCACTGGTCATGACAAATCATTGGGACAAATAATTTAAACTGTTTCATGTTATTTCACCCTTGAGAGAAGCTTCTTCATTTTAGTTTCAATTTAGTTTCTTTATTTTAGCTTACCATAAAGATATTGGATCCCAAGAGACAGAGCTGCCACATTTCTGTTTGGAATATCTTGAAGATATAAACATACGGGCATGTGCTGTGTATAGATAGCCAGAGCATGTGAAATAAAATCAACACTCTGTGGGCACATCAGGATTACTCTTTGTACTACAAGCATACTACTTAATTAGCACAAGCACAACAGTTTCATTATATGTCAGATTTATTATGGTTATGCTGCAGAAATGTCTGGGATTTCTGAATGTCGTCTTCCCTCTTGGTTAATGGAGCGTAGTTGCAGCAGGGCAGCCAGACATCTGGAAATTCTGCAGAAGTTTTAGAAGAACCCTCATGGTCCAGGACGGGGGAGGAGGCAGAAGGAAAAAAGTGGACAGTCTGGGAAAATAAGACATATACAAGAAGCAGTATCTGCTATAAAATCAACCCCCTGGAAATAAGGTTCCCACCACAATTTAGGCCCCTGGCTCTCCACAACCAGCTCTGTTATAGGAATAAAATTATGCACAGCCAGCCTCCTGATCTCCTGATACAAGTTAGAAAGAAGTACTCAAGTACTTGACAACGCCAGAATTACGATCTTACGATCTTTTCTCCACTAAGTCCTCCTACTTTTTTCCGTTTTCTGCTCCCAGCTCTTTTCTCCTCTCCCCCTAAATCAATTACACACCATTTTTCACTAAAGAAATTACTTTCCCCCCCTGCTAACCTTCCAAATTAGTTGCTACTCAAAATTCTAAATCAAGCTCTGCAATCTCCTGTCCCAATTAAATCAAAGGAAAGAGTAGTTCACATAAATAACATTTTCAAGATCCAGTTTTAGCTTCTAGATTTTGCAGCAAAGTTTCCAGTCCTGCTTCAGGGCCAGAAGGTTAAACATTTCTCAATGACGCAGGCGCCCTTAGCAAGAGAGAGAGATATGAGGAAGGGGTCCAAAAAAACCTCATTCTTCCCAGGCACTAAATCAACAACCACAGCAAACAGTGACTGCCTCCCTCCAAGGAAAACTGGGAGGAGTGGAGCAGTCCCTTATTACAAGCAGCCACTTTGTCTGTCACCATAATGCAAAAGCCCAGTACAAAGAGAAGAAGAAAAATAAGCATAAGAAAAGAACAACAAATTTTTTTAAATCCCAGAATGGAGATTGTATATTGTGCACTATATAGAAATCATCATAATTTAAAAAGCAAACAAACAAAATTCTGTAGAGCACTGCAAGTCTGTTTAAAATTGCTGGTCTTTTCCGGTCTATTTAAAGTTGCCAGTAACTTTCTAACTTAAAGGATGCTTTGACTTTTAAATGGGCTGAAATTTTCGTGCCTGAGAGACCCCTGTACATACACTACACGTTCCAGAATCTCATTAATCTCTCAGTTTTCAAGACAAGATTAGCAATAGCAGTTTTTCCAAAAGGAGTCTACTAATCTTTATCTTGTTCTTACTTAGAGGTAACATGAAATCAGGGTTATGAAATATTGAAAAGTGTTTTGTGTTCATTTCAGTTTTTAGTGAAAGAACATTGAAGGCTCTAAGCTTTGGGAATGTTTTGCAGTAAATCAAGCTCAAGGTACTTTCTGAACCAAATGTTTTGGGAGTTGCAATGTTCCATCAGTGGTACCTCAGTGTCACACAGTAACTTTAATAAATCAAAACTACCCAACATATTTTTAAAAGGCATATATTTGAGTTTACATCAGTGAACAAAAAGTCCAAATCTCAAATATTGAAAAATATAGACAAGGAACAACAGCTTCAACCAGAGTATCTCCAGCAGAATTAAAAAAAAAAAATAAAAAATAAAAAAATCTCCTCAAGGTCACATATGATTACAGACTGATCAAACCTGCTTGTGCTTCAATGGAAGCTGCAACTTCTTTATTTGGGATATGCTCATTTTTGAGGAAAAACAATCAGGGCAAAGAAAACAGAAGACTACAAAGAACTACAAATGCATTTCTCAACCTACTTTTCACACGGGATAATTAAATAGGTTCATATCCTGCTGCGGATCCAATGCTGTGCATAATGCCTGGGAAGCATCATTTAACATTACATAGAGGATCTGGTTTAAAATAAGCATCACTACAGAAAGATACAAAAAAAACATTAAGCAGGTCACATTAGCAGATACTATTTTAGCACTTACCTACTTTAAGAATATTGTAAGTAGATGAAGCTTCTTCTAGGGAGAATATTTTGCCTGCATTAAGTTTAGCATCAGTTTAACTACAAAGAGTTATCTGCACTGAAAGCCACTGACACATTTAATATTGAAAACTAGAAGACTTTTAACCAAAGAGAGAAATTCTAGGACAGCTTTCCAGCATGAGTGAGAAATCTAACACTTATTAAAGCGGTGCTCGATAAATTTAAGTAGGGGACTATATGACCAGATTACTGGCAGCAGCAGGGGAGGGGGCTCTGCAACCCTGAAGAGTAATTCCAGTTTGGCTGCTTTATGACTTCTTACCTACCTAAACTATTATTAAATTATACAGCATTCTTAAACCACACTAAGGTTAATCAGAAAAGGGAGCTGTGCCAAGGTCATTAAACCAGTTTTCTATATTGATTTTGATAGTAAAATTCTCTTTACAAAGAAATTGAGGGGAAAGGGGGACAATATTTCTTCTATTAAGATAAAGATTCTAGTTTCACCTCCATTTTAAAGCAGGGCTTGTGTTTCCTTTGCCACAAATGAAAAACCAGATCGCCTCAAGACAACCAGCTGAGGTTTCTCCATCTAAAAAGACAATTTAGAACAAGTGCCAGTCTCTCCTTGGAAGAACCCTAAGGTCAGAACAGCAGAGGGTGCTGCAAGTCTGAACTGAGGTGCAGCAGCTCAGCAGCAAGGAGAATCCAGAGGCACCATAAAGCTGTAGGTTACTTCAGATTTTGGGGTGGGGTTTTTGTCAGGTTTTATTCTTTGGTTTTGGAAGGGGTTTTTGTGCTGCAGGAGTCGTTTGAGACTGGTAAAAGCAGACAGCAAACTGGTTAATACGAAAATTCATTTATAGTAGCTTCCACTAACATCAAACAATAACATCAGAGACATTTCCAAAACCTCTACAGTTACCTATAATCCCTACCACTGATCTATACAGCTCTGGGCACACATTAAAACATTAGTAATTGATTCACATTGATGCTTAGACATAAAAAAAAATTGTACTGTAATGCCTACATAAAAATGTAGACCGGACTTGGATTCCATTATTTAAAAAAAATCCTGATTATAAGCACTAATGCAAATTTCTGCTATCAGACAGGCATGGAAACTTGAGCACTTTGTTAAACATTAGTCATTTCTGGCAAACACTGGACAGCAAGGAGTCACCAGGTAACTGGGAGACAGAACGGATGTGTCTGCAGCGTATCCCTTTAGGCAAAGAATGTGGTGTCATCGTCATACCAGTTTAGATAGACTCAGCATAGCACACGTTCAGATATTAATCCAGAAGCTAAATTAGTGCCAAGCCATGAAGATGATTATAATCTGCCTGAGCCACAACGATAAAGATTATCAGTCTGAGCCTATACACATAATCAATAATAATTCCGATAAAACTGTGCCTAAAGACACCAAATAAGAACCTGATTAAAGCAATCCTTTTACATTTCATATTTCCAATGCACTTGAACTATGTTCTAAAGAAAAGTTGACTCATATTCATCATGTAAGTAAGTGGGTAACTCACAATGTATGATGACAACAGAGCCCATTATACACAATGCATTAATTGCACAGAAAGGAAGACTCTGTTTTGATTACAGTTACAACATAAAAAACCTAACATGACTTTACATGCATTTTAAACTTTCATTTTGTTTTTAATAACAATTGATGAACAATATAAAAAATTACATTATGAAGATGACAATCTTACAGCATACACTGGAAACTGGTTAAAATGCAAACACACTTCCCTAAAGTTAATTCTCAGAAGCTATACTTTAAAGTAAGCTGAAGCCATAAGAAGGGTTATGAGACAAAGCAGTCAGTGAATAATCATTTTGTGTCTACCACATCTTTACTGGTTTAGAACAACTGCAGCCTGTCTGTGCCCCCCTGCAAGTTAATCTTAGTTCACAGAATGCATAAGGGCAAAAAGCTGCCTATTCTTTCTTTCTCAATCTGTAGGATAACATTTGCTGTACAAAAAGAATAAGCAGAGTATTCTCAAAGCAGATGGAGAAAAAAAAATATTTTCAAAAGGTGATTTAATGCTTCAACAAATACTTACTACAGGGTTAAAGAGATTTCCAGAAGTCTTATTTAAATTTCAGGTTGTCAGTAGAAATAGGTACTGATCAACTAAATTACTCTAATGAGTACTCTTTATTGTAGACTGTCATTTTTGACACCAAAAAAAGAAAAGCATCATTTATATACTTCATTTCAGTACAATCTTTTAACTCTAGTTTGGCTGACGCAACCACACTGTGATTTCCTTACTCAATAGTTAATCACAGGGATAAAAGGTAGCAAAAGATTATGTTCAGATCTCTCGTGAATGGAATAACTCACTAGTGTGCAGCTAACAGCTGTGCACTCCTCTCTCCATGTCTTATAACAGCCAACCCAGAACTTTGTGCAGTTTGTAGCTCCAGCACAAATATTTCCATATTTAAAGCTGACTTCAGGAACATCCCATTTGCTGCTTCGGAAAGAATTCCCACTGCATGATGACGATGAAGCTCACATAACTTTGTTCAGTCTTTGAATCACATGCAGGATTCTGGTTAAAAGCCAGTGAAGAGTCATTTTATCACTACTCAGAATACACACACTCAGGGAGCTATACCAGTAACTGGGGAACTCTTTACACTCCCCAGAACTTGCTACCTAGATACAAAAGGTTACATTTCCAAATGCCATAGATTCCAAACAGAAATCAAAAGTTCTATTTTTAAAGTAGTGATGATGCAAACTGTAGAATCAGGAATGCTCTTCCCTCAGCTCCACCCTCCATCCAAAACCAAAATCCCACTTGTGTTGATTCAACAACTCATTGCAGTCTTGAAATTCCAAGTTGGAGGGAGAGGGGAAGAAAACAAGAAAAATAAAAGTTCTACTACTCAAAATTAAATGCAAAAATCCCCACAACTAGAAAAATCTCTCATTAGAAAACAACAGCAAGAAAAAAAAAATCCTTGTAACTGGTGCTTAAAAAAGACAAGACGAAATTGGAAGGCATTTTACTGCATCAATGAAAAGTCATTACTCATGTACTAAAAGCCAATACTGAATTTTAAACTTAGTTTAAACAGGAATGAGAAGACCAACCACAAACTGCAGCTCTGACATTTGTCACTCCTGGAAGAGCTGAGGAGGGGGACATGTCCCTCCTAAGAATACACAGATATGCTGTCTGTCCCCTTTCCTCCCATTAAAAGCACTTTAGCAGCTGACATCCCTAAAGCACTTCAACTTAAATCCTGTAAAGAGGGAAGAAAAAGAGCCTGGGGGTTGAATTTTGAAAGAAAGAATGAAGGGATCAGCACTGCTTTTTCCTAAATTAAATTTAATATATCCCTAATCTGCTAAAGTAGCTCAAAAATCCAACTTTTCCCTGAAAAATGAGTGAAGTTTTGCATTTGATTCAAAATGACACTAATTTTTAGCTGAAAGAACTGTTCCTTTTTCAGAACCCGTTGGGTGCACAGCAAATTAGACTAGAGAAGTCAAGTTTTATCCACTACAGGGAACTATGTTATTTCTGTGGTCATTTACAGTGCTGACTTCAAAACAGCTCTTCTTTTGTTCTCTAAATATGCATGGAAAAACCCCTCTTGTTCATCTAAACCAAACTTCTGACAGGTTAGAACCACCTGCTTCTGGGTTTGCATACCTGCCTTGATATCTAACAGACTTACAGATTTTTTTTCAGCAGGTCAACAGAACAAACATATCAAAACACAAAGATGCTATTCAATAGACTACCTACACTGAACAATCTTGACTTTTTCAGTATACTCATGGAAAGAACATTAAAATGGGACAATTATTAATGTTCAGTATACACCAAGACAGTGCAAACAACAATGTTGCGCACTGAAACAAACCAAAGCTACCCAGAACAGTAAACAAAGGTTTTAAGTTGAGCAAAACCATAAGGAAATAGCATTCATTAACAGAAGTAGCCATTTGGCCAAGTGCTAACATCCATTAATTCTGGCAATGCTCTGTTCGACTCTACATGACCCTAAGTTGCCATAACACTTATCCATCCATGCAAAACGTCAGCAAAAAATGATCTGAAATTTAGGGTTTCTGTCTGGCTGATTGCACCTCTGTATGTGCACTGCACACACACTTCTGCCCAGCCACCTGCTAGAAGCCATAAAAAGGAATTTGTGACAAAAGAAAAATAAATAAATAAAAAGAAAATGAAATTATATTTGAAAGTTTGTATTTGTTATTTAAACACAAAACTTGCATATAGAGGCCAGTAGCACACTCAAGACTCCTGAGATTTCCCCCCAGCTGCATGAGTCCCTCATATGGCTGTTCAAAGATATTTAAGTGTTACTAAATTGCAGAGTGTGTCCAAGAAAAGTATGCTTTTAGCATTCTTGCCTCTCCATTAAAAAAAAGGAAAAGAAAAAATAATATTAATGATTCATTCCTTCAGTGGCCAGTCTGTTACAAAGCCAGGTAACAACAAAAACTATTTAGTCCATATCCTGACTGAACAGTGACCAACAGCAAAAGAATTTGCAAGATCTCTACATGAGATAATTAAACAACAACACGAATAACAAAAAGGCTTCAGGGGAACAAAAAAAGAGGCTACATAGGGAGATTAGTTTGAAGTAGATAATGGAAAGGAAACAGCAAGCTTTTGGAATCAGCAAATAAATATAAAGGAAACAAATGATTCAGATGCTGAGAGAGTCAAGGCAGCAAAAAAGACCAAGTGACTCTTGGAGAAAAAACAGTGAAGAGGGAGTTCCCACTGCTAAGAGCTTGGTACAGATCTGCACATCAGCTTCACTGTCAGCAGAATGAAAACACACAAACTGGCATAGGGCTGGTTCCAAAACTACGCACTGGAAACTGAATGCAGAATTTCACCCCACTGCGTATGTCTTTTTTTAAATGATTGGATCAGTAATATCAGTTCATTAAATAAGTTCAGTAGTCCAATGAGATTTCAAATATAGCAATTACATTTTGGATCTTATTTTTGCATTTTTTTCTGTGTCTACTGCTTTTTTGGAACGTCTTTTCAGCTTGATTTTCACTTTTACTTTTTCCTTCCTCCACTGTCACCACTTGCATTGGTTTTCTTACTCCTCCTTTATTTCAGTTTGACAGGCTTGTTTAATTTTTTCTGGTTAATACAATGTGCATCTCACTGTTCATATTGTTCTTGCTTCAAGTCAGTTTTTGTTCTGAAGAAACAGTCCCTCCCTGCTTAAACTATTCTGCTCCCAGAAGAATAAAGTTGTAATGTCCCCCTCAGTTCTTCCTCCAAAGCATTAAGAATCCTTTCTCATCTTCCGTGTCGAAGGAGTTGCTTTTCATGTGTCCAGCAACATGGAATACAGACGCTATATCCTGGGTCAGCAATGGCTTCAGATACTCCTGCTTCTTGAGTGGACTCCCATTAATACCCATGCAGTAAATAAGCACAGCCTCATGACCCGCAGCCTTGAAGAACTTTTGGTCTATGGAGTGCAGGCTGTGTAAGCTCTACCAGGATAATTTATTCACCCAGCTTAGGCCATGATTCTCCTATTTTTTCAGTGCTTGTTTGGAAACTTTGAGGAATTGACTAGGACAATTGTTTCCATCTTCCATCTTTCCAGTAAGGCTTCTGGAGATGAACACCAGGACCAAGAAGATTTGAGAAGTTGTCTTTCCTCAGCTAAGTAATTTTCCTCAGTTCCTCATTCTAGCTCTCAACAGACAGACAATCCAATTTCAGCCTCTGAAGTCTCAAATAGTTTGCCCAACACACAACTACCACACTAAGCCAAACAAGAGCAGCCACCAACAACATCTGAAATCTCTAAATATTACAACTGAATAAATTGACCTCTTCATCAAGTAGCTGTTTTCCTTATCTAGAAGCTTATAATAAACTTCCATTATTCAAGACAGATCTTTAAAACTTATTATGCACACGTTTCTGTTGTCACAGTCCATTTCCCCACCAATCTTGTGAATCCATTACGTAAACATTCGTCTCCTTCTTGCTTAAGATTTTTCCGGCAGTGGTTGATCCTGGAGAGAAGAGAGTGGCCACTGATGGAAGAGGTGTAATAAATCTGTATCCCTCATTAGGTAAGCTAAGCTTGCCAGGAAATTGCCTCAACGTTACAGAACGCAACTGCATAATCTAGGACTAGGGTTAGCTGACTTAAGGAAAAGCTCCATACAAGTACTCCTTAGTGGGAGAAACTCTTACCCTCAGAATTAAATGCAAGCCTCAGGAGTTACTGTAATTTGGAAGAGACAAGGAGCGCAGCCACACGAAATTTTGAGGAAAAGCAATATTAATACAAAGACTGTTTTCCTATTTTTAACAAGTGTTACTTTATTATGCGAGTTTCCTGAGAAAATAATACTCAAATTCAGTTACAAGAACCCTGAAATGTAAATTTCATGGGGGTTCTTTGGGGGGGAGGGGGGGGAATTTAAAACCTTACTAGAAACAAAGCGTGTTAAAGTCAACATCTTTTTTCAGGCCTTCACGTAAGAGCTTTCTTTCCAACAAAGCCAGATTAGATACTATCCTGCCACATGCATCCTGTTCAATACCAAACACCTTGTTAGTGTCCTACCTCCAAACTTCAGACTGCAGGAGTACAAGAGGAGTGATGTATTACATACAAACCCTCTTCTGAACTGAGACAAACACTACATGAGATGTAGGCCTGTCTTCCCTGTCTACAAGAGGAGATACAAAATAATCATACTGTGGTTCTCTAAACAACAAAGAATATGTCAGGACTATAAAATAAAGGTCATACGGGATCTTTATAAACGTACAGAATCTTCACAGGTATTTTAAAAACACATAAAATTAAGTTAGGGAAATTAACATGGCCAATTCATGATTGAAAAAAAAAATTTTAAAAAAAGAACAAGAAAAGCCAGCAATTTGGGGAGCAATCTGGGGGAAAAATTAAACTAAGAATTTATTGTTTTACTTGTCTCTTTCCCAGGCACTACGTAAGGAAATGAAAAAGCATTTGACTTTCAGGAACAAGTTTGTCTTCACACTCTTGGCATTACCTATGTGCTGCTTTTCAGACGATGCTGTCCAAGAGATTAAGAGTACACAAACCCAAACTCCTAGGCTACTACAAGCTTGTGGTCAAATCTTACCAAGATTACAGTCCCTGCTCCCATCCACAGAGCAAAGGCCGTTCATATCTATATATGTATTTATTTTCATGACTGCATAATGTCCTAGAGGCTCAGATAAGAACACCCCATGGAAGTATCTCATGGTCCCATTAACAGATAATTCTCATTCTAGCATGGCTTACATGTGAGAAATGCAACCCTGTACATATCTAATGGGTAAGCACAGTATCACCAAAAGGCCACAGTACTTACAAACGCATCATGTAAACAAAATACCATTGTCATTCTCAAGGAAACAGACTTTCAAGATATAAAATAAGTATTGTAAAGTTTCAAAGACGAGTTTTTCCAAACTACGCAATTTTAAATCTCTCTAAAGTATCAAGAATATGTTTAATCAAAAAATAATTAACAGTAAAACCACATAAATAAGTCAAAAGCTAAACGGAGGAACAAGTCTTTAGAACCAGTCTTAGCTTTGACTGGAATTTTCGAATCTTCATAAGCCATGTAAATTCAACAATGGAGACCAAGAAGCGAAGAGAGAAAATTTTATCTCCAATGAAGCTCTAAATTAAACAGTATTTAGCATCCAAAAGGTACCCATCTGCAACCTGCACATGAAATCACCACAGTTCTCTGATTTGTCTTTATCTGAAGTCACACAGCCTCCTGGCACTTCCTATGTAGTTCAGCAACCATGATTCACTAGCAAAAATTAACCACGGTATATGTTTGGAGTGGTACCTGATTGGAGTGTTGTCATCTGCATTTCTGGTTCCAGCAGTGTCATGTCGATCCTTTTTTCAATAGTTACAAGCCCTTAAAGACCTCTCTTTACTTAGACATAGATATGTTCAAGAAAAAAATATAATCCAAGAGGACCTCTCAACTTTAATCTCATTCAAAACTTGCAAGAAATTCTCATCCTTCTATCATGAAAACTGTGCCTAGTGAGAAAACTCAAGTCCTTCAATATGCAGTTCTCTGCTTATTCACTGCAGGCAAGTTGGAACAGCCCAAGATCAAATTACTGCGAGGAGAAAAATGAATACTCCAAGGGAGAGCAAGATGTGAAGTTTGCAGGAGTAAGGTCCGCCCCTTGAAGCTCTGTAAATTGAAGGCGGGGGGAGGAAGGGATCAGAGACACTAGAACTGGCAGTTTTCCCCCTTTTTTTAAGAGGAGGATGACGTCTTGGGTAGACTTTCAATCCCCTAAGGGGCTCTGCCGATGAGGCAATTTCGTTCCAAGGACAAGGAGACCCAGTGTTAACATAAACATGCAGACATCCTCAGCTTTGAAACAACATGGCCAAAGTCATATACATCCTGCTGATAGATCAGTCACTTTTCTCCAGCCTTTGCCTGTCCTTTTTCTCGATTATTAAACTACTCCCCGTATCAACTCCCCTTGCTGATCACTAAACCTGAGCTACTCTAACAGATGGTAGAGTCTGTTTCTTACAAACAAAATACCTGCCCTTTGTCATTCAGACTTTTCCCACCATGAATCACACCCTCCATCTAACCAGACTAGGGGGTTAAAAAAATTCAGTCTTGTTTCCCACATCCACATGATCAGTTTCAGATTATTTCAGATAGTGGACAAAACTTTTACAGCCAAGTATTTATTGAGTAAAAGATAAAAATAAAATTAAGTCTTTCCTCACTAGATGATTCTAGCTCCCAACAGAAAGGAAATTCAGTCTTGGTCTCTAAAGAGTCTTAAGTAATTTGCCCAACAGATAATTTAATTATCCGAACAAACTAATTCCAACACTTCTGTATCCAGAGCATCTTTCCCTTATTCCCCATCTTTCCACAAGGCTCATAATTGTTTCTCTTTAGGTCATCAAAGGATGTAACTGAATATATTTGTACCAAGCCCTAAAATACATTGAGCTGTGCACATCTAAGATACAGACAAATTTTTAGATTTTAAATCCCTTTTTAGCAAGTCCAAATCCCTCTCCTGCCACAACAGTATGCATAAAAATGAGCAGCTAGGTGTGCAAAACTGCTTAAGCCCCATTTTCTGACCCCTCTAACATGAAATAACTTCAGGACTTCTCTACCACTTAAATACAAGAACTCCCCGACAGCTGCTCAACTGCTGAGGGAAGAGCATGGCAGGTTTTAGCAGCATATCTTCCTTCCTACACACAAACATATCTGGAGCTTTAAAGGGGGCAGGAAAAACTCATTTAGCAGCTTCAAACAACGCAGGAAAATCCCTTAAAGTGATGATATTGTAGTATTTATCTGGTTTTCACATTCTGTACATCAGTAGTGTGTTGTGAAAGGACAAGAATCCACTTATTTGGGTTTCTCTCGTACTCAAATGCCACCTTTGCAGTCCTGTATCTGCAAAAATCGCAGGCCTAAAATGTTCCTTCTTGCTATGCAATCTTTATGAAAAGGAACTGCAGCAGTGCACTGTATCCTGAGAATTCAGAGACACTACTGACAGAAATAACTCACTTTACCACCGCCGCTGAATATTCATATGCATCAAATAAAGGAAACATCCATTTTTAGCAGAAGGTATACTTGTTTTTGTTGTGATACATTGAAATATAAGAGGAAGCAGTATGACCCAAGAGGAAAGGAAATCTTTCCTACAGTTTCCAGGTACATCACTTAACTCTCTGAAGTATGCACATGTGCACTGTCGGTGACCACGAAGAGGCAGATAAAACTTAAAGCATTAAGCAGGATGTTGCTCATTTGACCAGCAAGGAAGATGAAGACTGCACTACCAGATGTCTTCTGACAGAGATTCCTTCATTATACTTTGTGGCAATGTATTGATCGTGGCAGGGGCAGAGTTACAGCTGCAGAAGCGGCTGATAGTATTCCAATAAAAATGAGTTCTAGAAAGCCACGTTACAGAAACAGCAAAGGTCCCAAAGCTAGGATTCAGCTGGCTAAGTACTAACAGCAATTGACTGTTGTGAAATAGTGCAATCTTTCTTTCGTGAAGCAGCCGCTCTCTGTTTAAGTAGAACAGATTGAGAATCCTGCCGAATGGCATTCTCCCTTTAAAGAGCCAGGCTTCCTTTCCCCATTACCACCCTTAACACTCAAAACAGCAAAAGCAACAACAGAAGTCCTTACACAGACAAAACAGCTGCCCTGATCTGGGCCTGACTTGTTTAGCAAGCAGTTTAAATTCATGAAAAGGGAATATTTTTTAAACAGCTATCAAATTGTATGTCTAACGTTCATCCAGCAGCCCTGAACCTTGAAACCTCAAAGGCAAACTGAAGAGAAAATAAAAAACAGAAGGGAGAGTAATATTATGAGCCAGTGATTATAGAAGGGTGTTAGTCTTGTTAACTTGATAAGGAACAAAAACTTTGTTGAGCACTAACTTGTTAAAACCACCACGTTAAAGCTGCCTTTGGCATTATTCTTTCCAGCTCAACTATTCCCTCATCATTATTTAAAAGTTTGTTTAAAATATTTCAAGGAGATTACCACTTCTCAGTTGTCTGGTAGCTCCCATCAGTAACAGGCCAGTCATTTCTGTCATGCTTTGGATCTCATAGCTCTGTCAGAAACTTTCAGACAGCATGCTAAATTTATGGTCTCCTGGGACATAAAGTCTCGTAACACAAATCTATCCAAGACAGACTGGTTGTTTTTGTTCTAACAACCATTCCCCTTACCCTCACAGAAGAGAAAACAGCAAGCCTCACTGGAATGTGTGTGAAGGATCAGAGAAAGCTATGTATTTCCTGTCTTGGTCCTTTTGCTACAATACAGACTTAATCTTCACATCTAAGTTCTGGATGAGGCAGTAACGACCACTTGGTAATTAAAGGTAACTTTGAGTTACACTATTCCAGGAAGCAGATAGATACTAGAACAAAAAAAAAAAAAATTAAAAAAACCCCACCACAACCACAACACAACAACATCACACCAGACCTCAAAAACTGAGAAAACAATTTCAGAATACTCTTATCTCTTTAAAGCCCTTACTCAGGAAAAAATACCATCCTTGTTTGTAAGTAAACATGCATAGCATCTCAAATGAGTTCATAAGTCACATAATTTACTTTCTAAAATGACAGTTTATTACATGATTTTAAGAAAACATTATTATTGTTTTTCAAGACAGGAGAACAAGACCATAATAAAATTTGCAAACCCCTTATAAGAAGTTATATTTGAAATATTTGAATCTAACTGTATTCAGTGTAATGACAATTCAAAATGGGAAAGCGATGGCAGGAGGGAGATAGGAATGTATAGCCTAATAAAAGAATTATAGCAGCAAATCACCCACACAAATATTTTAAATAAAATAAGGTTCCCTAATACTCATTTATTTTAATAGTAAATGGCCATAAGAACACAGGTACTAAATTAGCTCTTTAGAACCATTTTAAAAGTTCAGCTCTGCAATTTCTGAGTATAATCACCAACAGCTTCCATAGCAACTATTTATCCCATGCTTTGTACAGCACTAACAGGAGTACCTTCCCATACCTGAAGTACATGCCTTTTCTATGACTTGAGTCATACTGAAATTCCACACATTCCAACGAGACTCTCTTCCCTCAATACATATGGTACTCTGTAGAAGGGAAGCATCCCAGATCAAGTAAACCCCAAACACCTGCAAGCTGGTACAAGTTCTGTCCAAACCAGTAATCATAAAATGCAACAGTTCATTGGAAAGAATGTTACCTCATCTTAAACAAAGCCACAGTGAGAAGAAACCAGGAGTGTCGGAGGACTCTAACACAATGTTTTTCATGACCCCTGGACAAAGACAACCATGAATTCATCTGGGGAAAACAGGTCAAGAGAGAGGGTCAGTAAGCCAGTGGAGCAATTATCATCATTTCAAATGAAAGTTAAGGAGAAGAGGATGTTTCTTTTTTTTAGGAATTATCAAACTACCTAAGACACGTATATTTATTACCCAGGGGTTTCTCAATCTCTCTTTTTTTTTTTTTTTAAATGCATTCATCAGGGACCTGCTCTAACCCTGCCCTAAGGGCTGGGACAAGTTATCTTAGCATCTTAGTACAAGTGACTGATAAAAATAAAGATATAGTGAAGAGTTTCAGATGACTCCATTATAGCCTTTTTCTGGCTTGTGTGGCAACAAATGAGTCAGCCACAGGTAATCTCTCACAGTTAAAGAAAGCTGAGACTTTGATGAACATGGGTAGAAAAGGAGAAGGAATGAAAATGTGGAGTAGGAAACTCACTCTGAAGCACAAATTAAATAACTATACCTTAAATATCCCATTAAACGATGTCTGAACAGAACCTAGTAATTGTGTCGAAACAGTTTACTAACACCTTATCATATAAGGTTTCTTCCACTGAAGTGACAAAAATTTGTTTCCCAGCTATCTATACTCAAATGCTTCATATTGGAATTCTACATCCTCAATATCTTTTATTGCACTTTAATTGTGTAACTTAACAGCAGCTGTTGAAGTCAAGTTGTTCATGGCCTTTACACCCATGGGTCCAGGTGTACCTATCCTTCCAGAAAATGTGCAGCTGTGACAAGGGAGAATATGAAGAGAAGTCTGGATCTGAAACAAACCAAAACCAAAAAGAAAACCCCCAGAAACTGTGTCTGGCTGCTCTTCAGTTCTAAGAGAAGGAAAAAAAAAATTTAAAAAGGAATCTGCTGTCCTAGGGCATATGGCAGCATGCATACACAGGACTGTACTCCCAGTTTTCCCATGGGATACATAATTCCATGATGCTTCACAAGCCAAAGAAATTTCTATTTTAACTCAGCTAACAGTTTATTTTCCAGAACCACAGTCTGTCGCAACAAATACAGTACAAACCCATGTAATACTTTTCTACAGATACCTACAGTTAAGCCAAGTCTGTTTAGCAAAAGCTACAGAAAGAGTTAATCAGTTAGAAGCTTTCAGCATAAGTAGTTACTTCAGCTCTGAGTCAGCAGTGCCTGTCTAGAACTGCAAACAGGAGACCCTTTGACACAGATAGGCAGCTTCCAGCAAGTCTCTTACCATCTCCTCCCCTCCCACTGCCACTCGGCTTGAATCTTCCTCATACCTTGAAATTGGCAAGTTGTCACAGAAGCAGTTTCACTGCACAAGATATGTTCTACAAGATATGTTCACTCTGGATTGCTCAAATGTTTAAGCAGATTGCCATCTCAACTTGCATACCATCTTGGAAGTTTTCTAATATGTTTGAAACCGAGGACAACAACAAAGATACACCATATTTCAGAAAGGAGTTTTAACAAGCTCAACAGCTTTCAACAGCTGTTCAACCTCCACTCCAAGATAACTGAGAAGTTCCCATTTGAAGGAAGACATTTATTAATTCAAAATGCATCAGCTAAATTTAACAGCTCACTAAACCAAGTGTTCTTTTATGCTGTGACAGTTTGAAATAACCATATTTCAACAGCACTTTTCACTTCCATTATACTTTAATGAATGTACACACAAACAACACATAATAAAATACTGCAACCTAGGAGGAAAGAGCATTGTGTACCTCCTGTGTACCTCCAAAGATAAGGAATATTCAGATAATCTAGCTCAGGAACTTTGGACTTTATGCCTCATCTGAAAAGCTGCCCCTCCAGCAGTAAAATTCACACTATTGTGCTGAGCCCTGATAAAGAATCAGCTCTGAAGAGACCCACCTAATGAGTCATTTCCGGGAATATCCTAATTTTCTTTGGCAAAAGATATGGGCAGAGGTGCTCCTTTTCAAATACTTTTAAAGTACAACTCTATTTTACCTGTTCCAGTCAAGCAGGTTTGCAGTCCACAATGATACTGCTTCAAAGCTGAGTCCATAAAAATAATATTACTTGGCTAGAGGAAAAACCATCTATTTCTGTTAAATACTCCCAACATACCAATATTTTAACTCATCCAAACAACCGAATCCTGTAAAGACTTTCGTTCCTGTGCCAGAATATCCTTTCCTCTGACTATAACAATACCATTCAAAGTGCAGCTACAAGTTTCATTTTACTTAAAGGTACTCTTATCTGTTCCCAGCACTAGTACCCTTTTCCCAGTAGCATCAAAAATAAGCTGCTTCTTCCCACTTCAGGATCCTTGATAATGCCTTATTGGCTAAGGGAAGGACCCAACTTCCAGAAAAATCACACCTTCAGGTGGCCAGCTGTCAGGTGCTGGTAACAAAGGCTCATACGCTTTTCCCATGTTCCAGCTCTCTATCAGTTTCACTGCTATCTCGATTAAATACCATTTGAAATCTCTCCTTGCTTTCATAATCATAAAATGCCCAAGTCTACCACTAACTGAGATGTGCTGAGATCACAGTCTACCTTGCTAACATTCCAATTTTCTTCTATTTGCCATCACCACCTTTATCTCCATCTGTTGTATTTTATCTTAGAAGACTGCAAACATTAAGGATTAGAAGTTTTTTGTTCTGTTATTGCCACTTCTATCTTCTCCATTTTTTGTAAATATAACTGTGATCACATAATGATGGTACAATGTATACGAATGAGGAAACTCTTTTTAAGCTCCTAAAAACCCAACACTTGTGTTTAAGTTAATCAATTCTTCCAAACTGCAAAATACTGATACACCATTCAGAGAAAGGCATGGTCATTTTCTAAATATAAAGATCCAACTCTGTTAAGTGAGGTACCCCTTCAATCCAAATTACTGTCCTTCAGTGCACATATTCTAAATCACTTTACCATGAGTATTATGTTTTGGCTATAAAGCCCCTCTGAAGCTCCCCAGCATTTCTCATATGCTGTGTCATGCAACTCCATAATGTCCAACACTAAGGCACACAGGACTCAACCATGCTCAAATCCACAGCACCCTGCAGGTGATAGCATGAATTCAGACTGCAGCAAGACCCTAATATTGCCAAGAGTTACCAAAACATACCCCAGAAGATGGAGTGAAAGGAGATCATCAAAAAGAATTCACAAACAGAAGCCGCTGCTTATCAAACGGTTTCATCACTCTCTCACATGAGGAGGCTGAACATGCCAAGGCTTTCATGGCAGGCTGGTGATCCTGAGCTTCAGACAGTTAACAGCCTTTCAAAGCCAGGAATCCCGGTCACTGAGTGACCTTGTATTTTGCCACTATATTGTACCCCACTATACAATTGCCCATAAGATACCTGCAAGTTGAGAAACATACACAGGCCATTCTCACTCTAGGATCAGAAGGCCTACTGGGACACTTAATTTTTAAGTCTAGGTCTTGCTTCTCCTTCCAGGATGCCTGAAAGGACCTTTCAGACATTGGCAGTGAGAAAGTTACTCAGCCTTGGCAAGTGCAGACCCAGGTGACAAAGAAAAATCTAGACATGACTACAGTCTGAAGGTGAGCTAACAGTTCCTTTGACTGACTGACACTTTTGCACAACCCAGTCATCACAAAGTACAGGGAAGCTGTTTCTGGTATTCACCTAAAATAATAATATAAAGCATTTATCACTGGGGCTCTGTGGAACTTCCACAGCCACTAACATCAATCCTTCCAATCAAACAATGTAAATACATTTTGTGAACTCTAGATCATTTGGTTTTCCCACAAAAAAAGCCATAGTAAGAAGCAATAAAAAGCAGACCCGTTAGCAGAACGTTTACCATGACACCACCACTTGGTGAGGACACACTACATGAGACATGAGCACACTGTACCACTTACCATTCTTCCTTTCACTGAGTGGGGGGAGGTTGGGGTTCCGGCCATGATGGAGGCTGAGGGTCAGCTCGGGCTGCAAGGAGAGCTCCTGCAGCTCATTGGCAACAGCTTCGCTCTGCGGGCTGGGGGCCGCTGAAAGGGACACCAGCACCGGCTCATCGTCATTTTCGCCAGCCCCACCTCCGTCCAGCCCATTTCCAGCAATGACGGAAGGGGGCAGGCACACCACGCCGGAGAAATCCACTTTGGCTTTCGTGATGGCAACCTGCAAGACAAAACAGCAAAAAATAGACCACAGATCTCACATGAGAGTCTTAGCCATATGTCTAGTTCATCATAGTGTCTTCCATGCTGTAGAGAAACATTGAGTTTGTGTGATCATCATCAGTTGAAATCCAATGAAACTTGCTCAACTCAGCAGTTTAAAAACTTGCATAAACCTCCAACAGCATCACCACAGAAACTACAGATGAAACTAGAGATTATAATAATTTTCTTAGGAAGTGTATGAGAACATTCTCAATTTTTGGTATTTTAGGAACCCAGTCTTGAGAAGACACACATTGGTTCACTCCAGCGAAGTCAGCCTATCTGGAACCTTGCTGAACTCTTGACTACTGTCCTTTATACCAACAATAGTGTTTTAACAACAGTTTATTTGAAATCCAGTCAGGTAAAGTAATCCTCCATAATAAACCTGGAAGGACAGCTGAGTACAAGAAATGAGGATTTTCAAATAAAAATCAACTGTATGTCAAAAAATAATATCTTGTTCCATTCTGTCCTCTCCATTCACAATCAGTGAAAATTAATAAAAGAAAAATATTCCACATAAAGAAAAAAGGTTTCCCGTCTCAAACCTCAGCTACAGTAACCAAAATATGCAATATATAAAGGACTTTATCAAAACAAGTAATTTTAAATGTTTTATTATATTTCCATAATTCTTTAAATAAGTATTCAAAAGCCACTTCTATGTTCAAATTAAAATGCTTTTCTGTTCAGTAACTTAAACAGAAACAAACTAGCTGTAAGTCTCCAGTGAAATGGCTACTGTGTCAACATTTCAACAATAACCGCCATTATACAAGGGCAATCATATTTGGTTTTGATTAATGAGGACGGAAGTCTCCTTCTTAGCATACTGCTGTTTCAACTGGGAAGAATCGGCTGCACTGTTGTTATTTAGCAAGCAAAAGGTACTCACAGATGCTAACCTTCAACTTCAAAAAGATGCAGGTAAAGCAAAGTCAGAACCATCAGGATAATCCTCCAGAAATCAACAAAAAAGCATAAACTTGAAATAAGAATGTTAACAATACAGATTTCATTAAGTATTCCCTACTTAACACTCATAATTAACCTGGATGAGTGTGACAACATCAACACATCAACAGCTGACAAAGGAGCTCAGTCACTTTCCCCACTTGCATGCTTCAGTTGATCAGCATCACTTGTTCTCTAATATCCAAACAACAAAGTTGTAAGTGGTACAAATATTAGTTTCAAAAAGTGTATACTTTAAGTGCATACTTAAGACAACAATAAGAATTCACTGGTAAAGAAAACATGTTATTTCATCCATGTTGTCATACGTTCATTCCCAGGACCCTATGTCATGATCTGAAAAGAAGCAAAGAAGGGTGGAGAAAAAAAATAGAAAACAACAAAAACCACCAACTGAAGCTGGTGCTTGTTAAAACAAAACAAATGAGAATGAGCCAAACCCTACTGCCATTTGAAGTATTTGCTTTTACTCCAGTTAAAATTTGGCTAGAAAGTACCTACCCCTTCCTTGATATTTTTCCTGTCCAAAGCAAACATGAAATCATATCTATCTGAAAGTAAATTGTAACGGTAATCTGAAAAGAGAAAAAATTGCTATCATGCCCTTCTCTTAATAATGGATAGAGAAATCTTGAAAACACGTACCTTTAAACCACAGACTTAAAAGAACAGAGGTTGGTATACCACAACAACCTTTGCAAAGGCTGGAAAGAGTTAAAACACAACCAATATAGTTGGCCTCAGGCCCTGTCTCTGTAGGATGGGAGACCTGTGGAAAGGGGCTAAAAGGAAGAGTAATTGCCCAGGTAGGAGCCTGCCTAGTAATGGCTGCTGTCCCTCCCTAGAGGAGCCAAAGCCAATCTGCTTTATGGGAGGAGATGTACTGGAGACATTACACTTCTCCTAGTTCCACATGGTGGTCAGATCATGCGGAAGCACAAGTGCAGCCAGGCATGAAATCACAAACAGGTGACAGACGTATCTAACACTCACCCCACACAGACATGGAATGGCAGAATTCTCAATGTCCCCTCCTCAATCTGTCCTAGAAAAGAAAGATTTCCTTCCTCTTCTCAAAAGGGAAAAAAACCCAGCCTTTACATGTCTCAAATATGGAAGATCTGCTTCAACTAGGTAAATAGCAAACGTCTTTAATAACTTCTAACATACTGGATTTTCTTTTCAAGAGGAATTTGTAACCTGCATGATGAACTAGGAAAATCACATTTCAAACACCACTTTCACAACAGTGTTATTTCCCTAATCAGTATATTGACATTAGACTACTGAAATTGTATCATTTATGGAAAAGCACAGTACCAAGCCACAGTAAAAGCAGTCCAGCAGAGTCAGCTACAGCCCAACAAGGAACAAGAGACCCGTGCTCACACAACATTTTGCTTGAGCAACACCACACCAAAGGGTGTTAATTGGTACTGAAATTATAAACCAGAGTTTCTCCATTTAATTGTCCAATGAAACTTCATCACAGCAGCTGGACTATCTAGAATTGCACCTGGATCTGCACACTTCCTAAATGTTCTTCATGCAGAAAAAGACACAGATGGAAGGTATCTTCATCCTAGTTGGCATGTCAGTCAGTGTTTGTCCCACATCAAAGGAACACAGCTTAAGCAAACCTTGGCTTGACACTCATTCTTGCTCTGCCACTATGTCCTGCGTTGTGCTGTAGAGCCATACTGTGAACTGATCAGAAAGCTGATTCAGCTGAAACGCAATTTTTCATCTGGATCAACTCCTCCATACAAGGCACAACTGAACCAGCCTGGTACCGTGGAACACCACCATAAAATACAAAAAAATAAAATCAGTCAGTGTAGACAATTCTGTTAGTCCAAGTAGGGCTGCAGCTCAAATGAAACAAAACTGGGATGAACAATTAAAATGCATTTGGTAAGTCTGTCTTCTCCTTCCTTCACATCACCTCCCACTTCAGGCCACCACAAGACTCTGCAATGACACACAATAAACCAGATGTAAAAGCCAGTCCTCTGGTTCACACTCCAGCTAAGTCGGGTCGCTGCTGCAGTTTGCTGTACAGCATCACCAGCGCTTGTGCCAGCATTTCACAAGGACAGAACCAGCTGATACCATTAGTACATCCAAACATCCAGCCTCTTCCTAAGGAAAAGAGAACTCTTTTTCAGATCAGTGCCAAGTTTTGGTATGGAACACATCGCCACAATTAAAAGAAGGAAAAAAGGCATCCAGTCCTCAAGACTACAATAAAAGCTATAATTGGATGAGTTTGATTTAAATGTTTTCAATTAGAAGTCTGACAAGGGCAGAGAGGGATTTGAAAGATGCTTTGAGGATTTATAAACATTCATGCTACAGTATTTGGAAGCCCTATGAAAGACGAGGAATCCTTTTCTGCAAACCAGCACAAGTCTGTTTCTAGACTTCCCAGACAGTTATACCACTCTATAACTGTCATTGTAGAATGATCAATCAGATAGTTATGTACATTAATATCTAGAACCTAATTAAAATTTTACAGTGTTTGTTTTCCTGTCATTTCCAACCAGACTAGAAACTTTCCCATAAAGAAATGTTGCCATGCCATGATCTTTAAGTGAGTCACCCAGAAGCTGATGGACAGTATTAAGAGCTAGTATTTCTTATCCTCTATAAAGGTTTCAGAGTAAATACCCTCGAGGGTTTGTATCTGTTGCCTTACCAGGCAAAAGCTTTCTATCATGGCATTTTTCTACTTTTTGGCCAGCTGCTTCTGGGACAAGAGTGGCTGTGATACCACAGATGTTCCACAGCAGTAACATCAGCTTAAGCAACCTTTAAGTCCTCCACTGTCCAGCTGCTCACTTCTGTCGCTACACTGCCCCTTCTTGACTGGGGAATCTATTTAGCTGAAAACCAGACATTCTTTGCTGGGTATTCAATAAAATCAGTTCCCTAGTCCATTGCCAGCTACATACACAGCTATATAATGTCCCTGTAGTGCATGTGTCCACATCCAACATAAACGTTGGATAGATTAAATAATTTAATAACTCTTTAAGATGACTGCTACCAAAGGTAGCCATCCTGATTTCTTTTCTACTTCCTTGTGCCTTATTCTCCTTCATGATAACAAAGTTTTTGTGTGGCTGGCTGGCAAGCCAAATCAGCAACAGATGCAGATTAAAACTAGTAGTGTGTGTGTGTGTGCATGTGTATGACCAGGTCAAATTGAACACAGATCAGTTCCTTGATCTGGTTCAGCCTGTGCTGGCTGACAGGAGGTGAGGAATGAGCAGGCTGGACTGCTCCTTTTGTTGGCAGTGCCAGTTTAGTGTCTAACAAGAGGACGTGGTTGTGTGATACAGCTAAGTTGGTCTGAGCTGGCTCTTGCCAAAAGGGGCCGTTTTGGATGCATGCCTTTGTTGCTCCCCTGTGCCAGTACTGGTGCTAGTCTGCCCTTATGATGGCATGATTAATGGAGCTAAAATGACAGGAAACTAATCCTAATCCCTTCTCCCCCTCCCAGTATATTCTTCACTAGTTTACTCTTGGTCAGAGAGGTTTCCATACTGTATGTGTCTGTCTATTTTGTTTCCCTCTCACCTCCTGGGCTTTGAGCTATCCTTCAGTGATCCTGGATGAGCAGCTTTAAGAGAAACGTCTCTAAGTAACTTTGTCATATGGTAAAGGTAAAGCAGAACACTGTTTTTACCAATGACTAAGCTAATCAGGTTTCCTGTGTGTTGACGGTGATATGGTGTTGCAACGGCAAGAGGTTGCACTTAAACAGCTACCATGTAAAACAAGCTTCAGAGCAGTTTAGTCTTTGTAATTTGCAGGTTTGATAAAGGGAATATTTTTCAGAAAATTCTTTATGGCTGTGGTTCTTAATTTTATACCTTGTGCAAAACTGACTCTGTCTTGTTTGTCTGTCAGGAATTGAAGTGTTTAAATGCCTTCAGAAGTTAGAAATGGATAAAGACTAGTTATTATTTACAAGTAATGCCTACTGTTTCTCTTTAGCAGATCTGTTTCGTCCCAGGTGTCATGGTTCATGCTTGTATTGTTGTGACAGTGGTTTTGTGTTTTATAGCAACATAACTTAAAAACTCCTGGCTCCTGAGAGCATGCTATTGCCCCTGCGTGATTTTGGAAATATTCACATAGTCATGGTATAATTAAGATCTTGACAGTCAGTATATAAATGAACCAGTGACTATCATCTTCCCTTACATGAAAACTCAATAACCAGAATAAAACATAGAGGAATTCTAACTTAAAAATTAAAACTTAAAAATTAAAAAATAAAAGAAATTTTAAAGTGAGTAAAAATCAGAGAAGCACAGGGAAAAAAACCCAAAACATATGTAATTCCCAAATCAAGAAAGGACACCTCTCTAAACAGCTTTCCCTTGTTTGCATTATAGGACCAAGTTGCCAGGGCAATAGCAATTTCCCACTGATTTAAGAATTGCTAAGCAACCTCCAGCATCTAACAGCAACAGTATGTGTGTGCAGCTGGGCTATTTTGAGTAGACAGGGCATTTTTTTATTTTAAACTTAAGAGCAGCCTTCTGTTAAATTATCATGCCAGCTGAGATCAACCAGCCAAGAGGCAATCTTGGGGCAAAGTGGCTTTAAGTGAACAAATCTTTGAAACGAGTGAGAAGACTGGAAGAGAATGCCATGACATGCCCAAAAACAACTATATCCCCCAGGTTATCACAAATTAAAAGAATAACCCAGGAGAAGTGGAGTTTACAGCAGGTCAAAGCAGAGGCATGACATTAGCTTGAGAAGTTGTAACAATCAGAATGAGAGGTATCTTTAGATATCAAAGCCACCAACAGGAAGACCTAAAAAGTTGTATTTAGAAACATTATTTCATTTCCTGTCAGTCAGCTTAACTTAAGCACACAACTGTTGGCAGAATTATTTCTCCAGCTAATTGAGAGCTAACATGATGATACTGTCCAAAAAGCATATATAATAGAGTCAGCAGTGAGGCAAAATGTCACAAAGACTGTATCCTGGAAGAGGTATAGCCTTGAGGACTTCTTCAGGAACCACCTTACGTTAAGAAACCAAACTATGCAGACCACTAAAAAGAGGTCACCTTAGATTATGGAGTTTTATTTTAACACACACATTCCACATGCATTTGACTGCTGCAAAATGAATCTGTCATCAGCTTCCTTCACTTGCACAGTAATTGGGAGCAGGGACGGGCAGAGCGGCAAAAGCAATCAAAAAGTAACCAAATTGATTCTGGATTAGAACCAGTGATTTGGAGGTGTACACTGTCCATTTTGCCATGATCACAAGCCACTACACTGCAAAGCCCGTATTATAAAGGCCAAGATTGTAACATGTGGGAATGAAGATGCTGGTAAAACACAGACGAGTACAACTTTATCTGAGCTAAAGAACCCAAATCCATATGTGTACTGTGCCAGTAACACCGCAGTTGACAGAGGGGATCTTTGAATCTTCACCCTCTCTCTCTGCTACCACCTCCAGCAAATCTAGCAGTACAAGAGTCAAAATATGCTTGGGCCAGCAAGAAATGTTATTAGACAAAAGGCATGAACAGCTGTATAGAAATGTGAGGACTTGAGGGAGAAAAGACACACATCTAGTGCAAAGCAATCAACTGCATCATTTGTGCTGTAGACAAACACAGCCTTGCACATGATTTTAACAACCACTCATCAATGATGGTATATCTTCAGCCCTAAATGTTTCCTTCATAAAACACTAACATTTGCTTCACTCTATCCAGCAGCAATAGAAAGTTTTTAAGAGGTCTTGAAAAATCATCATTAAACATTAATTTCTTAAAGCCACAAATAGCAAGCTAAGAAATGTAGTTTGATATTCCAGCTATTTTTTAAGAAATACTTTTCATTCTTCAATATGTATTTGGAGGAACTTTGTGGCTTTCAAGCTCATGGAACTTTGGGTACACAGAGAACTGATAATACCAAAGCTAGTTTTGAGATTAGCAGTGATATTTAGAACAAACAATCCTTGCTGGAAAAAAAAATGAACTCTCCACCAATTTCTGAAGTTCTTACTTTAGTTCAAAGCATGTATGAGGACCACATCCTTCTAATTTCAGAGGACGTAAAGCCTCAAACTGGTGAAGTCCTTTACAGACACCTAATTCTCTCATACCTCTCAGTCTGTTGAATGAATGATCTACTTTGTGAAACTAAAGATGATAGCTACTGAAGAAGTAACTGTTTTTGCTGAAGTTCAAAGAACAAAAAAGAGCAAAAAAATGTCATGTTCAGGTGTCATGTGTCAGTGGGTACACTAATGTATTTTAGGCCTTGGTCACGATAGAGTTCAACATCAGAACTAAAAGAAGAATTCAGCCTACTGCTATCAAGCTGTTGGTTCCTGCTGCTTTCCTTTGGTCTGATCTAATGGTTGTGCACCTACAGGGTGACTCAGGTCAGCTGAACCAGCAGACAATTCACCCTGCAAAAGATCAGAAACCATTTTTGCCCGGATCAGTTGGCTGGCTGGCCATGCCCTTGGATTGTGCCCCTGCACAATCACCAGCTCTGATGCAAAGGAAGAAGCAGGAGTGCAAGGCTGTGCAGAGATCTGACCTGCCTTTGCAAGAGCAGCACACTGAAAGATCAACTTAACTGTAATGTCAAAGAGCACACTTAAATATCTAGCAGCAGTGCCAACTTAGGCAGCCTGCTACACATTCCCACTCTCATACCTTCCTCATTGTGAAACCAGCATAAATCCTACAGAGACAACATGTACTGGACCAGATGAAAAATAATCTAGAGAAAAACACTTCTTTCCAGGAGGATGTGTTCCCCAGAGTGGCTCACCATGGCCACAAAAACAGCCATGCCAGCAAAACAGAGGGAGCTGAGAAAGGGAGCAAGCTGTTTGAGCCTGCACTGCTGCCAAAGAAATGCATGATGAACTGCAGTGTGTTTATAACAGGACTGCCTGCTTTCCACCACCTCCTGACTGGCTGGCTTCCTTGCAATCACTGTCTGATGCATCTTTTAAAATTTCCTTCATGTTAAAGGCAAAGCATTCCTCCTCATCCCATAGGGGCAAGTAGTGGAAGCAATGGATTCAGCCAGCAGCAAAGGCATGTGGCAGTGGATGCCAACAACCGATGGAAGCAGGGAGGCTACAGCAAGCCAGCAAAGAGAATGCTGATGATCTGCAGCCAGATGTGAGCTTTGACTGGAAATTCACAGCTGAAAAAGTATGAAGGAATTCTTGCTGAATATGGATTTAGAGCAGACTGGGCTGAGAAAGTCATTGGACAAGAGAAGCATGGAAGTAAGGCCTCAGAAGAAACAATACACTTTCAGACAGAAGAATTGAAATTTGGGTCTACAACAGGATGACACAGGGCATAATAAAATGGTGACTTAGGCAAGGCAGGAAAGACAGCTCAGGGAACAAATCTAGGCTAAAATAAAAGCAAATAGATCTTTAGATTGATAAGTTTTTAACAGAAAAGGAAGACTTAAAACAAAGATAAAGTAGTTGAATTTCAGTCAGTTCAGTTCCTGGCACAAGCACTCAGTGCAGCACAAAGCAGCAGGCAAAACTGCAAAACTTTAGAATCTTAAGCATTTTTGGCAAGGTTTTTGGCAACTTACTTTTGTGTGTCTGAGGAAGCAGTTTTATATTTTATCTAATTCAGTCTGATCACGAGCTGTGACTGAGATTGTATGTTCATAGTGTAACACCACATCACAATTTGAAATTTTCACCTTCTCTCCTTCAAGCAGTGACTCTGCAGCCATAGAGCAAGTCAATTCAGCTTGCTGTTCTGATGGAAAGCTACACCCTGAAACATGCTTGTTTTCCCATTGTGATAGCAATCTGAACCCTACAACCACAGATTCCTCAGATCTCATTAAAAACAAGCAAAAAAACAACAAAAATTCCTAAACAAACAAAGAAAAAAGAAACAGAGGAGCAAGACCCATTGAAAAACGATGGCTTTCAGCTACCTCATGTGAAGTACAGTGTGAAACCAAAGCCTGAGAGTCTACAAGAAGTTTTCTGACCCCAGTCACATTCTTTAGTCATGACAGTATGAAACTGTCTACAGAAATTAAACGAATCTGAACTGGTTTTGTCTCTCCTCCCCATCAATGGACACTGGGTGTGGAATTCAAATTTCTTTGCATTTATTGACATCTTCTAATGCAGCTACCCAGCATGACATTCATTAAGTGGAAGGCCCCGGAATTGATTTACTAGATATTCCCTTTTCCCCTTACAACAGCTGATTTTCCACCCTTGGATTTCCCCACTACTGAAAATAGGTAAGAATTTTCTTCAGTGATTCATAGAGAAGCTAAGATCAATATTATTGTCTTGTTTAAGCTAACCAGTTTATTGAAAAGAAGTAGCAAGTACTCCCTAACATGGAAATCTAAACAATGTGAGTAAAGAACATGGTGTAGGGATGGGGGAATCAGAATTGCTGCTGTTCTTTCCCAATTCAAAGGATACCAAATTCAACTGCTTGTTTCGTTGAAACAGCAAGTCTTACTAATTGCTCAGCAGCACAGAAAAGTGCACACGTGTGCTGTTTATACTCTTGACACTATAAAGTCCTTACTGCACAGCTGTCACACTTGACACTTATACAGATTCAAAATATTTTATCTCTAAACAATACTAGCCCTCGCTTTTAGTGACTACAGGCAATATTCAAGTCAAAACCTAAGAACAAAAGATGCAGACTAAAGACAGAAAAAAGAACACAACACATACCTTACTCACAGTTCCCACGGACAAACCCAGCTCACTTCCATGCCAGCAGCTCTCTCCCCAGTCACTGAAAGAGAAAACAGGACACAAATACTCAGAGATTTAAAAACAACCAACCAAACAAAACCAAACACAGCCCATTTTCTCCTTTAAGATTAAGGAGCAAAGTCCTTTATCCGGGATTCTTTTCAAATAGAATCTTTAATTCATTTGGTTCACACTACAGAAGTTGGATTGAAATACCATCAAGACTGCCACACTGGTATACACACCATGCTACTTGCAGAGCAGAACATTTATTTTAGGACTGCTGCTTTGTCAGTTCTGAAGAATGCCTTGTTTGAGATCTACTAAGGCAGAATATTCACCAAGCCATATAGCCAATTTTCTAGTCCCTGCACTGAAATCATTCTTTAATATTGGACAGTAGAACTTGGAGACTGTTATAACTAGTTTATGACACCAGGTTATGCATTCACACAAAAACAGGGAAAAGATAAAAGTACATTACAGAGATATGTCAAAACAGCTACAGGAATTCCATTTTGGAGGACGGGGAGAAGAACCATCCCATGCACCTTAAAATCTCATAAATGTACTGAAGTTACACACCATTTTCTCTGGCAATACAGTTCTAAAAGCCACACACAGCAGTACCTAACTAGAAAATAATCACTTCAGAGGGTCTAGAAGATTGTTGTTTCAAATGGCAATAAAAAGGGTCAAAAGTTGTCATTCGGTTACTCCTACTTCCTTAGACACCTTCAAAAAAATACACATCAAAGTTTCCATTCCATTTCCTCCTCTGAGCTTTTCAGACTTCAGGGCTTCCTAGACATCAGAAGAATAGAACTGCAGTCAAGATGCCATGATATTTTGTCAATAAGATAAAATAAAAAAGAAACAGGCACCTCCCCAAATACAAACTTCAGACCAGATGGACTTTGGACACGAGTATTAACATAGTTCCACTGAAAAGGAAAATAAAATAGCATAAAGTATTATATAGAGATTAAATATATATATATAAATATA
>WAAE01020956.1:0-12374 GCA_013400495.1 Nicator chloris
TTTTTACTTACTGCTTTCAGATTTTTTCAGTCTCCAGTTCATAGCAGAATCCACACAGTAAACAGACACACCAGAAAGAAGATCAATTCATTTTCTCAAGTCTATTAGGGGCTGGTGAAAAAGCATGTGGGGTTTTTTTAAACAGCTTTTTAAGTCTATTTGCAGGATGAATTCATGCCAGTGAACAAGGCTATGCAGTGCTGCTAAACAGTGAATCCATTTAACCTAACAGCAGATACTATATACATCAGATGGCATTCAAGTACCCATCAGCATACTTCAGTTTTACTAGAGGAGTCATAGATCATACAGAGTAGTTTGTATACATATTCACATAACCCTTGGCTTCCAAAAGAATTAGAATTTATCATGATGTCTGACATCCGCCCGTTAAGAATTCATTTCACAGTCCATCGAGCACCCACAAGCCACTACATTACCAGTTATGGCTACCAGTTGAAATCCAGAGCCAGTGTATTTTCCATTCACCTCAAAGAATGAAATACTTGGCATAAAAATCCATCAGTAGAGCATTTCAGGAAGTCCCATTTCAGTTCCTTGCTCAACCTACAGCCTATTCATACAACCTGAGCAGGTCATGTCGTAATAGAACCACAAAGGGACTCAGACAAAAGCTGTGTCAAAGTCCCAAATTCCCAACAGTTCTCATCTTTCCTTTAACTCTTAAAACACCAAAGTTCTAACAATTTTCAGATTTGATCAACCATGTCTGTTTTTCTAATGTTGAGTAACTCATCACCTACCTTCACAAGTCCTGTTCTGCATAAAATACGTATTTTTTTTCTGGTAACTTGTCTGAGTGACCTCATACTAAATAATAATACAGGGTTTAACTCCCTTCTAGATTTCAACAAATTTTCCTGGGACATGGAGGTACCCCCAGTCATTCCTCCCATAGCAATTCTTGCAGGCAAGGAACAATGTGTTCTCTCTAGCCAACAAGAATATGCAAGTATGACTACACTTCTGTTACATCACACAAGAAATTATCCTGCTACTGTTGCCATGAATGATAAGGAAGAGACTACAAAAACCTGAAAATAGGCAAGACAGGTACCTTACTTGTCTAAAAAGCCACTTTACCACCTTCCTGCTATGCTGCTGAATATCGAAGGCACATGAATACCCTCAACAAATGGAACAGCACCATTAAGCCTGTTTAGCATACCTGGTAGAAGGGGACATTTCTCTGGAAAGTGGGAAGTAATAAAAGATATACCAGACACAGGAAAAATTTATACTAAGCTCTATACCTTCTAGCTTCCACTCTTCATTGCCTTTTTGTGCATATTAGCAAAAAAAAATTTAGGTTTCACTGCCACTCTCACACTTGTTGCCCACATCTACCTATGTGCACATGTATCTAGCTTAATCCACACCAAGAGGAAGGTAGCATTTACACAAGCAAAACACAGAAGAATTCACAGAATAAACATGCTAAATACTCATCTAATCCTTCCTCCACCTCAGTATTTCCACTCACTTAAAGCACATAGAGGAAAAGGACATATATGAAGATTGTTCAGAATTGCCAACATGCCTGCAACAACAATCAACAAAACTGCATAACAGCTGCAAATCTTGCTGAATTACTAAAACCTCATCTACCACTTGTATTAAGTAGTACTCACAGCATTGGCATCGACATCACTGTGTATGGCAACTGTTTTAATTCCCATCTTCTTACATGTTTTGATGACCTACCACATAAGAAGTGACAATTACCAACATTTAAATACCAATAGTTTTAGAATTAAATATTAAAAAATTAAAACATTACATACTTACTCGGCATGCAATCTCTCCTCTGTTGGCAATAAGGAGTTTTTCAAAAGTCTAAAGGAAAAAGAACAATAAGAATCTTGAGAAACAAATGGAATACAAGCTTTTCTCCCTGCAGAAACACTTTTTCTTCTCCTCCACTTCCACTAAAACCTAGGGTTAGGGTCATGATTTATCCATGAGCTTGTAATTCTGAGATCACCTACTTTTAAAAGGGTTCTCCTGATTTAAATGATGAGGTAACAAACAATATGCTATACTAGATCTACCTAGCACACACACAGGTTTAGAAGAAAAATGCTTTGACTATTCACACCAGCATTCCTTGGATCTCCTTTCTAACTAGAACCCTAGAGCATCTCTAGAAGTCAGTCAAGCCCAGGAAAGAAGTGCAGGCAGGTTTTACGCTGCCTGGAAGCGGCACAGGTACATACTGGTAAACTGCTGGCAGGTACAGACAGTGGTCACTGCCCCCAACCAGTACAGATGACTTGGAACACAACACCCAGATATCTGTTATGGGAGCCTTTTAAAAGACATCGCAATCATAAGGAAGAGAGGCTCCATCATGCCTAGGTCATGGAGGGTAGAAGACCAACAGTTTGACCCTGCAACAGGCACACCTGCCGAGCTGTACTAACCTTGCCCCTTCTCCTATGTCAGCATCACCTGAGGAACCTGGCAAAATTCTGCATAGCTGTCAAGACATTGTTAAGACACTCAATACTAAGTAGCAAAGACAATGCAACAGAATAGCAAACCAAACTTATTATCGCCCTTAAATTCAGCGACACCTCTCACTGGAATGCACTAATGTTGCAAATATACCGTCTATACTTCTATATCGTGCCTGTAAGAAGGGATAACAAGCTGTTGGAAGTCAATAAGCCCTCCACCATCTCCCGTTCAGAAATTAATGGTGGAACAGCACAGTTGCTCAGCATGAAAATCTCGTTGCTGGGAGAGAGGGTTATTGCTGTCACGGGACTTACTACTAAACACACAGGCGCACTTTGGAACTGCACCTGGTCAGTTATAAATACAGACTGCCACTGAAATGGCCTGTCCTGCGTGACACACCCCACTGCTTCCCAGACCACAGGGACGCAGCTCCAGGACACATCACAAGTTTTATACAGTAATTGAACAGTCCTACTCTGCCTCCCATGCTCCAAATGAAAGACATAGGATAGGGAATCAGCAGGACTCCCTCCTTCAGGGACAGTCTGCAGTCATACCATATCAGGTTTATCAAATGATACCCAAAGACATTTAACAGCTATTCTTCTTCCACTACACCAAACAGCTTGTTTTCACATGGAGGAGAGGTATTGCCACCACAACAACTGAACAGTTTACTAGCTTCATAGTCATTAGCTAATTTGAGGAGGGGAAGACAGGTGCCAGAGGAGGGGAAGGTACGCTGCAAAGCCCCAACAGGAACTGCTAGTGACAGACTAGAACACATTATTTGCTCTATACTCCAGAGCAACTCAAGGTGCCCTTGACCAAATTTACTTTTTCAAAGTCAGGGCTGACCTGAGATCACACGACTGGTTTAAAAATACTACCACGTGATAACACCATATGGAAATTGAGTGATAAGAAACCTCTCCAGGTAAGAGCTGCAGCAAGCTTACACAGTAAATTCAGCCAGATCTGCTGAGTACCGCTGCCCAGTGCACAGGCACACCTGACTCAGATCTTAAACAAGCTCAATTATCAGAGGTACAAATACCTTAAGAACACCACAGGAACTAGCAACTTTTTTGAAGTTCTCTTTTTTAGCTGGGGATCTGGTCTGGAAAGGTTATCAACACATAACCATACAAACTGTTCCTGAATCTAAACTTCAGCATTCTAGGTACCTCAAGACTTTTAGGCATACAGACTTGAGGGGGAACTAAAACAATACTCCAAAATACCTGGTACTGAAAAGTGTCATTACTCAAGTTCACCATTAACTTAGTACATAAAAGCTGTTTTACTAATCAGCTGTGGTCGCAATGCATGACAAGAACTTTCAATATCAAGATAAGAATATTTGACATTGATTTTATTTTTTCAATTCTAGTCTCTGTCTAAAGACACAGACTAGACTCAAGTCTAGCACAATAAAAGCTTTTAAAATCATATACTGTTTTGGAGTAACTTTTTTAATATCATTTCCATTAATTAGGCTGAAAAGGTGTCACATGAAAGTCTTGTCATTACAAAGACAGTTTAAGCTCTTTTCTGGTTTGTTTTGTTCTCTGCTTCTTCCACTGTCTGTAGTAGTCACTGGTTGAAATGACACAGCTCCTAGTTGAGAGAAACCAAATACCCAACTATATGGCCTAAATATAATTATGCATTTAGAAAAACAAGGGGACTTTAATTAAGCAAGAACCTTAAGAAAAAAATTTTCTGAAAAGACCTGTAAAGTTGCAGTTCTAGGTACACACCGGTTTTCCCCATTTCCTAATATTGTTTCACTTCTAGTTAACTGCTTCTACACCAGTGTATAAAGACAAGGCTATCAGTCCTGAATTGTTGGCACCCTGGCTCCTGAATATTAGTATACCTTCAGTCCCATCATTTTTCCAATTACTGTTATTTGTATTATTTCAGAGGCCATGCAAAGGCAATCTTCCACAAGGAAAGTTTTTCTTGGCTCTTAACTGTAAATTGAGATTGCTACTGCACAAGCCCCAAGATTAGGATTTTCTATTCTCTGCAGGCCTTAAAGGCTCATCTTTTTCCAAGGTCTGAAGTTCTCATCCCCATGCCAGGTCATCTAACAATCATGCTGCCACTGTTAGGTAGTTTTGTTCCCACAAACAGCTTTTGGCTAGTCTAGCTCCCGGATGTTTTAACAGGCCCATTATCGCCCACACCATGAAAAACATTAACAGTTGTTTCATAATTGTAACATGTTCAGGCCAGTATGTAACTTTCCCAAGCTCACAATCACTTATTAAGGCTTTTGATATACACTCTAAGTAGTATCCAATCTTGCTTGACATGTATCCTGAAAAAGCAACGTCCTTTTTGGTTTAGAAGGAAAAACATGCTATTAAATCAGCCATGGGTTATATCAAGAGAACGACTATTGTTAGCAGCAGCACAAAGAAGAGGGCAGCTTAAAAAACCAAACGTCAGTATTACAGTCAGATGTCAAAAAGAAAACATGCACCATAGTACTTACCTTTTCATTTGGATCATAGACAGATGAGTAGAGTTTATGTGAAGTTATAAGGCACCATCTTGAACACAGTGTTTCCCACTACAGAAGAAACGGAGAGTTAAGCCTGTTACAGTATGCCATTCAATTAAAAACACTAAATACACTGACATCTTGAGGAAACTTCCATAGCCTTTCATTCCCTCACCAAGTGGATTAAAGCTCACAGAGACTAGCCTTCTCCAAGCAAACACCCACAAACAGTAACCAGAAACAATTCAGAAGCTCTAGATATGAGGACATTAGCTTAAGCATAACTTTTTTTGTAATATACTCTCTATTATACCATCTTCTTTCCATCTTGTTCCAAGAAAGAAACTCTCAAAAGAGCATGCATGTATATGTCTGCACACAGTGGTGATGGGGAGAGGCCTTCACTGCAAAGGAACTGTAGGGCACACAGCAGGCAGCAGACTGGGCCTGCACAGAGGGCAGAAGTAGAACAGACTTTAGATGGTAGCTAAGCTCCCAGTCTTCCCTATCACAGCCTCCTGACAGTGGTCTGAGGCAAAGAGGTCTTTTTCTCTTAGACTTCTGCTCTGAACCAACTTCTACAAAGACAGTTCCTATAGTTTAACATTTTTGCACAACACAGGAAAAAGCTGTATACACATGCTATTTCAAAGAAAACACAATAGATGATATGATAGATTTGTAAGTGAATCAAAAAGGAGATTCAGATAGGTATTACTTAAGCAAGACATTTCACAACATAATGGCAGTTAGCCATAAACAAAAATAATCATACAGATAAAATGATACCACACCAAAGATGCATCAATACAGACAGCTCTGGCAAGGTCACACTTAATCACTCACTTGGAATTAAAAAGACTATAAAAAGCCTTAATAATAGATATTGTCTAGTAAGAAATGAAACAGCAGTGATGGGAACTGCCGGAACTCAGAATATGTCAATTTTGTCTTAAAGAACTGTTTCCAAAAGTTGCAGAAATCTGAGGAAGTAGTAGAAAGTAAAGGCTGTCCTGTGAAAAGACTGGAAAAAAAGATACAAATATGGACTACATTAGAAAAAAGATCAAAAAATAAGGAAGCATATGTTCACATAAAGAGCTTAATTAAAGAACTCAGTTGCACCTTCCACAACAGTAGTAAACTTGAGGTAGTTCAAAATTTGCTAAAATTTTAAGTTTACTGTAAGCTCATATTGATTTTGAGGTAACAGTGGCTGTCAGTAACTGGAATGTGAACACTCCCTATACAGCCCTCTAGCCTGATCAAGTTTGAAAATACTTCTCATGTTGCATCACAGAAAGCAGAAACCAGCCCAGGATTGAGAAAGCCATCACATTTGTAATATAGATGATCTTTTATGTTATAAAGGAAAAAGAATATATTTCAACACAAGTAAAGGAAGCCTTAGAGCTGTACCATCTCTTGCCAGCTTCAAGCAGACTTCATGAGTAGAAAGCTACTGTAGTTACACAAATTGTTTAGTTGCCAGTCTAGTGGCAGACATAGCATACACTGTTCCCAGATAATCCACCTATGCTTAATTCTTCCGAACAATTCATACATGTTTAATATTTCTGAAACAAAAAAAAGGTTAGTGGAAAGCAACCATTCCACCTTGTTTCACTGAGTTGTTTCCCATTCAGTTTTGTTTGTTTTGGTGGGGGGTTTGCTTCTTTTATTTCTTTCACTTCATTCCCCAAAGATAAAATCCAAACCAACCTGAAGCACAAGTCATTTGATATGCTAAAATCAAATCCGCTTGAGGTTTCTTTGGGGTTTTGGGTGGGGGTTTTTTGATTGTTTGTTTTGCAGGAGTATATTATTCTTCATCTGAGGGTGTGACAATACCATCTGTTTCAGGCATTAAAGAGATGAAGTTAAGGACAGAACTCTGCAAGCTGCAATCACACCTGCCAGTTGGTCATTATCCCAAGTTTACAGCACAATTGTTACACCTTCAGTGACTGTACTGTGATCTAGATACTGTCAGAGGGTAGAGGAGGGATACCTAGAGAATACACACAGTTAAGCAGATTGAGGCCCTCTCCTCAAAAACACTATTGACAGAAGTGCTTGAGGGACCACAAATAGTCTAAAGAAGGTCACACCGGACACACACAAACTCTCCACCAAGTTAGTATTATTCATTGGAGAAAGTGCTTGTTAAGGGTCAGTGGGGCTAATCTAAATACTTGCAGTTAGCAGGGGAAAGGCAACAACCAGGCAAGGAAGGGAAAGCTTCTCAACTTTCTTGTAAATACCTTTCATACAAAACTAGCTTTGGATGCCTACGAGAAGCTAGAAGAGCTACGCACAGAAGACTGGAAGGGAAGGCTATGATGGGGGAAATGAGCTTGCATTAAGCTGTAGAATCTTAGCAATCCTGAAAAATAAAAAAGCCCTGTTAAAACTTTTTATGCAGAAAGAATAAAATTACCAAGCAATTAAAAAAACTTGGAAAAACTTTAAATCACACTCAGCTCTAGTGTTACACTACAGGATTAGACAAATTCCACATAAAAATCTTGTAATAGCCTAACCTAATTATGTACCTATGTTTAAAAGTTTAACTGCCTCCTGTCACACACACAAGCAAATCACTTAAAAAGCCAAGTTCAGCCCTGAATTGAGTACTTGTGGGGTAATATCCTAAAACAAATCAAGCATATTTCTCAACTCAGATGTGAAATTCCAACTCTAGTCCACAACTTTCAAAAGAAGGAGTTCTGTACGTGTCTATATCAAAATACACTAAGGTTTAAGAGCTTGCTTAATCTAGCATCCACTTCAAGAAAAATCTCTTTAGAGGTCTTCTCCTAGCCACCATGAGCAACTGAATAATTACTTAAAAACAAACAAGCATTTCATAAATAAGGCACATCTAAGGTCACAACAGAATGCTACTTAATGGCCATCTCCAACTCTACAGCTGTGCAGGTGTCATCACCAGCCCCTAGGCTCCCAAGCTCCTGCCATAGGTAGGTTAAGAGCTACATCAAACCCCCAAAGACCTCTCAAGCCAACAACCCAGCAAAGCCAATCTAACCCTCAAGCTATGTCCTTAATTGGCTGCCTTCCCCAAACCACACATGCCCTAGCTGTTATACCTTACACAGACATTTCCTCAGAACACAGCCCAGAGAGCTCAGCTTGACCTAACAACTTCCACATATCTTGTAAAACTAGGAGAAGGCAGTAGAGTCATCTAGTATAACCTACTTTTGTCATTATTTGTTACTTCCATTTGATAAAGCTTTTGACTCTTGGAAGCCCAAGAATGCAGGTTATTCATTTGTGAGAACTCAATTCTGGACTTCTGCATTTGGCTGGGAGCTTCCCACGTCTAGCAAATTTTTGGAAAACAGTATCAGTGGTGTATTTTGGAAAAGCATCCTGCTTTGTCTATTATCAACTGCAAAATAGCCAAACTGAGCTAAAAGAGCTGTTACAGTTATAAAATAACTTCATATTAAAAAAAAAAATCAAACTACAGAGTACCTTGTAGAACAGTATGCACACTGCCACTTTGAGACCTCACAGACAACCTGCCTCCCCTTGAGCACCCAACCCTAGGAAACCTTCTGAGGTGGTTTAAGGACACAGCATACAACAGCAAAACAGAAAACTCACTTGTTATTTAGATACGGCTTATATGTGTGTTTTTAAAGGTTTACATGCCCTCATGGAGGAAGGAAATCTCCCTGCCATGCTGACCAGCTTGTAAATAACTCATTGATACTGAGCTTTACAGACAGAAAAAGGTCTCAGTGTTGAAACAGAAATGCAGAGTTCCAGATTTCAGGCAGGAAAAGCATCATATATCAATATTTGCTGAAAGAAGTCTAGGATGGGAAGAATTGTGTGTTTTAGCATTACTAGAAAATGCAGTAAGCAATACTCAATAGTAACAGCCAGACTAGCAAATTTCTTTTCACTAGACAAATTTACCTCTCCTAAGATTTTTTCTCCTACACTTACAGAGATTCAGGTGTAAGATACTATGACAATAATCCCTTTACCTTTGTGGTATATCTAGTAGCCATCAGTATTCCTGAATAGTTATAAAACTGGCTAAAATTATTATTTCTTTTTTCATATTTTGATTACACAGCAACTGTTCCCAAATCTTGATTTCAACTCATTTGACAACATAATTTCCTGTGTGGGGAACTCTACTAATCTACAAGGCTGAAAACACAGCTTGATAATACAATATTGTACAACTCTCGTAAATAGGAAGGGAAATGCTTCTATATTTCTTTTCTCTAAGGACGCACTTTCCCTTCCTTTGTATACTCAGAGTGCTGAACAGCCAAGCCCTTATAGCTGTAAGCAGATTCTCCTGAAGCCAACTGCAAACACAGCTGTGGTACAAGGTTCTGTAACACACTGCACTTCACAGTTCCTTCTCTCTGACCAGACTGAAAACACCTGTGATTCTTAGAACAGAAAATTTCTTTCATATCTGCCAACACAGCATACAAACTACAAACAACGAAACACTCATCCACCTAAGGCTATTTTTTTTAAGCTCAATCATTCCTATATCCAGGTAGCTTCTCCTCTGTGCCAGTCCCTAAAGCTTGTATAGTGAACCAGGCATGGGAATACAACCAGCTGAGAAGCAACTCATAAGGAGTGGGAAAAATGTATTCTCAGCCAGATTTCAGTCCAGCTTATCCAAGATATTCATGCATGGTGCTGGCACACGTTGGAGGGAGGCAGGAGCTCAAAAGCAGCAGCCTGTGATCAAGACCTAGCAGCTACAGAAAGTTGGAACAGTTTCTAATGGCAGCAGCCTTAAGAGGTCCAGTAAGGCTGGCTGGCACCTGTGAAATAGGTCATAGCACTGTAACAATCTGTGCAAGTTGGGGACAGACAAAATAAATTAAAACACAAAGAGTATTTCAGAACAGGAGTGACATTTTTTACCCAATATAGACTTTAATGAACTCTCCATTTTTTCCTTTTAAAACTTTTTGTTGTACTTTTTGCCCTCAGTACACAGCACAGCATACCTTCCCTACAAATTCCAAAAAGCTACTCCTGGAACCAGAAATCTCTACCTGAATTATGCTTTAAGACTGCTTGTCAGTACTAAAATCTGTAGTTTACATACTAGAAACAATCACTGAACTCCAGAAGTTTATGGCTACATTCATCTCCACAGATTGCCAATCATTTGAACTCCCTTCTCTGGTGGCAAATGATATCCAACCTCGCTATCCCATCAGCCTGATACTTCTGCACTTATGAACAAGGGTGGAAATATTTCCCTGGAATAACAGTATGCTAAAAATAACATCAGAGAAGAGAGCAAAGAGCTCCCACATACACATAACTTCCATGAATTAAAAATGTTGGGTGCACAGATGGCAGAGAAACTTTTCATACATTTAACTCAGTCATTAGAAAACTTACCTACACTAATAAAATCTATATTAGCAGTTACTCTTGAAGTCATGATGTATAGTATTTATCATTTTGTTTTACATTATTTTAAACAGTCCACCAGCTTGCTCAAAAGAGTTTCATGACTGAAATACCAAAAGCCATGTCACACCCTCATTCTCTGATTACAGCCTTCTTTCAACATCAGGTTTTCTCCCAGTTCCAGAAGTGCAAAGCACTCAAAATGAAATTTTGATTACATTCTAAGCAGAACCTGTTCTGTGTAAAACCTAAACAGAAGTGACAGGCACTACATTAGAAACACAGCAAACAGTCAAATCCCCAGCTCAGTGTTTCTGCACCTTTCTCAGGTCCTTTATAGATTCCCACATGAAAGCAGCACAAGTTAAGGACATCTCAGTAGCTACTAGCCCCTGTTAAAATTGTAGGAATTCTGAGCACAGCCAAGTTTGAAGACATCAATTTATTATTTGTTTGTCTATGTTAGCAAAGCACAACAGAATCTATGAAAGCAATTCCCATGCAAATTCATTTTATTAGAGGTTGCCCAATATATTGTTGTCTTGATGGTGACCTTCAGGGCTGGAAATCACTTCAGTGACATAACTCGTGAGTGCTATTAAAGTAGCTATAAAAACATTTTATTTTACAGAGGTGCCACTAATGCAACCTTTTCAATACCGCATGCACTGGTGCTGTCAGACAACACCCTCGAGATGCCAGAAAGAAAGAAACAAAGTAGGCCTTTTACAGGCCTTCTGAAGGCTGCAAAGGACTGACATCATAATCTTAGAACTACTTAGTAGGAAGAGCAGAAGCCTTCCACATCTAGACACACATACTCATGGCTACCAAAAACAAAGCTGGCAAACAGGATAAGCCCTCTGTTAATGTGAAGTCATCTCCAATTAAACAACTTTGGTTTCCAAAAGCCTTCTCTCGTGTACTCTGTGTATTTTCACAGGAAAATAGGTTAAACATCTATAAATTTCCTAAGGAAAAATACTTGGGTAAAACACATGCCCTTTTCCTCTTTAATCCCTTTTCAAAATTCCCTGCCCACAGAAACCACCTCTTTTACATGATCCCTAGAAACAGGTGAGGAGTTCCTTATAGTACTGCTATGAGGCAACATTTCTAGAGAGAAGCCCATCCCACACCTTCAGAGGTGCACTGGGCAAAACATTTCCTGTAATTCACTGCACTCTTCTCCACTGGAACTCTACACAAATTTTCCTTTCCAGGAAAAAAAAAAAAACAAACTGTAAATTCTTTCTACAGTAAACAATCAGAAGCATGTTGCACGACTTTTCCCATAAAGAAACTATCTGCAGTGTCATTCAACTATTACACAACACAATGTGCAAATGCTGTTTGTTCCTATCGAAAATAATATCTTTCTCTTAATACAGGCTGTAGAAGTAACAGAGATGAAAACACAGCAGGTGCCTCAGTGAAGTTACTCCACAGGCCATGGAATAAGGTTTCCTAGATAATTTCAGGTCTTCATCAAAAACATTGGTATGGTTCTGCAACGAGTTTATTGCCTTTCTATGAAAGGCAAGAAAAAGAGAAAACCACAGTAAAGCTTTAAGTAACAGCTAAAAGTACCGTAAGTATCTGGGGTAAAGGGGGAGAAGAAACAACTCCTTTCTCTGTTAGCTGACGTTTTACAGCTAAAAATAGCACAAAACCACCCTCTACCCCCCAGTTTTCACAGGCTTGTGTTTAACAGAGGGAAAGGGCAGAAAGAAACTGAAATCACAGAACCTCAGAATCAATCAGGTCCAAAAAGGCCTCTGAGATCACCAAGTCAAACCTATGGCCAAACACCACGTCAACTAGACCAGGCACTAAGTGACACGTCCAGTCTTTCAATGAACACCGCTGGGGCGCTGACTCCACCACCCTAAAGTATCACATAACCAGGCTCACCCGCAGAAAACTAATCTTAAAAAAA
>WAAE01020956.1:12631-44823 GCA_013400495.1 Nicator chloris
GCCGGCCGCGGCGGCTGCGCGCGCCTCCGGCACGCTCGCGCTGCGTCCGTGCGCGCCCGGCGCGTGGGGCTGACCCCGGCGGGGCCGCGCGCTGTGCGCGCACACGGAGCCACAAAACATCCCCATGTGGTAAATACTATACGTGGAAGGGACCCGCAAGGGCCATCCAAGGCCAACTGCTGGCCCTGCTCAGGACAGCCCCCGAGGCACGCCATGTGCATGAGAGCGTTGTCCAAAGACTTCTTGAACTCTGTCAGCCTGGCGCTGTGACCGCTGCCCTGGGGAGCCTGTTCCAGGGCCCAGCCACCCTGTGGGTGAAAATCCTTTTCTTAATATCCAGCCTAAACCTCCACTGACACAGGTTCGTGCCGTTACGCTGAACATATGGGGCTGCCTGCTCCTGTGCACCTGCCAGAAGCCACAGCAGCACCAGGAGGAGATCCATCCCTCCCCTGGGCTTCCGTGGGGAGAAGGTGAAAAGCGCAACCGTGACAGCGTGCCTGATCCAGCTCCTGCCCTATGGAACCATGCATGCCCTATGAAACACAAGCATGGTCGGCATGAGAGAAGTGCTGATCATTCTCCACTTCTCATCATGTGCAGAAAGTACTTGCTGCTTGGCTTCCTAGCATGCAAGAAACTCCCAGTCAGCTCNTCACGGTCTCCTGGCAACACGCACACGGGATACGCCAAGGAACGGCCTCTTGGATGCCGGGAGCCCGCAGGCACAGCAGCCAGGACCCTGGTTTCACAGCCCCCCGGCAGCCGCCTGCTCCCGGCCGACACCCGCCGACCACCCCCGGCCGCACGGCCGCTCCCGGGGCCCACCCGGCGCCGCGGCCCAGCACACACCGAGCTCCCCGAAGCCGCTCACCCGGCCGGGGGTCCCCGCCGGTCACACGGGGAAGCTCCTCGGGGAGAGACACCACCCACCCCCAGCCCTTCCGCACACAGAACAGCCCCCGCCCGGCGACCCCATCCGACCCCATCCACGAGGAGCCTCCACCACCCGCAGCTCGGCGCCCCCAGGCTGCCGCCACTCTCGGGCCGGCCCCGAAGGCGACGCTCACCCTTGGCAGCCGCGCCCGCCGGCCACCCCACCGTAGGAGCGAAGCCACCGCCATGTCCGCGGCCGCCGCTGCCCGGCCGCCCTTTCACCCGCGCCGGCGGGGCCGGGCCGCGCGCAGCCAATCCCGGCGCGCGCCCGCCCNGTTCGTGCCGTTACGCTGAACATATGGGGCTGCCTGCTCCTGTGCACCTGCCAGAAGCCACAGCAGCACCGGGAGGAGATCCATCCCTCCCCTGGGCTTCCGTGGGGAGAAGGTGAAAAGCGCAACCGTGACAGCGTGCCTGATCCAGCTCCTGCCCTATGGAACCATGCATGCCCTATGAAACACAAGCATGGTCGGCATGAGAGAAGTGCTGATCATTCTCCACTTCTCATCATGTGCAGAAAGTACTTGCTGCTTGGCTTCCTAGCATGCAAGAAACTCCCAGTCAGCTCCTTCTGAAATTACCTGTGCGGCTGGGTCCAGATTCTCTGCTGCGGGTGTGCTGGATTTCAGCTGATGGACGTGACAGAGCAGTGGCGAGCTCCAAGTACATTGGCATCCCAGGAAACGCTGTAAAGGTTTTACCACGATGAGAGTGCATAAGAAGTATCACTGTTATCACCTCAGACCTCTGTTAAAACACACCAGAGGCATAAACTGCCTGCAGCACTGAAGCATAGAAAAGACATTATCCAAGATCTCCAAACAAGTGTTCACAAAGCATGGGAATAACAGTGTTTTTTCCTTTAAATAGCATTATTTCTAGCTTTTTTTTTCCCTATAATGGTGATGTGCTAGATGAGGGTAGACCCCAGCCTCCCCTTCATCCTTACTACAGTAGCAGATCAAGACTACATTTTCTGAGGCTGAAAGACAATTATTCTCAGTTAAGAAAAAGGAGTAGGTCATAGTTTGCAGTTCTCCTAAGACATGCTTTACAACAAGCTTCCAACAGGGTTAGAAGACAGCAAAAATAATTAATTACATAAATAAGGAAAACTTATATGAGCAATACACACATTTAGATTAGGAATAACCCCCTCAGACTTTAGAACAGTCTAGGCCCTTGGGCAGGTAAGAAGGTGCTTCCTATACAGCCAGATGATTACGTAAGTGCAGGTTTTACCAGATTATGTCACCGCCTCAATTCACACATCATTACATAACAACCCTTACATTTTATATAGTCCTCAGTAAATTCTCTCATATATATACTATATGTATATATATATACTATATGTACAATCATGTTCTACGTATTCCCATGCTGCAGGGAGACACCAGAGGAGGGCAGAAGCTCCTGGGCAACTGGGTTCACCCAAACGTGGATATTTTCATAGGACATTAGCTGCATGATCCCCTGAGCAAAGCACAAGTCCATACTTGCATTTACACATAATATTGAAAATTTTGGCCTAGTTTTATTGTTTGACAAAATTTTTTAAACCTCTTGTATCAATATTTACATTCAAACTGAAAGATATGAAAGGTGTGACAAAAAAAAGAGAACACTAGTATCTGAAGGGAGAATGTCAAGAGGATGGAGCCAGAATCTGTCACCTTGGTTTTTTTAGCCTTCTGATGTTTATTCTTGGAAATTCTTTTCCCATAGATTTTGCTGTAAATAAGAGATTTGTTTATGTTAGTTTTATGTATGTTTTTCATTCCTTCTTAGAGGAGGAGATCTTTGATAGTCTTGACCAATGTGATTGAAGAGGTGTTAACTTTGCCTACCAATCACTAGGCTTGTTTGAAATACTATATAAAGGAGTCAAAAATTTAAAATGGAAGATTTAGCACTCAAAAATCAGACAGAGTCCATGTCTTCATTTCATGTCCTATTGCAACAAGAATCTTCTCAGTGGTGCTGGTCAATAGAATGAGAGGCAAAAGGAGAAGCTAAAACACAGCAAGTTCCACCTGAACATGAGGAAGATCTTCTTTACTGTGAGAGTGACTGAACTTTGGAAGACAATCCCCAGAGAGGTTGCAGTCTTCTTCCCTGGAGCTGCTAAAAAGCCGTCTGGAAACAGTCCTGAATAACATGCTGTAGGGGTCCCTGCCTGAGCAAGGAGTTTGGACTAGAAGATATCCAGTAGTCCCTTCTAACCTTAACCATTCTGTGAATGCTGCTGCACACCAAAGATTTGTGAAATAACTTCTCTCCCTTTCCTCCCAAGCGAGTAGCAAAAATGAAATCAGCATTGGTTCCCCTCTGCTGCATTAACAATGCCTACAATCGCACAGGTAGGAGCAATGCAAGAAAACTGTTCTTAATATTTTCAGTTGATATTCACAAGCAGACCCTGCAGATTTCTTTTTCAATAAATGTGGAGAGCCTTGAAAGTAAAAGAGACCAGGGGCAGAAGGGAGGTAGGCTGACCCCTTTCACCACAAGCACTGCATTAGGTATATTAGATGCACAGAGATACACACCACAACATCGTGTTACTGCATTAGAACAATATCCTGAGGCACCTGACGTCAGTTCCTCCTGCACGCATAAAGCAAACAGTCACATGGCATCACCGGGGTGTTTTCTTTTCCTCTACAGAGGAGATTCTGTTTGCCAGTCCCAGCTGAGGGATCGGCAGCCACCTACAGAGGCGCATCAAAGGAGGCCCCCCACAGCTGCAAAGGGAAACTGTCTGGGATTACACACAGACACGGCCAGCTGGGTGCATAAAGAACTTGATGAGAAATGGCCTAATGCAAGCCTGTTTCCAAGTGAAGCTAAGGCTCCTCATGAGTCGAAGAGAGTGGGGGAAAAAAGAAAAAAAATGCTAATCTCTCTGAACATTAAGTTTTCTGCTTTCAGTATGATTTTATTCTGACTGACAGATTTCTACTAGCAGTCTTTTTGTCTATTCTGTTTTGAAATGGGTAGTGCACACAAAATATAAAATTTTGTTTCTGTAAGAAAAGGAAGGTATGATACGGGTCAAGATCATATACAATTACTATTGAACATTCAGAAAAACAGAAAACAACATACATAACCACTGCTAAAGAAATTGTAGATATTCAAAAATTAAATTGTGAAACTAAAATGTCTAGAATAATTAAAGGATATATGAGTTTGGATAAAAACAAACACCTTAGTTCTGCATGCCTGTAAGCACATTTGTAATGCCATAACTCAATATGCACTCCTGTCTCAGTTAGTGAAGCTATTAACATGCAGAATGTTAAGCAGGTTTATAAGACACTGGAACACTGTGCAATGTATTCTCTCATTATTTTGAGGGGGTCCTAGAGAACTGCAACTTTGAGTACTGAGAATTTATTTGATCCTTTCATTAGAGCAGAGAGTTACCTTCATCTTCTAACATAACCCCAAATTCAGACAGAAATCATAAGTTGTTGTATCATCACCTAAATTTAAGCTGCAACCTAGGGATAAAACTGGAGCAATTGCAATCCTTCATCTAATAGGAAATATATTGTATCAGGTTTACTGAACATGAAATGCCTTATGCACAAAAGCCTGTGCCTGAGGAACTCAAAGCTAGAAAAACTCTTTGAAGTATCTGTTATATATTCTGTAAACAGCCTTTTCTTCCATCAGCATTCTGCTCAACACTCTGCAAGAGACGGAAATTCAGCCTTAGAGTCAGACTACTCAATATCTCTCTACATCTCTCTGCTATGTACCTACAGAAAAACCTTGACTGTGAGGAAAGATCCCTCATGCCAGATTCACTTAAGAGAGTCAAGAGCTGGAGGGGTTTTCAGGCACCCCAGAGAAACCCCAAAGCCCAGCCACAGACACTGGGAAACCAGGAAGGGGTGCAAGCTAACAGTTCCCTACCCATCTGGGGCACCTTAATTTCAACCCCATGCCCAGCTGCCCAGGCTTTGGAGTACAGTGTGGCTCTTAGGACCCTTCCCCTTCTAAGACTCCTCAGGGTTGACCCTAGCACATAGACACACACTTCAGCGCTGACTTGATCCTTAAATTGGCCTCCTGGCCTCAGGGGTAGCTTGAAGCTTTGCATGCCATGTGATCTCTCTTTCTTCAAGAACACGAACCACCTAGGTATCATCATTCAACTTCCCCAGCCTTCAGGTCTCCTCAGGAAAATCCTGAACCTCCCTGGCCTCAGAAGCTTCTCAGAGGCAACTCAAGCACCACTAGTCCATTCTTAGAGGGGCTTGACCTCATCCTCTACCTGGCTTCAGGTGTGGCATCCCCAAGCCAGGTAGAGGATGGTGAATCCCCAAGCCAGGTTGCCTTGTTCTGTGATCCCCTTGGCCTCCAGGGACAATCATACCCTCTGCAACCACATAATTTAAGAGGAGAGCTCGGGGAAATTTGGATTGTCCAACTCTCGCTCAACCCCACTGACAGCTTCAGCATTCCAGTTTCCTGCTGCTGGTCACACACCCCCACACCCGTTCCACCCACACCAACCATTCAATCCCTACAACTCTTTGGGGGCAGCATGAACTGGCCCCAGCCACCCCAGAGGAGCCTCAAAGCCTAGGCAAGGGTGACTCAGGTAGCCCTCACCTACAGGGCACAGTCCTGTAGGATCTGAACAAGGTGGGCAGACCTGGGAGCTGGTATCGAGGTCCATCAACAGTCCCAGACAGCTGAAGGCAGGGGGATGACTTGGGTAGAGGTCCATCCTGGAACTCCAGTTGGGTGGAGCAGCAAGAGGCAGGGCTGAACACAAAGAAGTGACAGTCGAGCAAGGTTCAACCAGGAGACAGGAACAGAGACTGGAGACAAAGACACCTCCGAAAATATCGCTTGAAGCAAGGCTGAAGGCTGAGGCCTGAGCTTAAATTGATGCCCCAGAATATGGGCAGAGGATATGGGTGAAGGTCCCTGGAGGGGCTGGTCAGGGACATTAATAGCTGTTGATTGATTCAGTGCCCCAACACCCTACCAAAGTTGCTCACTGCAACACAGGGCTGGATGGGGAAAGATGCAGAAAGGAGCTCACACATTAGCAGAGTGCCTTTTGTCTTGTGGACCATTGTCTGGCTTCCTCCACTCTGATGATTTGGATCAAACGCAACTTTTAACTTTTTCACATCCTCAGGGTGTTAGAAGCCCATTGACAGAAGCATGACGTAAAAACTAGGAGTTAGCACCGCCTGCTTCAGGCCTAGCTGGAGTCTGCATGGAGCCTGCAGCAGAGAAGCAGAGCACCTATCAGATAATCCCAAGCAGCTTGTGAGGTGCAGCCCTAAATGGCACATTTTGGGAAGGCATCGCACTTGGATGTGATGAAGTGATACCCCTTAATGAAATTTCTTACGAGATTAGCACAGGAATCTCAACTGCTTTGACACTGAGAAGCGATGTCTCTGTGGGAATTGTGTTTTTCCTTTGATTTGGTGGACTGAAGGGTTCTGCAAGACTGCATCAAAGCAGCAGAGATCCAGAGAGTTCCTTAAGGAGGAAAAGGATGAAAATCTGAAATTCACAGAGAGAAGGCAAAAAGAATAAAAAAAATGTATTCCAGTGTAGCCTGGAAGTAAATGCCACCTTAATGAAATACTGAGAGAGACTCATAGTCTGGGGAGAACTCAGACTGTACTAATGTAAAGGTCTTACTTCCTCTTCAGGGGCCTTGGGACAAGGGTGTTACAGACCCAGGATAACCATGATAGCTCTACAAGTCTGAGCAAATACAAACTCACAGTGTTATTCACCACATTGTACAGAAATTAGTTTTGGCTTGGAACCTTGCTGAACAACTCCTGGAGCTGTCACACTTGTAGGACCAAGGAAAAGTTAACACAATCATATGGTTGCTAGGATTGCTGTTTAGCACCTGTATGATGCCTCTAGAGGTTCTGCATGATGGGCAGGTCATCTGTCTGGGAACCAGGGGAGTGACTTCTAAAACCAGAGAGGTCCAGAGCACTTGTTGTGTATGAAATGCATTAAAGAACAAAAGTACATGAACAAAAGTTTTGCCGAGTTGCTTCTCTGCGGTTCTCTGTGCTTCTCTGTTCACATTGAGTGACAATGGGCTTGCCTAGTAGTCTGAAATTTACTGCCTGCTTGTAATGTGAATACAGTTTTTAACAGCTTTGGATTCTTTCTAAGGCATTAGGAGTAACCCCGAAGATTAAAAACAAATTTGTAATTCATTTGGTTGGAAAAAAAAATGCATGTTGTCAGGACTAACAAAGATTTGCGCAATGGCTGTCGGGGCTGTCAAGCCCTAACAGAGTCTTGGTGAATTCCTGCTGTAGTATTTATTGCCTGAAGGTTCACTGCTCAGTAAACAGAATGGTACATTTAAATTTAAGATTGCTTTTAGAATTTGCTACTCCTGGGCACGGGCAGGCTAAAGGAGATGATGGAATTCCTTAAAAGAGGCAATAAATTCAACAGGGCTAAGTCATTTGTTTGGATTCCAGCCTTGGCATGAAAGCTTGGAGCAAGAGAGACAGGTTGGTTTGATTGAAAGGAAAAGAAGCTTTCTTCTTGAGTACATAGTGCAACCATACCCTTGACTACAGAGATGGAAGTGAAACACTGAGGGAGGAAAGGGGAACAGGCATGACAGAAAGTATTTTCTCAGCTCTGTTCCTGATAGTGGCAGCCAGAACCGTCATTGAAACAATCTCCAGTGGGTTACAACTTGTCTTGCTATTGCAGCAAAAGCATATATTCTTACCTATCTCCTCTAATTTTTGATGGACACACTGGAAAATTCAGACTTGTAAAACAGAGTTCAAGAAGGCTGAATCTCGAGGTCAAGCAGCATATTCATTTAGTCACAGCTCTCTGACACAAAGGAGTCTCTGTTGTGTGGTTTTTCCCATCCCATTTTCCTCAGAATGATTAGTATCTTCTGTATGTGGCACAACATAAGACACATGGGTGATAATCCTCATATCAAGCATGAAGATACTCCTGGCAGGTCCTTCCTGTCAAGGCTATTTAAGCCCCCTAAGTCTTTACAACTTTTCTCTAGTATGAATTTCCCAATGCCCACAGTTTCATATTCCTCCTTGGATCCAGTGATGACAAGGAAGGACAAGCATTCACATAAGGTGCTAGGAATTGCTGGATTTTGGGAGTTCAAAGGGTGGTGGAGGTAACAAAGACCAGATTTGGAGGTATTAATTTCAGGAACTCCTGAGCACAAATAAGATGTCAAACACTGAGAGAGGAGCACTACAACCACTACTTGCTCTCTCTCTTCTTTCTCTAAGGAAAAGAGGGTTCTTCTCCATTCAATCCATGATCCAGATTGGTGACTGGGCAAGGCTGGGATGGGCCCCTAATTGTCCTAGTCAGCCTCACTGCACCCCTGTCATCAGCTCAATTACCCCATTTCAGCTCAGGTCTGGGTCATTAGGCCTGCTCTGAGCTGCCTGTTCCTGAATTCTTGTTCAGATTTTCTGGGTTGACCTTGCACCCAACTCATGACCTTGTCTCTGCCTGATGATGGTTGGACTGTCAATGGAATCTATTGTCACGACCTGACAAGGCCCCACTGGGCTGCCGTGGGACTGCCTCACTTGGGTTGTGTCCACCCTCAACTCCTGGCTTACATGATCCCTGAAATCTCACCCCATTTTTCATGCCTCCTCCCCTAAAGCCTCATGAATCCACACCCTCTGCCCATGTTCAGGCGCCCCATTTCAGCTTGCTGGACTATTGATGAGACCTGTTGCCTTCAAAACTCTTGCTCTGCTCACCCAATAGTTAGGGCACTGCCATGTCCACACTATGATCATCCTCATCTCCCTTCCCTTGTGAAGGAGCCTTGAGATTGCTCCTCTCTGACAGTCTGTAGGGATTGTAAGAGAAAGGGAAGTCTGCAAGGGATGGCTGGGAAAGAGTGGGAGATGGGAGAACTCTGGGGAAGGTAGCATTCCCCAGCTTCCACCACTAATCCTCGTATTTCTGAAAGCTGATCTCAGCTGTGTCAGAGAAGATCACAACGACTGTGCTGTTTCTCCAGCACTTCAGGAGAAGCAGCGATAGTTCCCACTCTTTGGAGCTAGGTACATTCTCTTCCCATTCATCTCGTTCCTGCTGAGAGCTATCTACTTTGAAAAGATCTCTGTGTGGTGGATGGATCAGCCTCCTTTAGGGCTGATGGAAGATCATTTTATTCTCTGGGGAAATGTCCAAATTCTGGTAACTACTGCCTCGTGAGCAGACAGGTACCTCTATCCTCCTACCATACCTCTGGAATGGCCTTATTTCTCCTCTTTTTTGGTGTTGGGTTTTTTTGGGGAGGTTTTTTTGTGGGTTTTTTTGTAGGAGGGAGCATTATATAACTATCTCAACAAGCCCACATGAAGCCAGATGCCATGTCCACAGCTGCACCTTGTGAATGGGCACCAGTGAGACTTTATCTCATCCAGATGCAGCAGTGGGGAAGACACCCTGGTCATCCCTGGAGGAACGAAGGAGGAGAAGGTGATGAAGGCAAAACCTCACTGAAGTGATCCACCAGGTCAGAGCGAGATTAATATTTAGAAGAATGTGTACAAGTAGCAGAGATATCCACAGTTAAAGGACAAGCAGTATAAATACAGATGGAACTTGTCCTGTCATCCTTCAGGACATATAATATCAACCAAAGCCAGAGGAAAAGAGCAGCAGAACAGCCTCTATTCAGCAGGGAGCACATGCAGCTGTTTGAAAGACCTTCTGAGTGTGGCCGGGTTATTCACATGTGCAGAGTTAAGTGTGTACTTAGGCTCTCTCCTAAATAGGGGCCCAAAGGCAGTCAGGATTTGACCCAGATCACATAATGATTTAGTGAGGCTGTAGGAAATAATCTCTGGATGCACTGTCCCTTTCTCCAGCCAGTGAATCATGGTGCCTCTCTAGGCAATCTGACTGGCATAATCCTGGAGGGGGCCGGGAAAGTAGGAAAATAGAAAAGGATTTCCATTTTATCAAGATAAAGCTGTAGCCGGAGTTGATAACAGGTTACTTGAAAGAATGCCGATCATGTACACTTAGTGATTGTTGCTTAATTTGTTTAAGCTGAAAAAGCCTATTTCTACAGTGGAATACAAATTAGGGTAATTATGTTGTGATGGAGTACTGCATGTGTAAGATGAAAGCCTTTCTTTACAAAAGCCTCTTCATCACTTGAGTAGAAGAAAATAAAATCCTGCTTAAACAACATGTTGTTTTCTGTATTTCCATTTGAACAAAAGACTTTCGAATATTTTTTTCCCCCTGTAATATTGCATGGTTTGGTTTTCTAAAAGTGCTTTTACTTTTGACAACCTCACAATTAAACCCTCCAACATACATTCCAATATGTAAATATAAAAGGCTGAGGTAAACATAGTAATGTATAATTGTTTCCCAGCCTCTGTAGACTGTTAGTAGTTGGGTATTCAGATTACATATTTTTTATATTCTCCTGATGGTCACAGTTGTTCATAAGCTCTTGTCTGCCTTAGTATTCTGTAAGTGTCATAATGGCACAATACACAATGATGTTTGTAGATGGTTAAAATAAAGTACTGCAGGTTTTTTATATGTTTTACAGTCAGATCATCTGATCATAAATTATTCCGATACAGATTAAAAGCAATTCACTGCATATATCTATGTGTCCATGATAATTATTTTTATTTCAACCTTTAAAAATCTTTATTTCCACTTCCTATGTGAACTGCAGTTACTGTTTCACAAGGGAGAGCTTCTTAAGCATCAGTATGTATGAAATGCTCATTGCACAGGCTTAGTCAGTGCACTTACACACTTGCACGTTTATCCAAATGACCTTATCCAGGCCATCCTTATTCACATAAGCAAATCTTGTAATTAGTTCCAGCAAATTGCCATCTGACTAAGACCGACTTGCAGAAGTAAGAATTTGCAGGATTGTGCCCTTAGTTAACACGACAGGTGAGAAAATCAATTTCCTTGTGTGGGAGAAGTAGACAGTGTTAAAGTGAATACGCAGAGAATCATTATTCATTCTCTTCACACTAGAATTCAAAACCAGTATTTGAAGTTTGGGGAAGTTGTCTTAATTAGGATTATTTTAAATTGTCAATTTAAAGACTGGCAATTTAATTACCAGGAAAACAGATCAAAGTAAATGCATGAAATGTACATTTTAAAATGACTTATCAAGGAAGATGGAATCCAGTAAAATAAGGGGGGAGAGAAAGTAAATATGCAAATTGCCCAGGTACTCCCCTCCCAGGGAATTAAGAAGACTCCCTCCCTGGCTTCATGTGCTTGACTGAAAAACCAGTCATCCTTGTACAAAATAGACATGTCAGACCTGGTATATGCACATGTACAGAGAAAGACAGAGGACTGATTCTGTCTCTAAAAGAAAATGTTATTTTTCAGGTTACTTTTGCAAAAGTAAGGCTGCTATTATGTATTACATTGCTGTATTTTCAATTAAGGTAAGATGTCTGTATCTCAGCGTTTACAGCTATGACTGACTGTGATACAAGAAGACACCTAGAAATGAAAGATGTAATTGGACTTGCAACAGCACAGAGCCTCATCACTCAGAGGAGTCTTGGCAGGGGGACAGCGAGAGCCTGGTCCCGCCTACCTTAGGAAGATGCAAACATGAGAAGGGGAATAGCTGTCATACTTCTGTGTATGGGTGCAGGGGAGCTGAATTTGCTATGGGGACCTACCACTTACTGTGTTTGTTCTCCTTGGTTCATTATGTCCAGTAACCTGAGTTAAAATATGTTCCTAGAATCGCTAAAATTATGCAATGCAGGAAGTATGAGAAGTAAAAGTTACTTACTAGATGCCTATACTTTTTGTAAAACTTCTTTAGTCTATTACAACTCTGATTGCTTTTGATATATTCAAGAATTAGGAGGCCAAATCAAAAGGCATAATATGATTAAAAGGCAATCAGAACAAACAGTGACTCTTAAGTGCTTAGGGAAAGTCCACTGGATTTTTGTGACTGTGGAAAAGTGACTCCTCAGGCACAGCATTTTTATTACCTTTTTTTTCCCTTTCCTAAATGAAGAGGTCAGTATACACCATGAAAGAAAATATTTTTATTATTTTATTTGGTGAATATTTGCACTGAGCTTATCTTGTCTCATTCTGACCTCACTTGCAGTATTTTTATTAGTAATCTGAGATAAAGAGCAGGTTTTTTCCATTTCAGTTCTCCAAAGTGATGCTTGCAGTCACACAATTCATCAGGATGCACCGACACTTCCTTAGTGTACAGGTGTTGCACCTAGAGCACATTTTAACAAACAGTATTCAGATATTTGGTAATGACAATGCCCTTATATTCAGCTCTGGCAAAAGAGAGAGCACAGGGGTTTATCTCTGTGATCCAAAACAGGTCAGCTCACAGTATTGACCCAGTAGAGCTTTGGGTGATTATTATCATAACACAATATTATATTTTTATAAGGTTGTTCTGCCCTCTGAGCCTTCCACTGACATCCCGTGGGAGTTGCCCCTGTGTATCTGACAGCTGAATTGGTCCTTGGTGAATTTTTAGCACATGGAGCTGTGCACACAACTTTGGTTAACAATAACATGTTGCTATGGGAGCTCTGTGCAACTCTCTGCTTACTGTGTAGAAAATTGCTCTGGAAGGCAAATGTACGTATGTCTGGTATTAGTCTAATTATTAAGTAGAATTAGAATCTTTTGCTCTGTGAATATCAACCAGAGAAGGAGCTTAGCATGAATAAAGATGCTTGCCAGCAGTGGCTGAGGTGCTTCTCCTGCTTTCCTTTAAACAGAAATCACATCCATAGCCGGGAGACTAATTATTTTGGAACCTAAGGGAAATGCAGCCTATATAAGAGAGAAAGTGATCTGCAGTTAAGGATCAGTGAGCCAGCTAATGGCTGGTTAGTCAGGAGGGTACAACTCCAGAATGTTAATAAAACGTGTCTGAAGTCCAACACCTCAGGGAAGAGGCTGAATGCTGCAGAAGATATATGTAGACAGAGGCTCTGTTGTTTTCTATTGCTGAACTACTCCTTTTAAAGCAGGTTTTAAAACTGTTTTGAGACTTGTTTATGAATATCAAAATACCAGCAGGATAATAAAGCAAAACTCACTGCGGCCAAAGCAAAAAAAATGTTGCTAAAAGAAAAATATTATCCTTTTGTGAAGTACATAAAACATGTCTGATGCTTGCTGAGCAGGTGTGCAGTGCAGTACTCTTGTACAGTAGAGGCTTGGCTAGTTTTCATCATGCCCTCACTAAGAGACATCATGACTTATTAACCAAAACAATATGTAACATTTAAAAATAGAATATAAATGCTAGCTGTTTTACGCTTACAAGAAACAGCTCAGGCCATACCATGACTTTATTTTGTGAACAGAAAGTATAAAGTACAAATCAGCTAGAGGTTTTGACAAGAAAGCCTGTAGGGAATACCAAATTGCTACTTGTTGTGTATTACATAAAATAGTTATTACATTCTTTTGCTTGATATAGTGCATGCAGCTGTGTAATAAATGCTGCAGAATAGTATTTTGATAAACACAAGAGAACACCTCCCTCCTTAAAACATCCCCTCTTAGAGGACCAAGTCCTGTGATCCTATGAGCCCTGCACCCAGACTTGCTTGGGGCTGAGGACCACAGGATGGATCCCACACACCTTGAAGGCCTGAGCAACAGGGAAACTGCAGGAATAGCTCAGAGGCAGGTGACAGCACAGCTCCTTGGTATGCACCTGGAAGTGGACATAGCTCTGTGTCATGATGGCCCAGCCACCACAGCCTCCACCACTCCAGCCCTTCACGCTGCAGCATGGCTCAAATCCATCTGTCCATTGCCCTCTGAGAGATTTCTGTCCAGCACAGAGTCCTTTTACAGTTGTTAGAAGAGGCAGGTATGTGTTTTATAACTCTTTTACATGTCAAACCACAGCACCAGTTGCTTTGCTCAAATGAATTTACTATTTGGTGATTTACTGATTACTCATATCAGTTTTCCGAACACGGGGACAGGCATTTTTTTATCTGAGAAAGGTGCTAGTGAGACTGATACTGTGACAGTGATATTGTCCCCAAGGCATCCTGCAGTGTCACCCTTACAGAAGCAGATCTCAAGGGAAATGAAAATTTTTACATTAGACTTGGAAGATTACTTCAACTATGCTTGATGTTATGGTATCAACAGCAGCCTTCTGCAAATAATGTCATCACACAAGTAGTCTCTTCTAGTCTAACCTCTCCTTCCACAGGCGTTTATAATGTATAGTCTAGACTGTCAGATTACTCCACCTGCTCCTCCACTTTGCTGGTAGTTTTTGTAGTCATGGAAGTTCCACTTTCAAAAACGTTATTTGGAAGGCAGAAAAAGATTTTATACCAATTACACTGAAAAAAGAACTCAACTGTTATCAGTAGAGTCATTCCAATTTACAACACCTTAATTAAATTTGCTCTTGAGTTGCTTAAAGCATCCCCAGGAAAAATGTGTCAGCAGGTATTTTTGTAGTTTTCAGCTTCTGAAAACTGGTATTTTTCAGCATATTAGTTCTTTTACTGGCAACATGTAATATTTAGGTGAAATATTTTTTAGGAGTTAGGGACATTTCAGAATAAATGACAATATATATGTAACAAGGAGTTAGAACTCACGAATAATCCAGAGCCGATGAAGGACCTCTGCTCCTCTGAGAAATATTAACTGTACAGTTTGGAAGATGGAACAGTAGAAACTTTTAATCTAGGAAGGAAGGGAAGTAGTCAGGCCACGGCCCTCACAGCCATATGGTGCAACTCTGAATCAGATTATGAATGTGTACCCACAAGGAGCAGGACATTACCAGCCTCTAATGAAGGCTCCTTGCTAATGACTGTGCCATTAAAGGGTATCTCTCTTACCTGTTGGATATGTGTCACTTGGATTGTTGGCATTTTATAATACCAGCCATTTTATCACACCCCATAGAGGTTTGAATTAAAAATGTCCAGAGTATCCCATACAACCAGTAGTAGACACAGATACAAAACATTGTATAGCAGACTTAGGCAAGAGGTTATCCTTATTTCCGCATTCTTCTGCCTACAATAAGTTCTGGCATCTTTTTCATATTTGTATTCCCATGGTGGTAGAGATAGACATAAATTCAAAACAATGCTTTGGCGTACTTCCCAAAAAATGAGTTCATGCATTGAGAAATGGATTCTTAACAGAAAATGCATGTTTGTAATTTGGTTTGACCTGTTTTCATTTCCATGTCATTTGTAATTTTGTAACAATGAAGTTTGCAGGAAAAACTCATTGAGTGTTTACAGTGAGACCCTTCCAAAATGCAGTCAGTGTGTTTGGTATTTGAAAACACATCCACAGCTCATGAAGTTCCAGAGTGAAAGGAAATCTGGACTGAGTTTTCAAAAGCAGAAAGTGGGAATCTGCACACAGAATTGGGTGTTGGGTTGCACAGCTGCAGTGGACTGTCCTCTGACTGGGAACCAGAGCACTAGGCAAAAACTGGAGCTGGCCTGCATTGCTGTGCTGGTGAGGAAATATTTGTCTGCATTATTTCAGCAGTGCTGTGATGTATTTGTTACCTTGAGATGATGTAAGAGATCCTGCTTTCCTAATCATGGGAAATAAGAAGTAATGAGAAATAATCTCCTGGGCTGTGCTAGCAAGTGTTTGAGTGAAGAAGACAACAGCACAGCTCATTTCTGCTCAAGCACCTCCTGCAAAACTGCCTTTACCAGAATGCTTCAAATTCCTGAGCAGACTAATGCTTCTGGTTTGACTTGTGACTTCTGTGTCAGGTCCCTGAGGGTACCTTCAACCCCTATTCTCCTCAGAAGTCTTCCCAGTGACCTCCATGCATGCCACCTCCACCCAGGGCACAGGATTCTCTTTTGGGTCAGCCATGCCCCATCTCAGCCACATCTCTGCACTGTCTCTGGCCAGGGCAGGCCCAGCACCATGGGGAGCTTTTCTCCTGCGTTCACTGATTCCCAAAAGTGTCAAGGGCTCTTGGGACCCATGGGACAGCACCCATCAGGGGTCATGGCCAGCCCTGGGCTCCATGCAGCACCCCACCCCACTCATGGGACAGCCCCAGTCCTGCTGCACCCCACAGAACACCAGGTTTTGGCAACAGCCCAGAATGAGGAGCAGGAATAGCAACCACCAGTCTCACCTGAACATAACAAACCCAGAAAAACTGTGGTTTCCCATGCAAACTGTACCTTCTGGTCAGGGGGTTGTAAAAAAAAAAGGAAAATTTGTCCTTTTCACTGTTGTTCACAGATGTGGCTATACAGTTTCTGTGTGTCCACATAGTTTTCTACCACATGGAATGGAAATTTCTTTTGTTTTGAAAGGCTTTTTCTGTTTTCTTTTCCACCTTTTTTTTTTTTCACTCTCCAAATTTCATCTACATGTGTCATATACACATTTCATTATATCTGAAACCACGGGGCTCATAACCCTCAGGTTAGGAGAATCAAACCCTCACAAGGGCCAAGAATTGCATCCCTCCTAGCTTCAGTTTCTTAATCCCAAATTTTATATGGATTTTGATGGCTTGAGGGCTTCTATCTGAGAAATTGACAGATCAATTTGACATATTTCAAAGAATTGAGTTCACACTTTCCTCTAAACCTGGATGTTTTATTTCCTCGGCTGTTCTTATTTGCTTTACTTAAGAAATAGCACTGTGGCTCCAGTTTTGATTAAACATTGTTTGTAGTCCACTCTTCTAGCCTGCAGTGGAGAAGAAAATGTTTTCAAACACCAAATGTCAATAATAAGTTATTACAGCTGATGTAGCAAAGGTGTAGCCCAAGTTATCACCATCTTTTATTCCATACAGCTTCCAGATCTAGTCCACTCAAAGATCTGCTTTCTTGCAGTCTCCTCAAAGGAAATTTTATGGGATTTTTGATCAAGACAATGCAGAAATCTTCGAGTCTCAAGACAGTGCAAAATATTCTTCTTTTTTCTCTTTACAAAAGTTGCAAGCAGTTTTTCATCCTGATCTATGGAATAAAGGGCTGGGAGTTAAAAGAATAACATTTGATAGAATACTTCCTTATTGAAAAGTATCTATGAATAACCAAGGGATGTTGGTTGAGATCTGACTGACCCACCAATCCTTGAAAATTGTACCTTGTGCAGAAGAGGGAATTGTTGTTCTTCACTGAGAAAGGGCAGGTTGCCACAGATCTCTCCTGCACGGGGAATGGCTGTGTCTCCTGAGGACCACGCTGATGGGGGCCTCAGGTGGGGGGACAGTGCTGTGTTACCTGCCCTGCAGCAGGGCGTGTGCCTGAGAGCTTCTCCGAAACACTGAGCTCTCTGACTCAGCTGGAAAAGCAGTGAAGGGCCACATCTCTATGTGACATCTCACAGGCCTAGGTCATGACTTTTATGCTGTAATACATTACTGTTTAGTAAACATCCATTTAAAAACATACTATGCAGCATTTTACATGGGTGTAAAACAAGCCTGATTCCTTTACAAATGGCCTTTTCCTCTTGTAGGTCCCCCTGTAGATCAAATTCAGGCCACATCCTTCTGTTAATCCACCTTAATTCCCATTAACTTCAGAGAGTGTGTCCCACATGAAACAGTGGATTGTTGTGGAAAGTCACAGCTTGCTTTTTGTTTTTCCAATACATTTATTACTGTTGTTTCACAGATTTTTTGTAGTCTGCATAAGACCCTGAATTTATTTCAAAACTTAAGGGTCTAAGTTAATGCATCTACAACATTTCTTGTTTTCAGAATATTACAGTTTTTAAAGATGTTATGGCAATAAGATCTTTGTTCCATAAAATACACTTAGAATGTGTTTTTCTCAGTTCTTTACACATCTGATGTCTTCATAGGTTTTGCAAACTCTGCTACAGTCAGTGACAAAGTCATTTCCTGCTGATGACAGACTACTGGCTTACCATTTTGATGTTTTTGCCTCCACTTTTTGGGGGGGATAGATATTCAGACATATATCACCTTCTTGCAGCAGATAAATTGGTTCATTGCCATTTCAGCCATTAGCATTTTTTCTCGGGTGGACATTCTTTGGGTTTTGTGCCAAATGTCATTACAGAAAAAGATAGGAAACGGCATATGAGGAAATATATCTCAAATGTAAACATTTGGTTGTCTTTCAGTACACAACTGGCTAAGGTATGAAGACCACAGTCACTGACTCTTTGGAGTTACAGGCTGTGGAGTTTTCAAACTTTCCAGAAATAATTTTGTTTAGGTGCACCCATTTATTAGAGGCATGTATGAAATATTGGCATTTATCCATATTACTTTAAAGAAAATAAGGAGTAAACCTCACCCCCATTTCCAGAACTATTACTTTGTGTCATGTTAGCATTCCCTCCCTACCAAAAACTTCAGTTTGTCTATGAAAAGGCTTTTTTGAGAATTATGAAATTTATGGTTTGCACCTACTCAGATGTTAATGCACCAGGTTCTTATCTGAGTAAGTTCTGTGTTTAACACCATGTTAAACTAAAGACAGCAAGTTTGCTGAGTTTGGGACACTCTCAGTATGGAGACTAAATACACTCTCTTGGCTCTGCTTCTTCAAATATATGTTTGCCTTTGCTTGTCAGGTGAGCCATATAATAAGGCAAACTGGAATTATTTACTGTGCCATTGCACTGGGGATGAAAATGCCACAAAAATGTGATTTCAGTAAAAAAATACTCTTCATCTGGATCTCTGTGCAAGGTGGTGAGGGTGGCTGGAGGCTGTCTTCTGGAGGACATGGCTATAGGTAGTCCTTTGCCTCAGAAGATCCAGTCTCAGCTCCTCAACCACAGGCTTGGAGGCACTGGGGAATTACTGACTTCTACTCTGGCTTCCCAGGATTATTTATGTATTTGGCTGTGTGTCTTCTCTCTTCTGGCTGGCTGCCCTACCCCCTAGGTTTTTATTTGATGTTTCTTCTTGCCTGCCTTCCTCCTGGCCTCATAACTCTTGCATTCCTGTCTCTGCCGCAATCCAGGGGTAGAGGATGGGGCCCCCACTCAGCCACTCTCCACTTACAGGGCTCCCCAGGATAGTCATGCTGTACCTCTCGACCCTTCAACAGCTCTCAGCCCACCTCATTTAAACCTTCTCCCTTATCAGTCAGACTGTCTCTGAAAACAAATTCAAACTCCCAATCCCGGGCAAATCAGGCTGCTGAAGCCTAAGGAAGGGTGAGGACTAAAGCACAGAATCTCTTACCCAGTTGTGAGGAGCTCCCTGACCAATATTGGGCACCGGGTAGTTTCTCTTTTGAATATAAGTGTTTAATTTTAAATATTTCACCCCATGTGACCAGGCACCTAATCTGCTTGTGAAACGTCCTCAGGAAGCAATAAGGTGCCTTTCTGCATCACACTGGGATTGTCAGATCAGAGCTGTGCTACACTGAGAAACACAGCAGCCAGCTCACCCTGCTCCCGCTGCCAAAGCTGTGGTCCAAAACCCATTGCCAGCTGGAGTGTGGTTCCATAAAACCTTTGGCACCAAGTGCTGCATGATCCTTGAAGACACTGGTTCTTGGCAGGAAAGAAGCTCTTGCCTCCTTAGAAATTGCCCCAAGGGATAGATTTGCTTTATTCACTTTTTTTTTTCTTTTTTTTTTTTTTCTTTTTTTTCTGTTTTTGGTTCTCCTCACTACATCTTTCAGTAGATTTTGTAGGTGGAATGTAAGGGTTTCAACACTTTTAAGGTAGCATGAAAATGTTGATAAAATTTGTAAGGGAGAAGAATTGACCTCTCTAACCAGCTGCATTATGTTTCATTTATTATTTTGTAAATTATTTCATTAAATTAACTTTTCTGTAAAACCTGTTATGTATAAAGGTGTGTCTTTTTCTTACAGACGCTACACTGCTTTTGCTTCACGTAAGCAATTCTACCTTTTCTTTATCCTTTTGTAATTGTTGAGAAGGAGGAAAAGTGATTAAGAAATAAAATATACACTCAAATAGGAAATGTAATTTCATTTAGGTATAAGCAGAGTTGAGGAAGAGATAGATGCCTCTTTCTCAGTCCTTACTCACAGGTAATGAGAATATCTGGGAAAATACACCCAAATACTGTGATATTCCCTGGACTGCAGTTGTTTTCCTAATAGATATGGGCAAAGTGTTAGATGGTTCTTGGAAGACCTGAATGATGACATTAGAAATAAGAAAAAGGTGCAGTTAAATAATAACTTAGCACTGCAGCTGTGGACTGGCGAAATACAAAAACTATTGAAAGGCTGTTCTGGCTTCTCATTGTTCAAAACAGGGCATTCTAGCAAAAGGTGCTGCAGAAGACAAAAAGCTATTTTTCACACTCATTGTTGGTTAAAGCAAATTTCCTAGGCCAATATGGCTATAAATTACCTGAGACAAGTTTGTTCAGTAACATCAACTTCCATGGTGTGTTTGGAAAAAGTAAATAGCTTTTCCCTTGGCTGTAAAATAGAAGTTCAGGCTATCTTTTTAGAGGGATAGGAAGGTTTTTACCATCACATCCCAGAACCTATCTCTCGTAGTGCTGTCCATGACAACTGCCAGGTGATGTCTGCCATGGAAACAAATATCCTTCACCCTTCCTGATTTTAGCTGCTGGTCTGCTTCTGGCTCTTGCTGCTGTTGCTGCTCTCCATCAGAGTTTTCTCAGGCAAATTGGGAGTCAGGATTTAGTGCTGTTTAGGGGTGAGGAAAACATGGAGCAATTTTAATTTCAGATTCATCCCAAAACAAAGCTTAGTTTAGATTTCGGGTTTACCCACAGCCATACAGAGCATTTATCAGTCCTGACCATCACTTTCTTAGAAAATAAAGATTAGAGAAAAATGGAGCTTAATTGCACTTTAAAACAGCAACATTGCAGCCCGACTCCTCAGTTGCAGTGCAATAGAGAAAATTAATTAATTCCCCATGACTGGCCCAATATTGCTGTCCTGAAGTCTCTAAAAGGAGAAGAATGCAGAGTAGCCATCCTTCTAAGTTGAAAGAGATGGCAAAGTCCCTCCTAGCTTGACTTGGTCTGTATAATTGGTGCAGAGTTTCAGATTAACAGAACTAATCTGTAGAGACAATGTTAACTGGATATACATACCTAGCAGCCACTGTTACAGGGTAACATCATTTTTGGTTTATTGAGTTTTGGTTGGATTTTTCCCCCCCGAACCACAATTCATTTAGTTTGCTGTATATGGAGCAGTCTATTTATTTTTCCTGCAATTATTTATGCCACTGTGAAATAGACTTTTTGTCTGAGCTCAGTCTCTAGATGGCTGACAGCATATCTGAAAAATGCCCGGGTTGCAGTGACAATGCACTGTTTGTTCAGTGTTGTGCCCAACTTGCCTACTAAGATCAGAGGAGTTTCATGTTAATTTTTGGTAATGGAGTAACATCTTTTCTCTCTAGTTTATGCTTCAGCAAAGAATTAAACAGGATATGAATTTACAGGCAGCTCAGAACACAGATTGAAATGCTGGAGCAAGTTTGTAACTGTCCTTGATATTCTCTGTCTTTTGAGATGGATATAGATCATGTAAATCTTGCTACAATAATTCTTGAGGTTGGCTGACTCTTAAATGCTAATCTTTTGACCTTTATGATGTATTAATGTTTTCAACATATTTATCTAAACTTTTAAGGAGAAGCCATCTCAAATTATGTGTGGAAGGGGAGAAAAAGGAAAGGAAAGAAATCTGGAACCAATAAACTTGTGGAGCTTGTAAATTCTTTCTTTCCAAGTTATTCATCCTAAAGAGGGTGCAGGCTCTGCCTCTGAGAAACAAAAATGCAGACAGAGGAATGGGACACTTAATGAGCATAATATATCTGGAGGCTTCAGACTGAGGACAACCTATGTTGAAGTATCTGCCTTTCCAGTCAAATCTCTTAAATTTCTTTCCCAAAATGAAATGTTCCTACTACAAAACAGTCAAAATTAGTGGAAAATTAATCAAAACCTGACTGGAGGACACTGGAGTCTTCAATGCAGGTTATGTCCAGATTAATTTTGCTGTGACTCTCATAGTTTGGGTGGTTTAGTCTATGTGGAAACCAATTTTTTTTCTGTTTTCTTTTTTTTTAGCCATCGCCACTTCAAAAGTGGATGAAAGAGCACTGTAAAAAAAAGACTTAGGAAAATCATTTAGAGGCAAAAGCCACAGAGAGGAAATTCAAAGCCACAAAACTTCTTTTTTTTTTTTTTTTTTTTTTTTTTTTTTTGAAAACTGATCACATGAAAACAGGAAAGGAGATGATTAAATTGAAAATATTTGGCAACCTTAAGTATAATAGACACCAGTAATCATTTGCTGATGTGTTTACTGTATAAGCTGCACATGAACGAGTCAAGTATATACAATATGTCAGATTTCAGGTGTGAGCCAGGTTATGTGTTCATTGCCTTATGGTTCCCAGAAATGTGTATTTTCTCATCAATGTTCCCAAAAGCGTGTGGAATGTGGAGACTGTAGGATTGAGACTACAGGCCTTAAAACTTAAATATTTCATTAATAAAGCAGGTAAGCTGCTCTCCTGTTCATCATTTCATGTCCTGTGGGAAGTGTCATACAGCCATGAGGCCCCAGACTTCAAATTGTGGTCTTTCATTCAACCTCAAAGCAGCAGAGTGAGAAGATATCACCGCAATAAATCAAGGGATTGTGTTATTTGTCAGTTGTATCAAAAGCTGACAGTTGTTCTGCATGAATCCAGCATCTGGATTATCTGCAGTGCTTGGCCCTTATACTGCAGCAAGAAAGGCCATCTATGTGCCTGACTGCTGCTTTTGCTCTCTGCTCATACCCCTGAGTGTAGCTGTACCTTGTTCTGTAGCATTTCATTCATTTTAAAATCAGTTTCTATATATTGAAATGGATTTTGTTTACCTTAAAGACAGTCAAATTTAAGATAACAGGAAGGAAATACTGAAAATCCTTAGAAATGTTAGGGAAAAAAAAGCTCAAACGTATTCCCAAAGAAATTATACCTTCGAGGTTAACGGTATCATTGAAAGGGGAAGATTTAACCCGACTCCATGGGTCCAATGCCTTCACAGGGGTAATCTGCTGATGTCAAAGGAGAAAGGCTGTATTAATTCATTAGAGGGGATCTCCATCTTTTAAGTGACTGATCACTTCCTGGGAGATGGCTGAGTGCCTCTCCAGTAGTGGTAGGTTTGGGTTTCCAGATGGAAGCCCCACACAGCAAAAGAGACTCATTGCACGACATGCTTGGGAACCCTTTCTCTGTTTCTAAAGCCTCACAATTTTTCTATCAGCTGTCACAACACAGCAATTTATGTGGGATCAGAACAGTGAAATGTTGACAAGTGAGTAGTGGTCACTATATCCTGCTAGTCAGTGGACACCCAAACCAGGTCACCCAAGAGGTCCCTGGGAAGTGGACAGGAAAGGTACTGAGCTCTGGCTACCAGCAGGACACAGCCAGACACTGCCTCCATCTCCTTGTCAAGAAAAAGTTTAATATTTTTCCAATTACAATTTCAGGTAAAATTTAATCAAGGACAAAAGGATCTAGTCACAGTGTCACTGGAAACACAGATGTTTAGGTACCTTTTAAGCCCCATGACCAGGTGATACCATCTGTGATGGGAACAGGCAGGTTCCCCTTGCATCGAGAGTTCTTTGGAGTCCCCTACAATTTGAGTTGTAAGCCTGAGCCTCTGTATCTTTACAGAAAAGAAAAGAGAGACAGATCACAGGGATGTTGAACTGCAAAGAGAGCACCAAGCTGTTTTGTGTGGAAGGGCCAAACCCCTGCCTGGCACTGGGACAGGGGTGTGCTTCAGATCTCACCAGCCTGTGCTTGGCACAATGCTGAAAGGCCCCAAGCAGAGGGGGCTGGGGCTTAGTAACCCCCATGCTCCTTCTCCCTAGGGCAGCACTTCATTTCAGCCCACAGGGAAAGCACTTTTGGATCATGCCAGCCAATTAACTAATGAGAACATTCTGACCCTAATGAGAAATGGGCAGTCACACTAATGCAGGAGGATAGATTGAATATCATCACCTACTATCAAATCCATTGTCATAAACTTCAGATTCCAGTTCTCTGTTCCTGACAGGCCAAACCAGCCTGAACTCACAGACCAAGGCACTCATTGCAGACGCAGTGCTATGTCTGTAACTGTTTGGTTTTCTCTGAAACCAGCTTCCACATCCCTTTGTATCTCCTCAAAAACCAACTTGTTCTAACTGTCAGTTGTAAGGTGAGGCATAAGCACAAACTGCTTTCAATATCCATCACCAGTTTTCCACACTGGACTTTAATTCTCAAATTGTATGTTGGCACTTGCAGTCAATAATGACTACAGAATTCTGTTACATTAACTGTAGGAAACTGAAATCTAGTACTTCTGATAATACAGAAAATAGCCTGAGTGTTATTAAAATAAAATATTTGCAAATGGAGCCAGCAACTCTCCTCTAATCACTTTAAATTTCAGTATATAGAGACAATGTTGAGTGACTAGTGAATTTATTTGCATGCTGGAAAAGCTCATGTTCTAGGCATGTGTTTATATGATAGCAACTTCAAGCATATGTTTTTTACTTTTCTCAAATAGATAGATGGTTTCTTTTTCTAGATGCTCATAATAGGTTTTCTGCTCATATGCTGCAGTTAGCACACATTTTTTTTCTTATTTATAGTTTTGTGCTGTTCTTGGAAGATGTTAGATTGACAGTCCTGCAAGATATTCCAACCTGCCCTGCTATTTTTCTTAATCCTGACCTGATGAAATCACCTCCTGGGGAGAGAAAGATGGTCACTCTTCATCCCCTGCTGGTACCTGGCTTCTTCCCTGAAGACTGCTCAGAAAACTAGCAAGCAAGACCACTTCTCAGGGTATGCAGTGTGGTTTGGGCATCTATGTGGAAGAACTGGTTGAAGAATTTTTTGTTTGCTAATCTGTTAATTCTATAGACATAGAAGCCTAAAATCCAGATTTCTTTAAGATACTAGGAATTAGGATATGTCTGAAAGAATAATTTTGCACAGAGTTTTATAAAATTCAGTATTTTATATAGATTTATAAAGTACAGTAGCAATGTCCTTGTTTTATAGAAACAATTCCATTTCACTAACACCTATCCTGAAAAAACAGGTGGATTATCTATTTATGTATTAAACTCCAGGTCCCTTTCACAATGACCAAAACCAAACATTCAATCATGCTAAATTTAAAACCATCAGAGGCCTTTTTTTTTTTTTTGTAGAAGGAAAACTGCCTCACTGACGTGCAAAACCAAACCACAGCTTGGGGCTAGAATTTGGTAGGGTGAGTCTTCATAAAATTCAACCGTAAGAAGACGCAGAAATACCTTCTGGAAATAAATAGTAATTGACTGTTCTGTTCTTTACTAGATTTTTAAAACTCAGTCCCTGAGACATTGTGGCCCTTGCCTTGGCAGCGGTTCAAATCAGCTGAAATAAACCTGGAGGTTTCATTTTGTCTGACTTGCCCAAGAGACAACTCTGATCCGTATGGAGACTGAATATAAAGCATGTAGGCATGCAGTGACAAAAGGTGCCTACGGGCAGCAAAGGGCAAGAAATCAGGATGGGTCAGCTGAGTAAACATCAAAGACTCTCAAATAACCAACAGAAAAGTAAATATTCTCAAGCAAATGGGATATGCCCGTAACACCATTGAGATTTCATAGAAAACATTCTTTGAAAACAGTTCTGCTGGGGTGTTTCTATTTGTCTTTCCCATTCTAGATTATTGAATTTAAAAGGTCTGTTTGCTCTTAAAGTTTATAAGTTCTTGCTACTCAATCCCCACTGCAGCCTCTTGACACCTCAATTATCTTTTCAGCAACTCCTGATAGTACCACAGATGATGGCATTGCCCATCTGGATATTTCTGATACACCCCACCATGATACTTGCTTAGCAAAATACATGCAGAGGATAAAAGGTATTTATCTATAAAAGGACTGTGCAAGGTCTAGGAATTATTTAAAATCCACTTAAACCCTATGAAGGTAAGAAGTCATGCATTTAGGGATTATTATTTGGGAGTATTAAAGGAACATATTTTAAAGGCAAAAACCCCTACACGATTTCTTATTGCTTCATCTCCTGCAGAAATTAGGATGAAGGGTTAACACACCCATTAATTTCAATGCTCAGGCCCCTAACTTGGGCTAACCCGAGAACTTTTGCTGTTATGTTCTCTCACATAGCTTCTGCTGTTCTTTGATAATAACAAAACTGATATGAGCTGTGTATGATGTAATCATTGTTTATTAAAACCCAACCACTGGCTGGGGGAGTTTTGTATGTTAGTGTCATTCTGGCTTAGGGGGTGATATCTCAAGTGTGCTGCGCATGGGAGCTGATCATTTTGGCTGCACGATGAACCACCCCAACAGCTGATTTAGTCACTTAATATCTGGTGTGAGCAGGGGGATGAATCAATGCTGCCAGAGGCTAAACCTCCTTTTCACAGCTGTAGCAGAAGGGAGTTGCCAAAAGCTCATGCCATAGCCTGTGATTTCAGGCTAAGGTATAGCAACTTTCTGGAAGCACAGTGGGGCAATAAAAGACGTGCTAAATATACAAGTCCATGGAAGGCAAATAAAACATATGAGATTTCTTTTGGCTGGTAGTGGTGGTTGGTCGGTTTTGCTTGAGAAGCAAGAACCTGACCCTAAAGCTGTTTTTTTGCACCTCCATGTGTGCCTTCTGCTTGTTATTCTCCTTTTTGGAAAGAAAACATTGCCACTGTATAGACAAAGGAAATGAGAGGGGTTTGCCATGTAACTGTTGCAGTACTAGGTTACCATTACATTTTACATTACCTTTTGTGTCGTGGAGCACCTTTTATCCATTTTATTTGTGTCTCCAAGCAGGTGTGGGTTTCCATGGGTGTTTGAGGGCAGATAGGGCCAACAAGCTGGGGGCCTGAGATGCCACAGCGTTTGCTGAGCTGGCAGTTGAGGAGCCCACACGCTGTGTGGGATGCGCCCGCGTGGGTGCCCGTGGGTGCCCTTAGAAAATATTGAAAATGTAAGACAAAGGGCATTCGTGTGAAAGGGCTCATGAATGTGGATTTATCCCACCAAAATAAGAAATAGTGTAGCAAAGACGGCTTCTTCCCTTCTCCCGCTGCTTCAGTGGCATGCTATCAGTGGTCTAGTTTCCAATGGTCTAGTTTCTGATACCGGGCTCCAGGTACCTCAACCTGCCGGTGCCCGGGAGTGGGGCTGAGCCCCGGCAGCCGCCACTGCCACATCCTCGCCGCTTCTCGGCGCGACGTCACCCACCCACCCCGCCACACCCCTCCACACCCCCCATACCCCGAGGCAGGGGACACCTCGCCGGCCCCGCAGAGCCCGCCCCGAACCTCCCTGAGGTTTCTTGCCCGCTGCTTCTTCCGAAGGTGCATGCGGAGCCCCGCCCGGGGGTGCCGGGAGAACCAGGCGCCCCCAGGAGCTCCCAGCACCGGGGGCACTGCGGAGGGGGCCCCGGGGGATGCCAGAAACCGTGAGTGAGCCGCAGCCCTGTTTTTTCACGTCCCTCCTGCTGCAAGAGGGTGCGAGAGGCCGGGATTAACTGTGGGAGGTTACACGGAGGCTCCGGAGGCTCGCAGGCACATTTCACGAAGTGATGGCACAGCCTGTGAGTGTGCCCCGCGTGTACCTCCCGAGAGCTGACGCTGGGGCATTCCACGAGGACTTCGCCCCCGTTGCCCAAGTCGCCCCGGAGGCGGGGACAACCTCCCCAAAAGCCGAGAGCACCTTACATACCTAGTGCAGCGGACGTCTAAAGGTCGCCACAAAATGCCGACATGCCAAGATGATGTGCAAGGAGAAACGCAACCGGAAATCCCTCCGGTGCACCGGAGCGGACTCAGGGACCTATCACTTGGTGGCCCCGCGGGTGGGAGTCCAGCGTTTCGCCCGGCAGTGAAATTCAGGGCAGCAGGATGCACGGCCCCAATGGGGCGGAGGCATCCCGCTGTTACCGCCGAGGGAGAAGCGGGAACAGGACGGGCAGTCTCGCTGTAGAGCCTTGGCGCTCTGGGGGAGCTGCTCCCGTACCTGGGGGACTGCGTGTCGCCCGGCTCGGGGATCGAAGCCTGGAAGCGCCAGGACGCACATCCCCTTTGTATTCTTTCGAGGGGAGCCGCTTTCAGTGCTTCCCCGGGGAGGACAAACAGCACCCCCCCCCAAAAAAAAAAAAAAAAAAAAAAAAGACAAAAAAAATTAAACCCACCCCAAATTAAACTCCTCACCACGTTGCAAAATTGCGTTCATCGGGTTTGGGGACAAAAGCTGCCTCTGAGTTTTACGTTCATTCCTCCTAATGCCGCGGAAACAGGAACCTTTTCAGGCGAGCGGGGACACCCCGGAGGACTAGCGAGTCAAATCTCCCTGATCCGCGAGAGTACCTCCTGAACCCGGCTTCCCCTGGTCTCAGTCGATGCTTTTAATTAAACGCAACTGCCCCTTTTTGTTAAAACCCCGCCGAGAAGGGTTAGGTTCCTACTTCTCGGGAGGTAGACGGCGTGTATTGGCCGCTGAGCATCGGACTCTCCGACCAGGGCGGGGCAGTTGCTACGTGCACCCCTGCCAGCTCTGTATGCACGAAGCACCTTGACAGGGAGAGACGTGCGGCTGTTGAGCCGGTTTGTTACAAATCCGTTAAAGGAAAGGTTCGGGGGGCAGGATCTGGACCCCTCTCCGGGACCAACAGTCCACGTGCTGTAGACACCCCAAATACCTCGGGGCACCCGCGCGGCTGCTGTGCAGAAAGGGGCCAGGCCGTGACGGGAGAGCAGGGGAGGCACTCACGGGGGGCCGGGGTTTGTGAGGCCAGGTGGGCCGCTGCCCCAGGCAACTACGACGCACGTCCCGCCAGGGATCGCGGCGACATTGCCCTCTGAGCTGGGGGGCGCGGGTGGAGGGGAAATCCCACAGGAGGAACCACGCTAACAAACGCCCCCGCGAGACTCCGGCAGCCTCCGCGGGCGGAACGGGTCATCAGTAGATACCTGCGCTGTCTTTACCAAGTCCCAGAACTTCATTTAAGAGCTGGAAACAAGAAATTCCTCTCCCTCTCCCTTTTTTTTTTTTTTTTTTTTTTTACTATTATGGGGGGGGGGAGTGGGAGCATGGGGAGGAGGCTTGGTGGCCACAGCCGTCCGCCTCAGTGGGTGTCGTTTGTCACAGACGGGAAAGCCTCCGTGCTCCGCTGCTGCCCGTCCCCGCGCTGCCGCCCCCGCGGTGCGCGCAGCGAGCGCGCAAGGTAGCGAGAGGAAAGCGGCCGCGGCGACGAGAGCGCGGACCGGAGAGCTCTGGGCAGGTGCGGACAGCGCGAATGGCGAGGCCCCAAGAACGGCAGCAACGATCCCTGCGATGCATGAGGGCTTTCGGCGGGGAAAGCCCCCGCCGCTCCTCTTTCTTGTTGGGCGCACGTCGGGCAGCGACGGCGAGCAGTCAGAGAGCCCTCGGCCCGGGGAGCGACCTTGGGGTCGCGGGGGACGTGCCGTGGCCCCGCTTGGCAAGATCTGGTCCTGCTTCCCCTCGCTGCGCAAAGACAGCCCAGAGCGCAGTGCGGGCTCGTCGCTTGCTTCGCTCAGCTCTTCGGAGCTACTTGGATCGGATATAATTTGGAGGGATGAAAGGAGAAGTTATTTTATCTGTTTCCTGAAGCGAATGATTCTTCGCTTTGCTTTGTATTTCCCCCCCCCCCCTTTTTTTTTTCTAAAGTAATCTCTTTTTCGATGTGAGTACCAAAGATAAATAAATGTGGGCAGGTATGCCCCGCTTCCCCCGCCTCACCCATCACTCCCGTGACGTGGGGAAAGACTAGCGAAGGAGTAGGAGGAAATTATGGGCAACGCAAACACCACCGAGTACGCTCCTCCAGAAAAAAAAATAAATAAAACAACAACAAAACCCATAAATAGGGGATGGAAGAAAAAGGACTTGCAGCAAAGCCCCCTCTCAGACCCCAGGGGTGGAGTAGGCAGTAGGTTACCGGAAGGAGCAGAGATTAAGTCTACCTTCACCATGCTCAAAATTAAGAAGCATCCTAGTGTCTGTGCTGCTGAACAGCAAGGAGGCTTTCAAAAAGCAGCTTTGCTAGGTAAAAATTACTCCGGGCACCTCTCCCGCAATTCCCTCCCTCCGCGAACCCCGAAACCTGCCGAGGAGCACGAAATCTGCCTGGTCCTGCCTGGCACCTCCACGGAGCAGGCCTGCAGGTTTTCCTGTAATTCCGGGATTCCCTGTTGTAAGCTCTTAAACAGAATATTGAAAACATTTTCCTTATGGTGCCTGTTCTTGCCTTGGAGCGCTGGTACTAAACAAATAAGAAAAGTGTGTTAAAGGGAGGCTACGGTTACAGCATCTTGGCCTAATATTCCCACATATAATTAAAACCATAGCCACAATAATACATAAATAAATAACAGCAAACAGAAGGGACCGTTCCTGTTGCTGTCGAAAACAACTGTTTTGGCTCTGTCACTGTATTATTTTATTGGAGCAGTCGACGCCGTTCCCTCCTAATTTTATTTTAATTTATTTTAGTAGGAGAGACAGCAGGGAAAGAAATTATGCATTTGTTTTGTTTTGGTTTTTTTTCTTTTAAGTCCATGTTTAGTTTTAATTTTCCTGTATTTTAAAATAAACACGTTGGCTGCAGAGTGTTTGATCTTCGCAAGAAGGAAGCCTATATTGTAAAGGAATGTGCGGCAGTTTGGTATGAAAATGGGGTTGTGACTCACAGCTGCAGGCAGAAAAAAAGGTGTTGTGGTGTCAGCCAGAGGTGTTCAGTCTAATAACTCAAGCTGTAAACTGTATCCTCTAAAATTACTTACGTAGTAAATCACTCAGGGGTTAAAAAATAGACTGGAAAGTGTAAGGGAGGGGGAAAAATCTTTTAGAAGTTCCCCTCATGAAAATTATTTGTAATGATGGGAATTAAGAGTTTAATATCTCCCTCATTTTCTTAAATGTGAGGCTGATATAGTTAATTGCCACTATATAGCCAGTGGTGCTTTCTCTCGGTCTTTCGCGAAGAAACACAAACTTGAAACGCGTGTTTGGGGATAGCTGTTTCATTGACTGCTTTACTCGGTTTACAGCTGATTTTGACCATCTCGAAGAGAGAAAAAAAAATTAAAGAGACAGTCAGGACAGTGAATGATCCTTAACAATTTTGTACCGCAGCGAAACCCCTTGGAAAAGAGCCTCCTCCCTCTGCACAGCCGAGGGGAAAGCGCCTCTGACGTGCCTCTCTCCCCGAGAAACGGCGTGTTTCCATCTCTTTGCCTCCTGTAGGTGTATTAGTCTGGTAACAGTTGGGAAACTGGGGAGGCTTTGAAAGTAGAGCTCTCTTCCAGCGTAACTGCTGGGTTTGCAGTCCGGTCCGGGGGAGCAAGGGGAGGGAAAAAATTAACCTTCAACTCTGGTGTCATCTGCAGCGTTTTGCTGCAAAGGAGTGGAGCGGGTAATGAAGTAGGAATCCGAAAGGAGCATCCCAAGACGAGATGTTGCCTTTCAGAGGAGCTTTCCTCGTTTCCAGGAGCGGTTTCCTTCGCTGCAAAGGAGATTCTGGCCGTGACTTTCGGGTAGTTGCACCTCGGCTGATAGGGAAAGTAACTTGCTGGGAAAATTTCCATCAAGAGACACACTGAGAGATTGGGGAAAAAAATAAAATAAGTAAAATAAGATAAAATAGGGCAAAACAGAAGAAAAACCCAAACAAACAAACAAACAAAACACTGGGGAAAATGCCCTACGGACGTCAAGAAATGTTTACGGCAGAAATAAGAAGTCAACAACAATTAAAATCTGGAAGCCACGTTCATTAGTATTCAGCACATACGATCTATCTTTTATGTTTATCTTTCTCCGCGGATCAATATTGTAGCAGCATGTGCCGGGAACAAGCAGAAATCTGGCCACTGCATGTGGCTGACCTTTCCCTCTCTCCCTACAGGTCAGATCGTCTTCATCAAAACAGGTCAGATCGTCTTCATAACTATCATCACCTAATGCGGCCACAGCCACGGCTCTCATTAAAACCGGTATTTAATCTAGGCGCTGTGACTAAGAATCAAAGGAGAAGGGGTGTTTGCCCACACAGAGGAATTAGCAGTCTAGGAAGAAGAAGGGGGAAAAATAAGTTGGAATGAAAATTGCTCTTTTTTTTTTTCCTTTCCCGCC
>WAAE01020956.1:84047-222315 GCA_013400495.1 Nicator chloris
AGCTTGAATTTGCCGGACAGCCGTCGCGGTGCGTGCTCCCACTGTGCCCGGCTCCAAGGAGCGGAGGCGACCTGTGGCAGAGACACTTGCCCTGACCAGGAGCGAGTCCTGCCCTTGCCCGTGAGTTTTATGGATCTGTGAGCAGGTTCGCAGCCCGGACGTGTTTAATAGTCCAAACCCCGTTTGGGTGGGTGGCGGAGCTGCCGCTGTGCCGTCCCGAGGTCCCACAGGGGAGGGATGTCACGGGTGGAGCCTCGGGGGGTAGCAGGCAGTGACCGTGGGGAGCGGCTCAGCACTCCCCGGCCTCTGGCTCCGGCCTCTGCTGCCCCACGGCCCGTCCTGCCTGGGCAGGAGTGTTCCTGCTCATGCCTGCCGGATCCCACTTGTGCCTGCCTGTGCTTGTCCGTCCTGCCCGTGCCACCCTCCCTGCCTGTCCTGCTTGTTCCTGCTTCTCCTGCCTGTCCCTGCCTGCCCAGCCCGCACTCCCTGGACTAACAACCCTCAGCCTCTGCCCCTGGTGCTGTTCATCGCTGGCAGGGAGCTCATGGACTTTTATTGGGGGCTGTACCCTCTCACAGGGTACATCCCTTTCATCTGTACTAAGGAGGAGGGAAGCTGCTTCCTGTGGGTGAGGAGAGAAGGGTCAATGGGACGAGTCCAGTCAGCTCTCCCCTCTGCCAAAGCTGGAAGCAGCTTCCCAGACACTTGCCATCACCAAACTGGATGGCAGATCGTGTTTGAAAGTTGGGGCCATGCTACCAAATGCTTTACAGCAGCTGTTTAATGTTCTCCTACCCAGTTATTAAACACAAATGGGATTAGATTAAAATGACAAAGTAAAGCGAAATAAACCCCCTTCTTTCATTCTGCTAAAAGACAACATCTAATTAAGGAATATTTTAATTCCACAAAAACGCAGACTCTCCACAGTGACATACGACTTTGCTTTTAAAACTATAGCCAAATACAACCCAGCCCAGCTCAGACCAAGGTTAGGCACAGCCTCGATCCCAAGGGCTGAGGGCCAGGGCAGGCCAAAGACAGGGGCCTGCTGCTTTGATTCTATCCCAACTCAGATACCTTCGTTGTGGGGGGGCCTCCTTTGACTTTTTTGTTCTCATTTCTTGCAGGACAGGGAAGCAGGCTTGGCCCAGAGCAGATTTTGAGGTTCCAAGTTTGCTGGTGGCGAGCCAGGGCAGCACCAGGCGCTGGCTCCAACAGTCATGCCCAAGTGCCCAAGTGTGCCTAAATGTTGCGGACAGCCCTTGGATTCTTTTCCCTCTGTTCTCTGGCACAGAAAAAAAAAATCCCAAACCCTCTCTTGAAACTGTTCATCATGCAATGCCTGAAAACTTTGAATTATTTTATGCCATCACCTGACCCAGGGCATCTGCCCAGGATTTTATCAACATTTACTTCATAAGTACTTCGATTTCTATTCTCTAGTTGGCAATGTTCACATGCCAGGTGCATTTGCCATTTAGTACATCCTGTCAGGGTTAGAGAAATATAACCCAGGAATGAGATTAACCTGGGAGCATACCTGGGGGGTTTGATGCTTGCAGCTGGCACCTAGGATCTTTTCAGGGGTATGAATCTGCCAGACAGTCCTTTGGAGGGGGAACTTTGGGCTGGGTGTAAGCATTTCTGCACCACGTGGCTCTTAAATAGAAAGCAGAGAAAATGGGAAGAACTTAAGCCAAAACACAAAAATTACTGTGGGCATTGGGCTCTTCCAGTGGGATGGAGAAGCAGGGAGATCAGTAGTCCCAGTTGCCCAAGATGGTAATGAGCGGGTAAGACAAGGATTTAGCAACATTTTATAGCCACGTAAATGGAGCTACATTCAGTGTTTTGTAAGGTACCATAAAGCATAAGTCTCTGTCTCTTGGCTGCTCCAGTTCTGCATTGTGCTTGGCTGCTCCAGTTCTCTCCCAAAAGAGACAGTGTCTGCAATTGCAGCTAAAACCCCTCTAGACACAGATAACACGTGCACATACCTGGTTTCCAGCCCTCCCCTCCACACAGGCACCAGTCTCACCCAAACACTCTCAGATCATGTTCATTAGAAGGATAAATTCCACAGGGATTTTCCCAGAATACAAGGGAAAGAAAAACAACCTTGAAAGGAAGACAATGCTGCTGGCATCCACTTGCCTTCTTCTCTGAGCTCTCCCAGGACACTACCAACCCCTTACCACTGCACAGAGCAACGGGCACAGAGTGACAGCAAGGTCCCCTTTCACGGCAGATGTGGCCTTATACTAATGGCCTGTTTTGTAGTGCTTTCTTTATTTTTATAACTTTGCCACTTAAGAAGCAGAGTCCCAGCTTTCCTAGGGATTAAGGTATTGTTCTCTCCCTTTCTCAGCTGCCTATCTGTTGAAGAAGTAAGAATTTTACAAAACCCATTTATTGTATCTAAAGCAAATTGCAAATGTCAAGATAGAGGATTTTATTTAAAAAAAATTGTTCTGACTGCCAGAAAACATGGGGCCAAATAATTGGCAAGTCCATCTTACCTGCTGCCCTACCAGAAGCATCACTTGCAGCTTCCACTCTCTCCAAAGAACCTGCGGGTCTGACAAGCCAGCAGGGACAGGGGTGGAGAGGAACATGCATCCCATCCTCTGGCTGGGCAGCTGGGCAGCCCAGATATGGGACTGGAAAGGGTAATGCTGACGTGAATGTGCAGACAGCCCAAGCTGGTCCCCAGGGGAGGGGGCCGTGCACATTTTGTCTGCTGCCTCTGTGAGCTGCTTTGAGGAGGACAGCCTTCACCTCCCGAGGGAAGGACCCCACCTTTACCCATGCTGGGGCAGTGCCCATGCTCTGACACCACAGGACACCTTCCAGCTCAGGATTCCCCATGGCAACACTGGACTTCTGACTCACAGAGGGCAGCAGTACCATTTGCTGTGCTAGCACAGGCCCCGGTGCTCCCCAGTGACAAAAGGGAGCAATCTGACAATCCGTGAGTTGCTGGTGACATGGATGCTCAGGCTTGTTCGTGGCTGCCAGCTCTGGGAATGAGTGTAGCTCAGTGCTGGCAGAAGGTGCTTGATTGATGGCTGGGTATTATGGGGCTACAGTAGGTGGGTCGTGCCAGCTTCTGTGTACCCGGTCCAGAAACCCAGGGATTCTATCAAAATGGCAGCTTACCACCATGCCTAAATAATAGGGGTGCTTTCTTACAAGCGCAGTGAACCCAGCCATTTCCTAATGCCAGTGCTACATTTGCTTTCCACATTTGCATCTGCGGCTTGTCTGAGCTCTGCACGTTGGGGAATTTATAAACAATCATTCGTATTTTTTTCCTTGTTTCTGAATGAACTAGGCTCCTGCAGAAAAATAGCAGGGGGGAATATATTTCTGTTCGGGGATACAGCATTCTAGTCGAGGCATTTGGAGAGTAAAAGCGTAAATGTACAAAGCTGTGAAGAGATAATACGTGGGGAAATGATTTTTTAAATATAAAGGTAAAACCAGGATTACACTTTCCCAGAAGCAATTTGTAGACTGTGTGGCAATAAGAATTGGCATGGCAAGTGTGAATCTTGGCTATGCACATATAGATGCTGTAGGGATCCCTCACCAGCCATGTAAGAGAAATGATGAGGGCCACAACGGGATGGTGTGCACACATTAAGGTGTGATACATGCTCGTGCACAAACACAGGCATGTATGTGCACACACATATCTTTACAATCAGCACTGCCTGATTATTCTTTCGTTTTCAGAAGGTTTAGAAATTTTGAAGCACTCTGATAATTTATGCTTACCTATGGCGTCTCAACCATTGGGGCGGCTCCTGGTTTATTTCTTGTTGATGTTGATGTCAATAATTTATTTCAATGACCAGAGGGGACGTGCTATGCATTAATGATTACTTACGTGCTCTATACATATTCAGATTTTGACTCCTGAGACTGTGCACACTTAGTTTGCCAAGAGATGCTGCTGCCTCTCCAGCAGGTATTATTAACTGAGGCAGCATTAAAGCAGCAAGAGGGGCATTGGGAAAATTTCACTGATAGCTGAGAAGGGCCAGGAACAGATCATAAACTAAACTTCACTAAAGCTGAAACACGCTCAGGACATTATCTTTCAACTAAAGATTATTTAAAACTCAAGACTTTGAGTGCAGAGATCATAATGGGATCAGTTACATTTCAGAGCCAAAATTGTGTTGCCAGGTTTTAAACTCACATTTCTGTCATGGTCCAGTTGCTGCTGGCTAACCATCTCTTCAGCTACCAGCACTGCATTTTTAAAGGACAGTTTGGGAAATGCATGGCTTGGGAGGAACCAGGAGTGCCAGGGAGTCAGTCTGGTTCGAGACTGACTCTTTGTGTAGCACGGGAGGGACCACTGGGCCCACGGCATTGCCAGCTCAGAGGAGGTGGGGGAAGCACAGACAGAATTACTAACCACATCTCCCTCCATGACAAACTTGCTTCCCTTGTAAGAGGTGAGATACTTCTTCAAAGCACAAAGGAGAGGGGATAACTGTCAGGTGGGGCTCTGTTTGAGCATGCAGAGATTTTCTCCCCCTTCCCTGAGGTCTGTTTTTTGTGGTTGTGGCTGCCTTTGAAAGGCAGTAATGAGGTAGGAAATCTTCACACTCCTTTTGGCATTGAAGAGTTTCAGAGCTGGATTGATGCTGGATGGCTGGAAATAGAAAGTCCAAAACAGGAGAAGTATTTCAGGGTAGTGTAGTTTTCTTTAGTGGCATACCTGCAAATAGTTTATTTGTGACTATATGGACAGCTAGCAGAGCAGGATCATTTACAAGTTTTCCTAAATGATGGTTCTTGGGGCTGATCATCATAATGCAAACGGTTATTCTTGCATCCCAAAGCCTATCTTCTTTAGGGTCTCTCTGGGATGGTGTAAAGTTTTAATTGACAATATGGATTTCTAACTCAGCTAATACTAACAGTGCCCTTAAGACAAATCAACGCAGCATTGGCAGGAAGAAATAATTCCCTTAGTGGAAGCTGGAAGGTGTTTCTTTTCTGTCTTGTGTGAGAGAAATAAAAAATCTTCCCCCAAATCTGCTCCAAGACACATGGTCTGTGCACAGGGCTGAGAGCTGGGACGCACAACCACTAATCCCAGCTCTGACAGACCCCCTTGGTGGCAAATCTCCCCAGCCTGCCTTTCAACACCTGTAAAATGGAGATAATGAGCAGGACATCCTCCCTTCCTTGGGGTTCGATGCGTTAGCTGCCGTGTGCGGAGCTGTCGGGGGCTGGTCCCGCAGGCACGCCTGTGTGCAGCCCTGCTCCACGCACTGGCATTTTGTTGCCATTTGGTTGGCATAAACACCCCACAACAGCACAGTGTTCCAGACGATCATGGGCAGGCATGTAGCAGTCATCCTTTGTTTCCTTTAAATGATTTCAACCAAATAACGTCTCTTTTTCTGGAGCTGCAGGCAAACCATTTGGCCTCCTGGCAGACAGCTTTCCTAGTCCTCGTGAGCCCACTGCCGCTTACTGAAGAGGCTCATGTTGCATTTTCTGCCCCTTTCTCTCAAAATGTTCCTGTTGGGGAGGGATGGAGGGGAGGGTGTGCTCTCGTTCTCTTTTATTTCATTTTTCCAGCCCCAGAGCTGGCAGAAAAGAGCTAGCTCAGAACAAGCGTGGCTGGTATAGAGCAATGGCTGTGGTGGGGATGCGTCCCGGCTGCACGGGCTCTGCGCCTGTGATTAAGATCACTGTCAGAAAGAAAGTGGCACTTTTAGAGGGTTTTTCATAAAGCAACCAGCAGAACAGAGCACGAAGCAACAAGAGACCTGGCAAATGCCAAAATGGCATTCCGAGTAAATTTTTTTGTCCTTGGAGAGATTTTTTAAAAACTCTTCTATATTGATAAAGTGTCAAGGAGAGATATTTCTGATTGTCAGGCTGAAACAAAGCACAATGACTCCCACTATGGCCCTGATAAAGGCAGGCAGGTGAAAAAAATTAAGGAGGAAAGAAACACTTGCTTGGCTCTTGCCCCCACGTATTTGTCAGTGTGTTTGTGGCCTGAGCAAGCTGCTACCTCTGCTGTACAGCTGCCACCGTGGTGGCCCACAGTGTCAAGGGGAAACTGTCCACGTGCAGCCAAGACCACCAGCCACCAGCCCTGGACCCATGGTACAACCATCACCAATGGTTATCTCTGCTGCAAAAACGCTGGGAATGCCAAACAAGGCCATGCCATTTGTATCAAAAGCCGCGCCCCCCATTGCACCAATAAAGTAATTTCCCCCTCTCTTTTCTTCCCTTAGAAGGCCATATATGAAATTGTGGCTGAGAGGGCCCAGGCCACACCAGGGACTGGAGTTTAAGGGAGCTGAATCTTACATCCACCTCCTGTCCTGTTACTCCGTCTTGGAGATAACTGTGTTGTGTCTCTCCCTCTTTCAGCTGTCCTGTTTTTTAGGTCAGGCTTGTTCTCGTTATTTGTACCGTAGGTAGAACCAAGGGGGCTCCCAATTCACTGTGGTAGTGGTCGTAGCAGTAGTAGTAAAAATAGTAATTATAATTATATTAAGAGGCTGAGCTGTAGCCAAAACAAAATCCCTTTTCACACATTCCTATTGAGATGTGATCCATAAAACTGCAGTTTTATGTCAACACATTGGCAATGCTATAAACCAGAGCTGGAATGGGCAAGGCATAGCTATATGCATATTTATTTTATATCAGCCCATTTTTACACCAGTGTGTGTATGATTACATGGCACATAAGAATTTATTCTCCTGCATTCACTGGGATATGCATATATAGCAGTGCTCCATTTACACAGCTAATGTTAAATGACCAGTTTATTATTCTGGGTGGTGCACAGATAGCCTGACCTTTTTTGATCAGGTGTGAGCTGGTCTAATTCTTTTATGGTATCAGAAAGGATCACCAGGCTTATAACTTCACAGAGGCAAGGAATTGGCCCTTGCCACTTGTAGCTTAAAAGAAAACAAAAAAAAAAAGACTAATTGCAGGAGGTGCTACCACTTCCCTCCTCTGATGTGGCATCTCCCATAGCAGCAGATTGTCTCTCTGGCTCATCCAACCCCGGAGTCAGGTGGTTGTCAAGAACTGACTTTCCCCCCTCTAGTATTTTGGCTCTTGGTCTCTAGGTTGGAGGCCGCAATTTTCAACACCTGCTAATAATTTTTTTTTAACAGATGATAGAAAGGAAAATTTCCAAATGCAGCAGATACAATCTGCTGTTGCCTGGGTCAAGCGTGGACCACAGGGTTCATTTGCCCTAGAGATGGGGGGCTAATGGTGTCCATGGTTCTGGCAATTCTGTTGTGTTCCTCTAGGATGATGGTTGGTGTAGCACCTTTGCTGCAGAGGGGAAGCACACTGTGTGTGAGCTCTCCTCTCCCTGCTGTAGCAGTGATCGGCTCCTCCGGTACCAGGAGAACCCACACTGCCAAGAACTGTAATTTGCAGTACTTCAAACACATTTTCATTTCCAATCCAAAGGAAACATCGAACTAATTCAATATATGCAGGTTCAAATTGCAACACTGCCACAGTAAGAACTCAGATGCTCTGTTCCTTGCAGAGTTCATGTCTAAAACAAGTCTTGATATAAAACCCTGCTTCAATATTTCTGGCAGCTCCCTGTCCCATGACTTCCCCTACCCTTTGCTAAGCAAGTCCCTTGCCCCCTTCCCTGTGTTTTTCTTGTGATAGTGTGTGTATTTTAATCCAATATAACTATTTGTTCTCATAGCCTTCCCTGGCCAGCAGGAAGTAATGGGACCTCTGAACGGCTCTTGAGAGGCAAGGGAAATAAATAAAAGACAAGGAAATGGAAAGAATAACAAAGAACAGACCATCCAGGGCAGGTTTCCATTAGGCTCAGGAGGTAAATGACAACAGGCACGGAGGGCTGTAGATGAGACAAAATGTCTCACAAGATTTTTGTCACTCTCTGATGACACTGGCTAGAAATAAATATGCCTTTTGTCTTTCTCCTGAGCCCTAAGCTGATTCGAGGTGGAAATGAGGAGACTGTAGAAGGTTGAATGTTTGCAGCATGTTACAGCGGGGGCATCTTTCACTGCCTTTTCCAGTATGTATGTGTATAACTACATGTACACATCTGTAACGTCAGCCACGTCTCTGTGCTGGTAACTGGTATGGGAGAGCTGCATTTTTTCAGGTTTGGAAATTGAAGTTATTTTCCTGCCAATGTTTTCTGATCCCATGTGGCAAACATTTCTCTTTCCAGTGGAGCAGAAGCCAATGTGGCTGCCTCGAGCACGCATTGGTTTTGTGTATCCTGTCAAATCTTTCCCAAAGTGAACAGTCCTGAGATCTGTTCTGCCTCCCCCTAGCCCACTGGTGTGTCAATTCTCAGTTTTAGCACATCATGGCAAAGTAGTGGCTACTTTTTTTTCTTGTAAATACAATTTTGAGGACATTGCTTGTTTTATCAGGACTATGAAACCTTTTCCAACTTTTATTTGTACCTTTTCAAAACATGTGACCTAACAACCAAAGCACAGACTGCCACAGCACTGGGTCTGAGTGACTACTCATGTTAGTTGCTCAGGTCCCAGATAATTTTGTTATCCTAATTGCTCATTATATGAACTTTTTGTAAGGACTCTGGCCCTTACAAAACACAGATCAGTGTTGGTGCAGGGTCTGAGACGGTGCAATGAGCTGGGGTATCTCACTGTCCTTTACAGATGGAGGAGGTGAGGGTTGTGGAAGTGCACTGGAAGTGTCTGTGCATACCCTCATCCTTTTCATTGGGAACCCAGCACACACCCTTGGGGACAGGACTCCTGGCTTGCTGGCCATTATTTGTCCTGAACTACAGTGGTTATACTTCAGTAACAAAAGCAAGAAGCATAAGGGAAAAGACTTCCAAGACAAGGCAGAGTTTTTTTGTCAGTGCATCTTAAATATTCTCGTCTGTTGTTCTTGCTACATTTGTAGTCTTTCCTGCAAGTACATTCATAAAATCAACAACTATAGTAGTTGTATGTGTTCATTAATATATAGAGCTATGCACCACTTCTGGGTGAAATCCATGGTTGTGGAGGACTATTATCTTGAAACATGTGTGTTCTTTTGCCATGGAGAAATCCCAGTCCATGGGAGCTTGGGCAATGAACTGGAGATTAATTCATGTTTTCTGTCTGGTTGTGTCTATTAAGGGGCTTAATTATGGAGTCAGTAGCTCTAGGTCCTAAGGAAGTATGTTAGGCCGGTTCCCTCTCTTTTTAACTTTGTTTTCATATTTTGCACTCTGGACAACAACAATTATAATATTGCCCATGTGCTGTTCCTTTTTCAGACAGTACAAACATTGCAGCCTCAGCTGAAGAGCTTTTAGCTGTTTGCTAAGTAAGAGCAGATGTAAAATGAAACAAGATTTCAGCTCATAGCACAGACTAAGTGCTGGGTTTCAAAACCTGTATTTTGGGGTATGTTTCAACTTTGGTTTAGTTTTTATGGTATCATTGTTTACTGTGTTGTCAACAGATTTACTTCTGCTCTACCTCTGCCCTTATGATACGTGTACTGACGGCTGCTTAACTCTTGCCAGAGCGTGTCTCCCATATTGTGAATAAATTGCAGCTTGAAGCTGCCACATTTTGCTCCCATTGAGGAATCACTGTTTTATTCATTATGGTGTTGCTATGGTTCTGCCATGATGGACTTTGGGTGTGATTCTGTTACTCTCAGCAAGTACACGAAAAAAATATGGTGTCTTGTCCTCTGATCTGCCACCTATAAATCAAAGAATATGATTTGACATATAACTAGTCAGATAATTGCCAAAGACATATGCCAGTTGGGACAAGCCCAAAACGATTTTGGAAAATAGCTGACAAACCCATGGTCACTCAGGGCAGAATGTGCCCCTGCAAGTCCATTCAAATAAATCCAGAAATGCCTCTAAAATGACGGTTGCTTCACATCTGCCCTCTTCTTTTGGGGCTACTATTTATTTCCATCACTGGATTAGACACCATAAGAGAGCAGCTGAGAATTGTTCCATGGCCAGCTGGGGTCTTGGATCTGTGGCACTGAAGGTTTCCATATGCAGGCAGGGTGGGTGCAGAGGGGAGTTTGGAGAGCTGCAGCCGTTGGGTGCAGCATGAAGATGAAGGCTGATACTGGTGGTGATTATCTGAGAGCTTCTGTGTTCACAACAAATTTCAGGGAAAGGGTGAGGCAATATAGGGAGTGAAAAAAAAGGGCAAAGGCCAGACTGTCCAGACTCACTGCCTGGAGGTCTCTTTTAGATCTCTAGCAAAGGGTGTAGGCCATGGACCTTGGCAGTTCGCTGGAGTCAAGGAGCTCAGCGAAGTCCACCAAGAGGCAAGGCACAGAAATGAATGCAAGCCATCTGACACTGACCTTGAGCTCTGACTGAAGCCAGGTCATTTCTGCAGTCCTTACCCAAACCAGACTCTCCTTGGACCCGCAAGGCTTTGGTCTCTGTATGGACTGCAGATTCTGGGCTCTGACATACCCTGTGGGGGCAGGTTTCTGCAAAAAACTGATGGTGCAAGGCCATTGCTCGGGGCTTCACCAGGAGAGAGCAAGCACAGGCGGAAGGGATGTTTCCAAATGAGAAATATTTTTTTTTTTTTTTAAACGAATGATATGTTGGCTTCAGGCAAATGGCAGAAGGTTTTACTGAAAAGGCTTCTTTATGGGATTGTGGTTTAGCTTGGGGTAGCTTAGAGAAGTCTGTAAACCCCAGGAGCTCAAGGAGTTTGACAGGTTTGACAGGCCTTCCTGCTACTTATGAACAGGAGGCTGGAGCAAGTGTTCTTGAAATCACCTCCCTGTTTTTCATCAAAGCATGCTGGCAAGCCAAAGGAAGAGAGAAACTGTTTTCTTCCCCCATTTTATTTTCTTATATAGAGACAATCTTAGAAATATTTTTTTCTGGATCTTTAAAACTGCTTTTTTTTTTGGCTCCTCTCAATACAGAATTCCTGTCCACATTTCTACGATTTGGATTAGACTCTTGCATGGATCCTTAAGCACATTAAAATCATTACAGCAATGATCACGAGCAACACACCAAAAATTGGTATACATCACCTCTAAAAGACGTGCCAGCTCTAAAGAGCCACTCTCTCACCTGGACCCCATTACCACTGCTAAGCCTCTTTGTGTTCAGTTAACTGTACCAAGCTCCACATGCTGCCTTGTCCCAAAGTGAGAAAATAATGGAAATTATGAAAAATGATGAATGAAAGTAATGGAAATAATGAAAATGAAAATGACTGTAGAGCTGTATGTGTGTCATGTGCAATGATAGTAAGGGCTGCAGGTCCTGGTGCTGACAAGGAGAAGAGCCCTCTTTACTCTCCCTGGGTCAACTTATGCCTCCACACCACCCCTGATCTTAGTAAAGGGAGTGAGTGCTTCTAATTAACGTCACATACTTCCAGGTTTACAAAGCAAAGGGCTTGGATTTCTGCTGTAACAGCAGTGGCTGCTGCTGCAATACTTAAGCTGTCACTGGTCAGAGAGCTGTTGCAGTTTTGAGCTGGGGGTCACTGCCCTGCAAAGGGAAAGCCTGGAAATAATCAGTAATTCAGAAAAAATGTACACATAACGAGGAATTTCCTATTTCTTTGAATGATAGTAATTTAATTTAAGAAGAAATCCAGTGGCAACTTCCTAGGAAATAAATGCCTTTTTGTAAATCTCTGTGGTGAAAATGTGCTTCGCTGAAGATCAGCAGAACTCTTCTTGCTCTAGTTTCTAAACATGCCTCAGTTCCTAACCCAGCCCTAAGCTTGGGAAACTGAAATGAGCTCTGATAACATGAACAGAATGCTTAGGGCAGAGCAAACCCAAGAGATTAAGTTAAATTTGCCAGCTGAAGAAAGCTTCTAAGCTTTATCAAACATACAAGCTGGAGAAAACTCTGACGGTGGCATGTGAGCCTGCTAATATCTTCCACGAGATCTTCCAGCCACAAGGAGCTCCTCAGGCCTGGGGAAGTCTCCTACCTCCTGAGGAGAAGGAGCAGCTTAGCTCCAGAGGCTGGCCTGTAATTCCATAGCCTTATCCCTGGCAGCACCTGACCAGCCCACTGTATCCAGCTGGCCCAGCTGGAAGGCTCATGGACAAGCCACTTTATTCAGCACCAGCTCAAACAGTAGCAATTATAATCCCATAGGCAAAGCACCAGAGAAGGCTAGCTGGACTGAAGAAAGAAAAGTAGGCCCTTTAGTGTAAGTCCTCTACCTCTATTCTACTTTCCTCTTTTTCTTTTTTTCTTTTAATATTTTTAAAAATTATTCTTATTGAGGTCTTTTAATGCAAATTATGTATTTCAGCCTCTTAATTCTCATACAAAGCCAGTTCCTGCTTTTCTGTGCTCACTGTGGTGGACTATACCCTACTATTCTCAAATACTTCCATTGAACAAATATTTTGTCCCCCTTCTGGATAGAGAGTCATGAAACCTTGGGGTTTCTTTCACATCATCTAGACACTTACCTGGTTTCTTCAATTAGGGCAAAGACTGCAAGCCCCAAACTACTTTGCTAGAGCTGTGCAAACACAGTAAGAGGTGACCTGTATGCCAGAATGCATCATCTAAATAGACAAGACAAAGGGAACACTAATGTTCCAGCTGTGTAAAGAGGAACTGATGTATACTGAAATTTCCACATAGGAAATGTATGCTAGGAGAAAAAATTCAGTTTGGTCCAACTGAGTGCTTTATCACCTTGAGGTTCTCTCTCTGAGTAGCTTTTTTCTCTGGAATTAAATGTTACCTCCCAGGTTTGCTCTTTGCAGGTTCAGATAAACCTAGAGAGGCTGGAGGAGTTTCCACCAGAGATCACAGATTTGTCGTGGTGGATATGGACCCGACGATGCTCTGAGCTGCAGCTAGCTGCATAATCACCCGCATCACATCCTACAAATGAAAACCAGAGCATCCTTCACACACCTCGGTCATTAAACAGTTGGTTACAACCATATGAAACCCTTCAGGAGCTGTGGGAATTTCCCTGTGGCTCCCAGTCTGGGATTTGGGGCGCACCTCCCCCTGTAGTCCTTCCTCATGAAGCATCCCTGCGCTGGTGACTGCCCTTTGCTTCAGTAAGGGACGTCCAACAGAGCTTTTCAATTTGAACTCAGCTCCCACTCCACAAGTCATTTTTATTTTACTGGGATACCGGTGAAGCTGTAGCTCAGTAACTGATGTTAAGAGGAACTTTTAACACCTCAACAGCAAATGGAGGAGAATGTTTCCCATTAGTGGCTGAGGAAGTAGTGCTCCTGTAACTTCAGCCTTGAAAGCTAATGAAGCTCAGATTGTGGCCGTGGCCTTTGATGTAGAGATGCCTGAGGTCAGTGTAGCTTTCAGAGGTGCCAGTGCTATGCTGTGTCACTGCATTCGTCTGGGCGGGGGCCCAATAACTCTAATCCTGTAATCATGTTTCTGTAAGCAACAGTATTTATGGTGCAGATAGTGGGGGATAGCTGCAGTGGTAATTAAACCAGGGATCTGCTGTAGAGGAGAAGCTAATCCAACCCTGTAATATTTCCAGTAGAGGAAGTTACCGCCAACTATGTCAGTAAATAAGTAGCAAAATACTGGAATTGGTGTAGGGAGAGGGTGTGGGGATTAAAATGCCATGTTTGGCCATCTAATCCATCTCCCTGCCAGGACCCTCATTCTGCCAGGGGAGTGATGTTAACACGCTGGCAAAAATCAGGCAATTCAAAGCTGTGCCTAGACACTGCATCTTTGGCTCCCACTAATACATAGGGAGGAGGGTTAAAGCACCCACTGATGAGTTTGGCACAGCTAGCTTTGAATTTAATTCCTTCTCTTAGTCTGTTTCTCAACCTCGGGCCACATACTATGTATTTTATGTCTTCTAATGTAGGCTGTTGTCTCCCAAGTGCATGTGAATTGTTGGAAAAACACAATGATGTATTCCACTCTAGTGGGGGGGAATGTGTGTATTGGAGTAAATATGGTTTATCCAGGAAATGAGGAGAGCCTCCAACAAGCTGTTCTGCTGTACCAATGAGTAAGTGTATATACATTTCTGTTATTTTATTTTGCACAGCTCCATTATAGATAAATCTCTTCCTATGTATTTTTTGTTAAATCAGAGGTCTTTTATACCCTCACTGTTTTAAAGAGGAGAAAAAACATGGGAGTGTTTGGGATACCTCTTTTTCATGTGGCTTTCTCTGACTTTGGGGGGGATTCTGCGTGCAAAATTGGTCATGAAGAATCCACTCAATATATCAAGGAATAAAGAAAAATGATGGCTTAAAGAAAATCTAGTGTCAGACTGCAGACTTCAGTTGCATTACTCACAAATGCACACGTGCACATACACAGATAGACTGATATATAGTATGTGTGTATATGTGTCTAGAAATACACACTCACAGACATATTTCCTTTAGCTCAGTGCCTGAAAGTTCATTTGTGGGCATCCTGATTCTTGATATATTATTTGTAAACAGAGGGCCAGGGGACTGGAGTATTTCCTTGACTTCAATGGATGATGAGGCTTCAAGCTGTGCACTCAGATTGGGACCTCTAAGTATCCTGCTGCTACCTAACAGCTTGCTGAAAAATGACATAATTTGTGACATCAGCAATATGCTGCTTTAATAGGGGCTTATAAAGCGGTTTCCACCCTTGTGTGTTAGGACAAAAACATCTATAGCTACTAAATCTGAGGTGGCCCCCTCCTGTATTCCTCACACACCTTGCATCCTTTGTACTTTTCCGGCATATGTGGCTATAAAGTCCCAGTATGGGAAGAGTGATAAGCAACCATTCGGCAACATCTGTGCGAGAGCTCCCGCCCCACCAGTGCCAGGGAAGATGTCACTTTTCAGAAGAACAGTGCCTGCCAGCAGGAGGTTCAGCAATGCAGATTTTAATGTGGCGATTTAATTTCAAATACAATTCACAGTTTGGATGCAGTTGAAAAATGTTTATTACCACCTGGATGCCCGGGACATTGTTTCAGATGAAATAAATTTCAATTTGGACGATTGCTGCTTTTAAAGCATCTCACGGCTCTGTAAACAATATGCTTTATATAATTCTAATGGTAGCAGTGAAGAACACACCAATTTTAAAATCACCCAAAATAATGCCAAAAAAATAACTGCCAACTTTGGATAACAGGACATTAGTCTGAAACTGATTCAAATATGAGGGTTGTAATGACTTTCGCAAATCTTCCATTTTATAATACAATAAGAAAAAAAATATTTTCCTCCAAAGTAAATTTGTTTTAAAATAAGACGCAAACTAAAAGCCTCAGGTTTTAAAGAACATAAACATCATCAGAACCTGACCAGCAGTAGGAGTGTGCTTTAACTTGAAAGAGTTGGTGCTCTGGAGTCACTGCTGTGTCACTGATACATGAAATGAAGTCAGTACCTGACAAAAAACTCACTCTGGAAATCACAACTGCCCGCTCACACCTTCAGTGTCTACTCAGATTTCTGGATGGGACGAGGCCGGACACACTCATGGGAAAGGGGCCTTCACACATAACTCCTTAGAAACGAAATGGGAAGGCACCTCAGGAGACAGATCATCTCTGCAAGTGAATGTATGGTGGATGAGGCAGGGTACCTGCCGTTTCAGAAGACCATAATCTGGGTTTTCCAGCCCACCACCACTTTGCCCGGAGGCAAAGGTGCACTGAGTTAAAAAGAACAAAGAATATAAGTCAGGGAGAGCCCATGCAAAAATACAGAGACTTCTTTATCTCTCTAAATAGTAGTATTGTAGGAAAGAAAGAAAGAAAAAAAGAAAGAAAGAAAGAAAGAAAGAAAGAAAGAAAGAAAGAAAGAAAGAAAGAAAGAAAGAAAGAAAGAAAGAAAGAAAGAAAGAAAGAAAGAAAGAAAGAAAGAAAGAAAAGAAAGAAAGAAAGAAAGAAAGAAAGAAAGAAAGAAAGAGAAAGAGAGAAAAAAGTTTTTCAAAGGGAGAAGCTGTTCATTAGTGTAGCTATCTAGGCAGCAAACTAAGATGCAAGAACAGCTTGAAAAAATATAGGGCTAAGAAAATAAATTTCCTATTCTTCCCCCATTCATTTCTTAAGATTCCTCTTAATCCTCTCATTTTTGTTCCATCCCTGTACATTTTATAGCATCAAAAATTTGCTATAGTAGAAAAAATTCCCAGAAAAAGACCTCAGGTAGACACCTAGTCTACCCCCTCATGAAGGCCCTGTGGCTTACCTTACCTGCCTTTTCTAGAGAAACTTCATCCCTTTCCTTTAGCAACTCATCTCATTGTGCAACTGGTCTTCAATTAGATTCTTTCTTGTTTTACTGATAATGAAGATGCTCATGGATGCCGGGAACAAGGGATGACTCCACTGCAGGGTATGAGGGAGTAGGCATGCATCTGTCCTCTCCACCCCCACTCCTCAGCCATTTCTCAGCACTCTCTACCTGTAATTCTCCCACCTCTTTGGCCACATCTCTGCTGGCATTTGCTGTGCAAGTTGTTTTACATGCCCATCTACTTTTACTTGGAGTTGGTTCTTTGTTCAGGCTCCTAAGTGGATGCACCAGAGGAGAAGTAGCATAAGGGCTTCCACTGACAGCTCTGGACAAAAATCACCTCAGATGAGTTTTGCCATGGGAAAAGATGGTTTGCCAGATATTCTAGGACTGAATGGGAGGCAAGCATGGAAGGGGACCTGTAAAGGCAGAACTCAGTGGGTTCTGCCAGCTTCTCTTCAAATGTCATCAGGAACCTCATTGATGCAAAGAGAAACACGTACTCACAGTGCAACTGGGCTTCAGCCCTGCGTTTACTTCTGTGGTAACAGACAGAAAATATGGTGTAGAAGAAAAAACAATTTCTGCTTTTGCCCATAACACTGAGTTATAACTAACCTTAACTCTCTGCCGATGTCTGCCCTGGTTTTATGCACGTTGACTGTATCCAGAGGGAAAGCCATGGCTTCTATTTTCATACTTAGTTCTCACATGAAATAATGAGGGGAGAGGAGGAGGGGGGAAGATGCAGCTGCAAAAACAGTCAGTGAAACATAAAAATCCCTATTGTTTTTTTGTAGTTCTCGGTGCCCTTCAACTTCTGGGCACAGACAAGACCTCCCCCTGCTCAGGTTCAATATGCAGGGGAGCCTTGAGGCTCAGAACTCCCTTCCTACTTTTGCCTAAGCCTTGCTGTCAATTGTGCTTTTGTTCGTGGAAAAAAAAAATTAGCCCAATGCATGCTAATTTATAGCCAGGAAGCAATTAAAAAAAAGTTTATTATCCTTTCCCCCTGCCTCTCAAATGGAGTGTTACAGCAGCAGGGTTTTTTGGTAAACTTGACACAAACTGATGTCAGTGATGGGGGAGCAAGGCCAGGGACCAAGCACAGGTTTTTACATCTTCCCTCCATGTGGAATGGGACAGCCTTCCAATTTTCTCTGTCTGCCTATGCATAGGAACATGTATGCTTTAGGAAAACCTAGGCACAGAGACACATTTATTTCCTTAGGCTCTGTCAGTAAATGCGTTCTGTAGACATTGCCCTCACATACCCACTTTAAAAAATGCTTGTTAAACATTAAAGAATGAATTGCCTAATATAGTCACAATGTAGAGACATATTTACCTTTTATTACAGAACTTACTGTGTGCCTTTTTCTGTAAATTATGGCATATTCTTAGTATTAACAAAATGTTACACACCAACTAATCCATATGGTGAAGTTAACCCAGCTTGCCTTTAGATTTTGCAACTCTTTGCAAAACCTTAGAACTGCACCAATGGAGGGTTTGCCATTAGTACAGGACTGGCCTTTTCTTTCAGGAGGAACTGTTTTTTTTAAAACTGATTGTAAAAAAAGCAACAGATGTCTCTCCCCACTACATATTTTAAGTTGTCTCAGAGTGGAGTCATGATGTGGAGTGGAAAGTGCCTGAATGCTTTCAAATGAGCTTTCACAAGGGCCCCAGAAGCCACACTGGGCAGGCAGGGATGGGCAGCCTCTGCAGGGCGAGCTCCTTTTGAAGCATCTCATGGGCAGAGACCACAGCTCTTCCCTGCACTCCCACCAAGTACCACAGACCTGGAGCGCTTTCTTCCAGTAGTTTACACCAGAACACAAACTGAGAAAGCAAATTTCCTATTCTTCCCCCATTCATTTCTTAAGATTCCTCTTAATCCTCTCATTTTTGTTCCATCCCTGTACATTTTATAGCATCAAAAATTTGCTATAGTAGAAAAAATTCCCAGAAAAAGACCTCAGGTAGACACCTAGTCTACCCCCTCATGAAGGCCCTGTGGCTTACCTTACCTGCCTTTTCTAGAGAAACTTCATCCCTTTCCTTTAGCAACTCATCTCATTGTGCAACTGGTCTTCAATTAGATTCTTTCTTGTTTTACTGATAATGAAGATGCTCATGGATGCCGGGAACAAGGGATGACTCCACTGCAGGGTCTTCACTGGTGGCCCAACTGTTGATGATTGAAGAGGGTGGAAGTGATTTTTTCCCTTGGCCTGTGCTCTCACTCAGTAATACCAATGATGTAGCCAGACAGCCCTTTCATGTCCACTGCCACTGGTTTTCCTCTCATTTCGCAAGTATTCAATTCTGTATTGTACAAGCAGAGGCCTCTTGGTGACACATCTGGAGGCAGGGCTGTCAGTGATGGTCAGATTTGCAGAGATACATGCACTACTGGCTGTATCTGAGCTGCATTTTCAGACAGAGCAGGACATGGAGAGTTAACATGAAGCATCTTCAGTGGCATCCCACAGACATCCAACAGACAAGCACGAACTCTACTTAATATATTAGGGACTACTGCAAAAGCAGGCCAGGAAGGAAGTCAGGTATCTGGAAGCCTAGACTAGGTCTTCCCAGTAGCATGCCATAAATTCTAGGTTATTGCAGGCATGTGTCACACAGAGAGAAGTCTTACCTTCAACAAGTTTCAGTTCAGAAAATTCTTAACTGGTGTTTGTGCTTGATTGCCCAGCTTTAATAACATTAGCAGCACTAGAAGAACTAGGAATAAAATTCTAAACATAAGATCCAAAGCTACATGGAGTCACACTTTAAATTACAGAGGCCCAAGAAGGTAGCATAGGCATTTATCACTCCTCACTCTCATCAGGATGATCAGTTTCAAATGATGCCAGCAGGCAGTGGGCACCTACAACAGCTTTAGAAACAGGACTTCTTGCACTTCTGAAGACATCATTCTGAGCATCACCTTACAGTACTGGCTTTGATATCACATATTGGGAGCTTCAGAATTAATTGGGGAAGTGCAGCTATCTGATCTGTCCCCTGCTTGCAGTGTGGGCACAGGCAGGACACTTCCACTGTGCATCCCATTCCCTGTACCCCAGTGTGAGGAGGAAAACCCCCATTCTGTTCCCACTAAGGGACACCCAGTGCTGGGAGGCAAAGGGAGGTTTGAGGAGCACCACGAGGACAAGGCCAAGTGGGGACGGTGAGGGGGAAGGAAGGTGTGACGGAAATGGAGAGCATTAATTTCTGTGCTGTCCCTTGCAGGCACTGTTGGTGCCAGGCTGGAGCGTGTGTGTGCATGTACCTCTGTGTGTGTGTGTGTCTGTGTGTCTGTGTCTGTGTCTGTGTCTGTGTCTGTGTCTGTGTCTGTGTACACCACTCAGCACATGGCCTTTCCACGGGCCCCCTGGTCCCGACTTAAGGGATACTGTGGGCCTGAGGGTGGCTGGAGGAGACCGTTTTTTGTGGCAGAGTAATGAATGTGATTAAATCACCTCGTCCTCCTTCTGCCTTCCTTCCCCTTTCCTTTCCCCCCTTCCCTTTCTCCTCTGTGTCCAGGGCTCTTGGCAGCAGCCCAGGAAGTCATGGGACTATCCCGATCCCTGCGGGGCCAGGGGCTGCCATCCATCCATCCATCCATCCATCCATCCATCCATCCATCCATCCATCCATCCATCCATCCATCCATCCATCCATCCATCCATCCATCCATCCATCCATCCATCCCACGCTCGGTCTCGCGGCTGCAGCCCGGTGGTCCCGCGGCAGTGCGGAGCGCTGCGGGAGTTTCCTGCTGCTGCCCGGGCACTGCTGCCAGCTTCTCAGCTCCGGGTGGGTAGGACACCTCTCTCATCTGCGGGGCACCTCGTGCAAGCGCCAGCACCCCAAAGCCACCCGCAGTGCTCCCCCCTGCCCCGCCGGGCGCTGCTCCCCGGGGCTCCCCTCCGCGGAGTGTGCGGCTCCCCAGCCGCAGCAACGGGGAAAACCAGAAGGTCATGGACTTTATCCATAGAGGATGATGGACCCGCACGAGCTTTTATTCTCTTCTTCCCACTTTTTAATCTTTATAACAGTTGTTACAAACTAGCCCTGCCTCGGGGCTTTGCCATGCCCTGAACCTGAGGGAGGTGCAAGTGGGAGAAGAGGGTTGGAGGGAGGGGATGGATGAAATGCAGTCAAAGTTGTTTTCCCCCTCGCCCCCCCCCCCTCTTCAAAATCAGAAATTACTGCCCGAGGAGCAGATACTCCGTTTTATTGGCTCGTAAAAAAAAGTTTTCAAAGCCTAATTTCCACCAGATACATTGATTTTCCGTTGAAAACAGAATTAAAACAATACGCGCGAGTAGGTGCCATTAAAGCTAAACCATCTCTGGCTGTTAATCACGGGAGAGAAGGATTAGAAAAGTCAGCAAAGGAGCACTGGGTTTGAAACGCAAAAATCCGGAGTTTAGGAAGAGTAAGCTCAAGGGGGGGCTGAAGCAGCTCAAGAAACAAGGAGAAACCCTCAATAAGTGTTAAAATTCAGTGTCAGGTTACTTCTCGATATTGCAAGGAATACACGGTTCCTGTAAAAGATTTGTGGTTGTGAAATGCATCCCTGGGTAAAATATCGTTTGATCGTGTTGAAGAGAAAACCAAACCAACTTTTTTTCCTTTTAAGTCCCGATTTCAAAAGAAAAAACAAAACCAAAACCAACCAACCAACCAAAACACCCCAGAAAAATCCCACAGAATTTCCAACTGCAGTTTTGAACAGCTTTGCTGGCGATATTTGCTTCAAACCTCACAGGCGCAGTACCCCTGTGCTCCCGAGGTCTCCCTGCCCTCCCTTCCCCCTTTTCTGCTGCTTGGATGGTCGGCAATGCCGGGCTAAATAATTGCTAGAATTTGAAAAAAAAAAAAGGGAAAAAAACCCGGGAAAATGCGCACCAGCATTCAGGTGCTAACCTACTTATTTGAAAGTAATTTATTTTCCATTTTGCCCGTTTTCCCCCTTTAAAACAGAACGCTGAAAGAAAGAATAAGTGCTTTAACATTTCAGTGTTGTGCTCTGGTAATTACTTTTTCACTTTTCCCCTAAGTTCCAATGTGAAAACCTCACAGGGGGGTCTTTGCTGTAGCAGGGCTACAGTTCCCAATCCCAAGCGCAAGATCTGCAATTACAAACCCATTCGGTGCCCTTCCCTATCATTAATATGCACAAAATCCTGCTGCTAATCTTATAATCTGTTTTGTTTCATCAATTGCTTGCCTAGCACCAGGCGGGAAAGAAAAAGAGGGAAAGAAAAAGAAAGAAAGAAAGAAAGAGGAGAAGAATAAAGCCGGAAAATCACGGAAAGCTTCGGAAAGTAAACGGAAAAGCCAAATAAATCGGATTTTATTTTTGATAAAACAAAAACCGTTAAGGCTGTTAAAAGGAAGCAGCATTTTCCGCTGGAGGGGTGGGTGCCAGGGAAATTTAAGGAAAAATCTGAATATATCCAGCATTTTATTTGCATATTCGATTTCTCCGCGTACGAGTCACGAAGTTCCTAAGCAGTCAGCTGCGGGGGAGGGAGGGGGCGCGTAAACACCTCAGGACAGTGTGTAACTATCCCTTCACTTTGCCGAGGGAGAGGAGGTGCCGAGCGCGGGCGAGCTCTGGGTGCGGGTCCGGGCGCGCCCCCGCCGCCCCCCGCGCTGCTTCCGCGGCCGCGCAGCTCCCGCGGACTTGTCACGCCTGGCCATTAAGACTTCAGGAAAACAAGGAAGACATTAGTTTTTGAAATCGTCCTCATCCTACTCCTCCCTCCCCCCGCTCCCTCTTCCTGCGCGGTATTAAGGGAATAAAATCGTCTACACTACACGCGTCCTATTGAGATTAATGCAAAAATTATGCCAAAAAAACCCACAAAAAAACCAAAAAACAAACCCCACAAAAACCCCAAAAAAACCCAACCCACAAAAAAACCCCCCAAACAAAAAAAACCCCAAACCACAACTCACAACAAAAAAAAACAACCCCAAACAACCCTTATCTCATATATCTTGTTCTCCGCGCCCTGCGCCAGGCCTCGCCGCCGCCTTGCCGTGCACCTGATGATTTATTAACGCAATCTGCGGGGAGAGCGACACGCGTGCCCGGCTACGGCTCGTCCCAGCTCATCTCCTAAGTAATTGTTTCTCATTAGTTCTGATAATGTTTTAATAGTGCAGCCCATAATTTAGTCAGCCTGGAATTAATAACGGAGGGTGTCCTGAAACGCGCGGGGATGAGGGGGAGCCGCAATATAAGCAGGTAGTCTTTAATTAATCAGATTAGCCCGGAGGTCCCCGCGCTGTAAGGGATCCCCCGGCGCAGCGCCTCGGACGGGACCCGGGTGGCGGAGGGGGAGAGAGGGGGGTCGGCCCTCGCTGCTCATCCCCAAACTCGGCGGAGGGGCTGGGGGGGCTCTGCCGCCGGCCCCCGCCAGCCCCGCACCCTCGGGGCCGCCCCGGCGGAGAAGGACGGAGGTGGGCGGCTCTCCCGCTTCCTGGGCCGGGCTCCGCCGTGTCCCCGCCGTCCCCGGGGGGCCGTCCCCCGCCCCGCTCCTTCGCCGCTCCCGGGCCGGGCCCCGCCGTGTCCCCGCCGTTCCCGGGGGAGCCGCGGAGAGGCGCTCCCGCCGCCCCCGCGCTCCCTCTCCTCGCCGCTTCCACGCGGGCCGGATGGTGGGGTTCTTCCTCCTCCCTTTTCCTCTCCCCTTAATTAAACCAAAAACAACCCNACCCTCGGGGCCGCCCCGGCGGAGAAGGACGGAGGTGGGCGGCTCTCCCGCTTCCTGGGCCGGGCTCCGCCGTGTCCCCGCCGTCCCCGGGGGGCCGTCCCCCGCCCCGCTCCTTCGCCGCTCCCGGGCCGGGCCCCGCCGTGTCCCCGCCGTTCCCGGGGGAGCCGCGGAGAGGCGCTCCCGCCGCCCCCGCGCTCCCTTTCCTCGCCGCTTCCACGCGGGCCGGATGGTGGGGTTCTTCCTCCTCCCTTTTCCTCTCCCCTTAATTAAACCAAAACCAACCCAAAATAAGTGAAATCGCTGCTCGGAGACGGAGGGGAAGCACACTAAGCGAGGAATAAGGCGCTGTGGCTCCATACGTGAAATGGCCATGGAAGCGGTGAGAAATAGAACTAAAAAACAACTGTTTTCTATTTACAATTTTAAATAAACAGAACAGCCTTCCCCGCGGTGTTTGTCTAAGTGCAGCAGCATTGCTGCTGTGTAGGTCATGAAAAGGTTGGTGCATAGTTTAAAACTTCCCATTCTGTTAATTTCTTAAAGAACAGTCGTTCATAGTCTGAGCACAAAAGCTCATGATTTAATGAGGAACAGAAACAAAATCTCTGATTGTTGGTGTTTCAAACTTCATTGGAGTCCTCTGGCAACCACAAGTTGATCCTCTGCAGCTTCAATACCCTTTAGCCCTCCATATAAGAGTACATGCTGAATAGAGGACAATGCCTGGTTGTTATGTTTATTTACCCTTACTACAAGCTGGGTTAACCTCTTCAAAACAGCTTTACTAAGCCCGTTAACCACACAGCCCACATGATCTGTAGCCGTATCCCTAATGTGATGTAAATCTGACTCGAGACCATATGCACAAGTTCTGCTGCATTGTGTCTCCAAAAACTACAAGTTTATTGCCGTCCAACCCTTCCCGGGCTGGACGCTTCCAGGAGGAAACTCTCTGAATAGCGACTGCTTAAAAAAACAGAGAAGAAAGTCAAGAGTCCTGCATTGTTGGAGCATTATTTTTAATGGCTGTTGCACATCTACAGAAGGGCGGTGTGGGGGGAAAGCAAAGCTCACACAGGGTAAAGATTTTCATCGCTGTTATTTCAACTGGTGCATAATTACTCGAGGCTTTCTCCTTTCTGCCAGGAGCTCTGCATCAGAGTGGGAAGAAGCACAGAAAGAAATAGAAACAATTGAATTAGTTTCCATCTGCTCTTTTAGCAGAGCTCAGGGATTATGTTTTGCCTTTCTCCTTCAGTGAAGTCATAACCTCACATTTGTAGTAATTACTGTGATGTCACAGATTTGGTGATGTAACTTCATTGCAGGCTATGAGTAGAACATGGGCCATGCAGGAGTGAGCAGTGGTTTGGGCTGAGAATAGTTTTAGTAATTAGTGATTCCGGCAAGCAAACTATGACAGATCTGCAAAATGGAAATGAATTTCTGTTTAAGTCCGATGTCTTTAATTTTCCACCTTCCCCCCCTTCCCCTCCACACCCCCAAGTATTACAGTCATCTTTTAAAACAGCTATTGGGGCCCCATGGCGAGAGCTTCATTTACCAGCTCATTTTTTCTTGATGGCTGTGGCAAGTGTAACAATGTTCTGTGCCTGCTTCAGTAATGGCATGTCGATCATGCTCCCGCGGAAAGTAAACGCTCCCTGGAAAAGAGAGAATATGAACTTCCTGAGACACCTTTGGAAATTGTAGTTGGCATATTTTGTTCTTTACAAACACATTTGTTTGCCAAGAAATATCATCTCCCACAGGAATCCTGAAGAGGTTTCAGGAGACAAACTAATCGAGACAGGGCAAGTGCATTTAAAGAAATGTGAAGGGCAACAAGCTCTCCAAAGAGGAGGCAGAAAGAGAGAGAAAAGAGAAGCCTAGGATGCAGCTGGGCCGTTTCAGCCTCTCTAGCTGGCAGACACTGAGGGCCAAGAGCAGTGAGGCCATGCGTGCCAGCTGGGGAGAGGGGCTGGCAGACACCACACTTGGGGGGCAGCTCTGTTCCCCACCTCCAGCATCACCATCCAGCATCCATCCAGGGCTGTGCCACAGGGCCAGCGGGAAGCTGCCTGCAGACAGAGGGCAAAGCCAGAAGTTATCTTTGTCAGTAACAGTAATGGGTGTTTGTGGGGGTGGAGGGGAGTTTTCTTGACTCGAGGGTTTGCTGAGGTTGTGCTGCTGCTGCACCTCTCCGTTGTCTTCAGTGCTAAAGATGGGCTGGGCCTGTGCCGAGAGCCAGGGATGGGGATGAAAGCTGAAATAACCAAGTGGGTGGCACAATAATATTGCCCAAATCTTCCTCTGGAGCCAAGGTAAAGCCCACCTGAGCACCACATATAGGGAATTTCCCCAAATGGATGCAGAACTACTCTGTGTGCCTCAGTGTTGGAGATCTGAGAGTCAGGATAGGTTTCAAAAGTCACTTTGTATTCCTAAGGATTTTTTGTTGGTACCATGGTGACAAGTTTAAAACAATTAACTACGAAGCATAGTTAAACCTTAAACAGAAGACATTAAATATGTCTTTAAATAGTGCTTTAAACATGCTTTAAGTAGTGCCAAAGCTGACTTATTCTCTTAGATGCTTTAATCCCCACGTGTCTCTGAGGTAGGATTTGAAAGATAAAACATTGCATTAAGACATGCTGAAGTTCAATAGACAAAAAAAAAAAAAATCTTATTTGCAATTCTAACAGTAGTTGGACACATTAAAAAACCCCCAAACAACAAACCCAAAAACCCGAGTACAAAGGTGCAATCCCCTCCCTGAAGAACTCCGAACTGAGGGCCTGGCCCCAGCACTGCATAGGGCGGCTCTGTGAAGTGCTGCACACCCTTTTAAAGTCCTGCCACAATCGATAGGGGATCACAGGCTGGCCTTGGCTCTGACACTGAGCAAGGCTAACCAAGAGCAAGGTATGGGCCATAGCAGCACCTGTGTCCGTGCATGAGCAGTGAGAGAAATGCAGAGGAGAACAAACCTTTTTCTGCTTTTCATTTGAGGCTTGATAATTATTAAATAGAGGACTCCAGAAATTAAAATGAAAAGATAACCCGTTTACAAAAATATTTAGGAAATGTGTTGCTCCAGTGGCATATCTAGCTAAACTGAAGCAGTATTAATTAAATACTAAATCATGCTCTGGAATAGTTAAGAGAAAAATCCACCTTAAACAGTAATCTAACACAATTCAATATTCTTGTATGTAAGAGCTGTATTAAAGCCATTGAAAACATAATAGTAAAACCCATTATTTTATTCAAAGTAGATTTTCCTACTATAATTGCAATATTTCAGGTAGGGTTGGAGAATTGGACTGATAGATATTCAAGGGCTGGTGCTTCAAATTGATTTTTTTTGTTTACTGAGCAAACAATCAACCCTACCTTACCCCAACACCAATATTATTGTTATTATTACTATTAATAATATACCACTTCTAATTATAGTTACATCTCTGTAATTTTCAGTTATACTTTTAAGACTTTAAAGAAAATATAGTCTCAAACTATTCAATTTATTAACTGTTGTGAAAAAACTGGGAACGAAGTAAACATTTTATGACATAGAACTTATTTGGAATAATTCAGGTCTATGCAGTGATCTCAAACTGCAAGGTACATTTTTTTTAACTGTAAAAACCACATGGTTTACTAGTCTTTTTTTTTTTCTGTAGGCATTCAGTAATGCCCATTCAGTAACAGCTAATTCAGTAGCAAAATAAAGAGCAAAGCTAATTCAGTAACAGCTATTGCTTACAGAAGAAATTTGCATGTGGGGTGACAGTCATAAGTAGAAATACATTGAGGTCTCAAATCATCCCTCCTAGTTCTGTGAAAGGCTGACTTAGGAGTAGAGTTATCCTAAGTACCTGCAATGGTTTGCAGAAAGAGATGGGTGCCTAGCAATGTCAGTTCTGGTCTCTGGTGGTCCAAATCACGGCTGGGAGGGTCTCAACCCTCCCACTGACTGGACACAGAACGATCTGAAGTCAGATACTCCTGCAGGTACCTAAGCTGTAGCATGATGAATCTGGGCCAGAATGTCTTTTTTATAAAGCAAGAGTTGATTAAACAGCATGCTTGTCCTCTCTCCCTTAAAGTAGTATGTTTAAAAGGAAAACAGGATAATGGTATGGACACACCAACAACCAACACTGAACCACGTGAGAAATGCTGTACGTTCCCTGTTTGTCAGTGTGCAGCTGCACTTTGGGTTGCTAGGAATTTGAATTCTTGAAGGAAAAAAATGCCTTTTTTTTCCCCCTAACAGCAAAGGGTAACATGAAGTTGGCTTCTCTGCCTGTTCACTCTGAGGCTTATTTTCCCCCTGCTAATTTGCAGTGTTGAGCTAAAGTCCAGAAAAAGAAACCAATTTTAATGCCATTGAATATACCCTATTCACTGACTCTCTTTCCACCCACAGGTTTCAACAGATAGGAAATACCAGTAATTACAGCTTTGTCCCCATGCTCTCTTTTCCAATTCTGCTAGATGAAATTTGCCTCTAGCATTCTTTTGATTTTCTCTCACATGAATATAAAGAAAACAAGACTTTCTATAAACACCATTTGCTTTGATAGCATTAATCTGGGGATTAATTTAGTCATAGATCTAAATTTTCTTTTTGGCTAATTTTCTCAACAATCTCACACTTCCAGCCTGTACTTAGGTTTCCAGTAGTTCAACTGTGGGACCAAGGGCCTGCTCTTAAGGAAGCTTGCAGCACGAACGGGAACAACGGCGGTGGGTGACGCAAGGCTGGGATTTGCATCCGTCGCATTTGGTGGCTGTGGTTCTTGCTCACCATGCAGCCGTATAAATCATTCCGGGGGAGCCTTTTCAGAAACCTGTGAAGGGACTCTGCCATCAGGCTAATCAAATGTGTCAGACCTGCCTTGGGAAGAGACAGGCCCCACAGGTAAACGCTGATGGAGAAGCGAGGAGGAGGCCCAGCCAGGAGGCAGAGCAGCAGATGATGGGCACAGCGTCTGGGTGACAATACCTGGATGCAAATAACTCAGCTGGGATGAGAAATGGGGGAATGGAGGGCAGTTATGGCACTCACCAGACAGCAGTCTGGAAGTCCAGCCCTACTGAGGAATGGGCAGATTTGGGGGACAAAGACTCTGCCCCTGTTTAAAGTGATGCAGTACAGATTCTGCTGTGCCCATTCAGTGCCACTCTTCATGCAGCCACACAGAGAATGTGCTGAAGGCAAAGTCCTGTGAGAAATAGGGTGACTGTGGCACTCACCAGTCTGTAGTGCATGGGAGCATTAAGGGCACTTTGGCTGGTCCACGCTGTACAGCTGTGAAGGCAGCACAACACAGCAGAAGTGTTTGTAAACACAAAATGTCTGTGCTCCCTCAGCCTGATTGCTCTACAGCTCTGTCAGGGCAGACTACCAAGGAGGAATCAAGGAAGAAAGAGAATGGGCAGCATTCCCTTTCTGGATCATCACACAGACTACCTAAAAGTCTTTCCCAATTGACTGACGGGCAAGGAAAGACTCAAGGTTTTACCTTCTGGCGTGAAGTATTATTCACTATGACATTTAATGCTCTATAAGGACCGTAGCAACATTTTTAAAAAGTAACAGCAATTTATGCAAGAAGCAGGCCAGGCTGAATAATGTCTTAACAGCTCTACTTCAAATTTCAGTATATCTTAAAGTGCTGTGAGGATGGAAAAAAGAAGATTTGGCAGATATAGAAAATAGCTGCAAGTGAATTAAAATTATAGACATCTGATAAGTTGTTTGTTATTTTGTTTGTTTGTTTTCTCAGAAGGTAATGGCAAATGGTAGTCTTGGAAAAGTGGGAATTGAGAATGGTCAGCTCCAAGTGATGCAAGGATCCAGCCTACAGGCAAGAGAAGCCGTAAGGCATAGCTGACAGAACAGTCATTTTCACAGGTCAGGACATGAAGATACAGGCTTGTGATAAAGGAGGGCAAATCAGTTGTGCAATAAGAATAACAAATGTAACAAATTTCCAGGTGGTTGTGGAGAGACTGAACAGATGAAGAACCAAACTTTGTAATACCAATCTGGCAGATTTTTTGCTTGTATCATATGAATTTCCTTTTAGATAAGTGCAGGCATTCCAGCACAGCTCAGACCCAGCGAAATTCAACATGAAATTGAGGGCTCTTCTTTGACAACTTAGAGTACAACCCTGGCCACATGCTGCCATGGATCTTGAACATGGCTCTTGTTATATCTATGTCATCCTTAAAGATTTCCTTTACCTATAAGAAATGACATGTGTCAAGTAACAAGGAGTCTCAGCCTTGGTCTGTCATTTGCCATGGCAAAAGATGAACACATTAATGCAGTGTTTCCTAGAACATCAAGACCTCCTCTTTTTATGCGTGTCTCTCATGTATTTGGGAACATTTGCTTTGTGAAACTTTTGGGAGCAGTTAAGAGCTTGGTAAATCTGTTAGACCATTTCATAACCAGAGTAATACTGGATTTTAGTGGCAAGAAGCATTTTACCTTTCTAGAAGTTAAATGGACAGGATTCAGGGTCCATGATTTCAGTGCTGTCTGGGGATCAATATTTTCTGGTGGAGCCAAGAAAGGGGAAGAAATGATACAGGTGCTGGTGTTTATCATGGGTGTAATGGAATCGTGTTATATATGGGATTGTGTTGACTTTTACTGCACAGGGGATGGACAGGATGACAAGAGAGGTACCCTTACATTTTTCTATATGATCAGGGAATGTAAAGTTTTATACTTCTTCATCTGTACCAAAACCTTTTTATATGATACACAATGTTACACAGGGTTTTACTCTCACCGTGTTTTATTTCTTTATGTACCACTGGATTAAGGAGAGAAATAAGCAGGATAAAACTATCATGATATAGAACATTTAAGGCACCTCACAGTAATGTGACACAATTATCTCCGAGTTGTGTATTAAAGTACTTGAGTTAATTAAAGTCAAACAATAATTGTTCTGGGACATGTGGGACAGTGATCAGATGAGCTAGTCCCCCTTGGTTGGCAATACAGAAGAATTAGATGTACTCCTGCATCTGGGAATGCTCATGGCTTTTTTGTCAGCATTTGCTCCATCTGTGGTTACCTGTGCCTCTAACCACATCCATCCCAGTGACTGCAATGAGCTCACTAAGAGGGTTACTGCAGACCCTCAGCTCTTAGACCACTGTAATCTATTAATCATCTGCATTGGTTTTCCTAAGACACAGAAAGTATGTAAATTTTGAAATACCAAATTCCTGTAAATTCAAAAAAGTCTGCTGGCTCCCTGTCTGTTGGCAGATGGAACTCCAAGAATGAGCATTGGTTTTATGAACTCTGTGCTCTGTTTTTGGAATCACTGCTGTGGTTCCACTCAATCATTGTCCAGCCTTTGCTAATAAACCTTTGATTTGATCTCATCATACATGAAGCCAACAACTTTAACTTCCACGTGACAGTTGCCAGGATTTTCTCAAAAGTATTTATATGTTTATAAGGTTAAATTAAGATTGTGCCTTGTCTACAGCAGAAAGAAAAACCCAATTGTCTTGCATCAGATGAAAGAATATGGCTAATAGTGCTAGGTTAATTTGTTGTGTGTGTCCATATATGGGCTGCCCTAGGCCACTGTGCAGAGACGGCTGACTTTTTCAAAAGCAGCTTACTCTGGAAACCTAGTCAGGCTACTTAGATGGCAGGCTTGAAGGTGCTGGGGGATCCTGGTGAGTAGGTGAGGCTTTGGCATGGGGGACACTCTGGGTAGTTAGGCCAGTGGAAAGAAAGGAAAAGCAAGACGAGATAATGTTCCAGGAAACTGCGGTATGGACAAGAAATCACCTGCTACTGAAGTTTGAATTGATTATGGGTCTAAAATATGGGTTATCTAATGCTTATGGAATTGCCAAGACCCCCTTTTCCACTACTTAGGGGATTACTGGTGATATGACAGTCTCACAAGTGAGGCGAGGTCCTTGGACAGTACCCTGCTGTCACGCAGTTAGAAACAGTGCCCCACTGATAAAGATTTGGTTTCTTTTCCAATTACTTTTCTCCACAGTTTTGCAATAGCTTCCTTTGCAGACCAAATCCATGCTGAGTATGTGGCAGTTTGGTTATCTCCTTGCCCTACTGGGCTGTCTTTGGAGGTGATGTGCATCTAGGACGGGGGGAAATGGGCATAAGGGGACCAACAAGCCAGCCAAGACTCTTCTCCCCTCCATCTTCATCATTAGGAGATGTCGTGAGTCAAACAGAGCTCCCACACTGCTCTGGTAACATGGGCCAGAGGCTGTGTGTGAATACAGCCATTGTGTAAATAAGTAATTATGCAAGTCCCCTTCCAACCCCGGTGACCTGCGTCGGCACTCGCGGGCAGATGCCAGGCTAAATGGAAATGAGCAGAAGGGGTGATGCCAGCTGGCCAGGGCAAACCTCGTGTACCTCCTAACCCATATAGACAAGCGGCCTCAAGTCCACAGACGCAAGCGATCTTTGATCCACAGTTATCTGAGAAACTCTGGTTCTTTCCATGGTAGTTCCGTGTCTCGCCCTCTTCTGAAACCCTAAGGTCTAGTTATGACTTTTGGGACACACCAAAAATACGAGGAATAAATGCACTAAAAATCTGCTTGGGTCTGATAACATTACCTCTAATCCTGTACAAATTAGCTATTATAAGGAAATAAGAGCTCTGTGTTCCGCAAGCAGAGCAGATTTGGTCTTCCGAGGAGGGAAGGGAGCAGGTGGATGGCAAAGGCTCCCCCTAAAAAGCATGGCATTCAGGAAGATAATTCCCCTGGGATTAATGAAAACACACGTTGTTTAAGTGACTCCCTGCAGAGGAAATTTGGAAGTCTTTGCTTTGGGGCTTAAAAAGAACGCTTGGATTTGCTTACAGGTAATGAACAAAAGAGAAGAGGAGCCTGGTCACAGCAAATGGCGTTGGGTCTGTGCCTGGGGGAGGAGTGATTATCCTGAGTACAAAGGAATGATTTCTCTTGAAACAGAAGGTTGAGACCATATTTTTGGGGAAGTCAAGAGCTAACAGCTGTGATGGTGCTGAATACAGGTTTAATTAATTTTTTTTCTTCTGCAAGTTGTAGCCAAAGAGCTGTCATAAAGAGCTGGGTCATGGTTCTACCTTCTCATAATGAACTTCCAAAGGTTAGTGAGCTGCTAGGAGGTGTTCAGTGAAATCTGGGTCAACTGAGAGTGTGTTCTGGACTGTGACAAGATAATGCCTCTCTTTCGTCTCTGCTCAGACCTGTCCTGCCTCCAGAGCAGGCTCACACATAACCCTGACTTTCTTTAAGTGTCTTTGCAATAGATAAGACATGCTCAAATAACCAGGGTAGTCACATATGACAAACTGAAGACTTCACAGGCAGTGAGCCGTATGGACACAGCTTTTTGGGCTACATATTTCCACAGCCTCTCCTCTGGACCCTTTCACATTCACCCCTTTTCTGTAACAACATTATGGGTGGAAAGACACTTGTACACAAAATCTTTGGAGGCAAGAAATGATCCCTGAAAAGAGGTATCTTCTTGGCAAGAGAAGAAGCTCAGTGGGTCTCTGAAGAGTACATGGGGAGGGAATTCTGCAAAGTATCATCACCATTAAGTTTCTGTAGCCTTTTTGCTGATATTAGAAAACATTAGAAATCACTACCTTTTGTTTCTTTTTGCCAGTGTAATCTTCCACCAGAGTAGAAGTAGTCAGTGAGTTCAGAGGATAAATCAGTTTGTAAAGCCAGAAGCAGGCCTGTTTGTTTGAGATAGGCTTCTGCCTCTAGGAGCAGATGGAAGGACACAAAAGGTCAAGAAAGAAAGAGCAACAACCACATGAAATAGAGATTGATTTTTGCCTCAAATAACTCCTGAGCAGCAGTGCAAGAACTCTGACAGAAGAAACCCTTTATAAAGCTCAACAGGTAGAAAGGACTTTGTGATCCTTCAAGTCCACAGTGGGGCAGGAAAGATGAAGAACAAGGACCTACAAGGTCCTTCATTTCTTCTCCACCTGGCATTACTGTTTCCAGCCCATATATAAGGGTTTTGCCCTGCTGTGTGAGCCAGACAAGCTGTTTTTCCATCTTACAGTCCCCCAAGCTGCCTGAACCACCAGCGATAGCCCTTTCAGCTGGGGTGGGCCTGGGGATTCTGCTTGGTCCAGCTCCAGAAACACCTCAGGCCACCAAAATCTCTCCCTATGCCTGAGCAAACAATCTATTTAAGATCCCTGAATGAAAGGCAGATATGAGGGGTTTTTATTGCTGTCTTTCATTTTTAGTTACCTTCTCATTGTGGTTGCTGCCTTTCTGTGTGCTCCTCTAGAGCAGGAAGGAATAAAATTAAGGAAGCGAAGGGAAGTTCTAGAAATCAGGAATATTCTCCACTGATTTTCATTCTCTGTCTTATACTGTATTGGGAACGGAAGAATCCTAGAGAGCACACTTGCTGCTGCCAAGCAAATCTTTATTTTACAGCACAAAAGCAGCTTCCTGGACAAACAGCCATTCCAACGAGGCATTTTTTCTCCCAAGTGAGATTCATGGTTATTACATGGAAAAGTGAAAAGTAACTGATATTAAGACTTAAGGATCCTCAGATGCCCTTCAATTAGTAATTTGGAATTAACTTCAGGTTTATAGTCACGGAAGCAGTTTGTTAAATATTGCAAATAAACTAGAAAATTCAATCTGAAAGTAAATTACTACAGGGCCCACAGCTTTTGATACTGAGGGGAAAGTAATTTTGTATTCTGTGTTTTTTCTAATTTCAGACTCATTTTCTGAATAGGATTGGACAGCCACTTTTTACTGTGATTCTCTATTTCAACTGATAGAGATTTTGCAGAGAGCCACTCCAGGTCCCTGAAAAAGCTGGCTAGCACAGAGAGGAGTGAAAAGGCAGCAAGACTGCTGCTACTTAAATTAACTGAAACAATATTTTGGCTGCACAGGCTTCTGAATTCCCTTAGTAAGGCTTAAAAAGAGCCATCTGGTCAGAACATTACCTCTCCAGCTAGATCCTGCTTTGAAAATTGAAATGAGGCTCATGAGCGCTTGTTAATGCTTTTTAAACAGGGATTTTGGAGATGGGTAGTTGCCTTGGTGGGTTGCTTGGTGCAGAGTAGGTTTTGGAACGATGGTGGGCAGGTGTCTGCAGTGCTGGGTGTGTTCCCACTCCATGCTCACAGCAAAGCATCGCCTGCACTGGGAATGTGCCGACACAGCATGGCCCTTCCAAAAACAACTCACCCTGCATTTACCTCCTCGAGCCGACAAGGATGGAGGAGCGGTGCTTAGCTGAGGATGAGCCCAGAGAGGAGCTTTCAAAAAGAGGCAATGAAGAAACTGAATGCAGGGCCTGTGTCCCCGGGGACAGGAGCAGCTGCCTCCTCCAGGGGCTACCTCCGGGTGGAAAGGCTATGGAGGCGCACAGATCCATCCTGCTCCTGGCTCGCGGTGAAACTTCTCCCTGCGGGGAATATCAGTGTGCCATCCCAGTCCTTCTCCCTCTGCGTTTTGGACACAGGTCTTTAATGAGTGCAGGAAAACAGATTAAGAGCCACTGAATGCCTGCTGGGGAGTGGAAAGGGTGGAAGCTGGCAAGAAAATGTTTTTATATGAGTTTCTGCCCTGCTTAGAAGCTTTTGAAGCCCTGTGTAGTAAAATCTGTCTCCTTCTCTTCCCACCTGGCATAACTCCCTCAGGACTGATTGCACCAATGTAGGAACCAGTATAGCACAAGCAATTAGCTAATACAGCCCCTTCTGCTCTATTGTAGACGTTCAGAATTTGCCCCAGATGGATCTTTCTAAGAGAAAAGCCTTCAACTGTGACACAAACCACATTTATAAGGCATTTTTCAAATACTAAAAGTGTATAGAGAAATTTTGAGTACTAATATGAGCTCTCTTGATCTCAGTTTTGACATTAAAATTTCATTTGGCCACTTTTAAAGAAGATAAACAACATAGCCATGGCCCATGCTTACATTCCACCAGCACTCTTCATCCTTGCATAGAGATGCACCTGAGCCTAGACTTCTTAAGGCTGGTGATCCTTAAAGGTGGCAATATATCAAAAATTCCTGAATCCCCCATTCTGCAGTGAAAGGAACACACATTGCCTAATTAACATAAAGGACAGCACACGCCCTGTGCTCTCGGAGGGAGGGCTGACAGCGCTGCAGCCCAGCACACACAGAGGTACCCTGTGTTGCCACTGTCGCCCTCGGATGAGATCCAGCTTGGTTGGTGGCACCTCAAAACTCAGCAGTGTGTCCTGGGCAAGGGGAGTGGGGGCCTGGGCTGCTCCCTCACTCCCAGCTCTACATAAAGCCCCGAGATGTAATGCCCTGAAAAGTGCAGTATAATCCCTGTGGACTGATGGGGTTTGATACAGCCCCACACCAGAGGGATGCTCCCATGCATCCCTTCCAAGAGGCACCCCTTGGACATGGTCCCACTTTCCTAGCAACCACGGGCTGGATTGAGATAGGGTGGATCCCACTTGGCTGGGGAGCCCTCCTGGGGTCCATGGCACAGCCAGGAGAGGGAAGAAAGCCGCGAGAGACCTCCCTGTAAGGCAGTGGGAGCTGGAGCTGGCTGAAGCACAAGGGCGCATCGTCTCTAAGATACAGTGGCTTGGGGTAGCTTTTCCTAAACAAAGAGCATTATAAGAGAGCCACTGCTGGAAATTTCCATTCCTTTGTTGGGTTGATGCTGTGTAAATAAATGCATTCCTAAGATTTTCCATAACCCTGGAAAGGTCCATAAATGAAACTGTATAGTTTGCCAAATCACTGGAGTTCATATATATTATTCCTCAGCTGCTGGGAACACAATACACAATGGCACAGAATATAATGCAAGAAACATATGCTAAAGGTCTTCTTAGAAGCACTCTGTGCATTTCTATGTGGCATGTACCAATATTTCTTTTGATTTGCTCTATGGGATTTAAATATTCAACCCATATTACAACTTGGGTTCGTGATATACTTTCCTTAACTCTAAATAATCCTTACCTGACAAGTGACCTTGGCAGCAGCATTTAGTTATTCCCTAGTTTAATATGTGGGTGCTTTGAAAGCATTTGCAAATTAGTATGAGAGATAAATGTGTAATCAACCTTTTACTTTATTCTTCTGCTTTTCCTTATATTTGAATTTTATTTAAAAGTGAGGCAATTTGGGAAGATTCAATTTCAATAATGATATTGTGCCTAATGTATTTACACATTTAATGGCTTAAAATTGCATTTTCAATGTCTTACATTTTTGTCCTATATAAACACTAACTAGTTATAGAAGAGATACAGTCCTGTATCCAGTGTATGGGTAATGTGAACTCAGGAGTTACCTAAATAATAAAGACTATTATGTTCTCATTGTTAGAAATCAGATATTTTTCTTAAAATAGGCTAATAACTTCTCTCACTAACTCTACCCCCTTAGATTCAGTTAATCTGTATTTATAAGATCACTTCCCTGTTTAATGTAGTACAAATGCTGTAGAAATTTCTAGCAGAAACTGTCCTTTAGACCACTGGAATGATGTTTATCTCCCTTTTAAAATCTTTTGAGCACACCGACATCTATCTTATATTTAGGCTTTCTGACAGCTATACCTGTTTTCTTTAGGATGAATATTTTAATTTTGAAAATTGTATCCCCTAGAAACGCAGTTCTACTGGAAAAATATTGAAATTACCTGGAAATAACACTTTTCTTTTTAAGCACTTTTCAGTTTTAGATCTCAAAGTTTTAGACAAAAGACAGCACTTAATAAATAGTTGAATAAAATACAAAATGTGCTTTTTCAACATTTGTTTCTACTTGTCCAAAATACATTACCATCTATTTCCTAGACATGCAATTTTTTTTTTTGTTGGATTAGAAATGTAAAAAAACAGCCCTACAAACAAAACAACCTAGAAACCAAACCAAAGCAACCCCTCAAACAGAACTATATCCATAAGGCAAGCCCAAATAATTCTGGCTAGCTGGTTAGCTCTCTAATTTCCTTCTGTTTGGACACTGCCACAGCATCTCTAATTCCACGGTGCTCATCTGAGATCCTAATTTTTCCTGATCTCAGTACTCACATTTGGGGGCTACTATGTCAAAGCATTTCAGCGTCCAGGATGAAGTAGCCTGGTGCAGCCTTGTTCCAAAAGAAGATTGTTATGGTAATTGTAGGTCTCAAATTGGAATAGATTATAAAAGCTTATTATTACTGCATTTTTAATAAAAAATATTGTTAACTAAGGGCATCAAACTTTAAACCAAATTAATAGCAAACTATGATCCCAGAGACTGCAGACCAGTAACTTATCTACCACACAAACAGCTGCACAAATCCCTGACATTTATTTTTTCCAGGCTTTCAACTTTGATTAATAACATGGTAAAACCATGCAAGTCTCAACCATATTAACCACAGCCATATTTTTAGTCTTACTGACATGAACACTTTAATATAATAAAAGGGAAAGGAAAACAGAAGAGGTGTTTCATTAGGACATGAGGATTACTGAAACCGCTGTGTGGAGCATTTGCCAGGAGGTGGTAGGGGAAGAGTTATTACTCACATTTTAGCATGTCGTTAGGATGTGGAGCGAGAGGATCCCTCAGTGAGATATGTTTGCGTTGGAAAAAAAATTAAGTAATCAGACCGTCCAGGCTCTTCTCACTGATGCAGTCATAACAGCAAATTAGAAACTCAGTTAATGAGTTTCCAGCATTACATGGAAAACTATTTTTCCAATGTTGTTATAAAATCCAGTCATACGACAGTGCTACAAGATCCAGAAGTTTGCATTTTAACCTGCCAGTCCTTTTTTATTGATAGACGGCTACATGCAAAAATATATGAAGCATGCAGCCTGGTTGGTTAAAAAATAGCCTGCACCACAAACCCTCAGTGAATTTGCTCTTGCAGCTGATTACAGAAGCTTATAACATATTTTAAAAGCATTTATGAAATCTCCCAAAACCCAAATAACCCCCCCCCCCAAATGGTTGATATAAACAAAACCCCTCAGCATTATGTCAGTAAAATAGCAGCTTCAAAACAAATCTAAAGAATAACACTTGCCTAACATTAAATTATTCAGTATTAAACATGTTTGGCTTAATGATCGTGTGATACTGGGACTAGGGTTAACTTTGGTCCAGTCTCCTAGTCTACAGTTCATATGACAGGGGTGTTCCTGAGATGAGTTTCTGACACTAAACTCAGCTGAATGAATAGTATTAAACACATCATAAAAAATATTTGGCTGAGTAAGTCGTTTGACTCTTTCTTGCTGCATGTACCTGCCTACACGTTTGCACCAGCAGTATGTCTGTAACGATGCCTTTTGTAAGGGAGCCAAGCCTTGTAAATCGGAATAATGGGCAAAACCAGTCACGTATTTTCTATTTCTATATAGAAAATGCATGAAGAGAGCTACATTTCAAAACTGAGGGGGAGAGAACAAAGAGATCCAGGCACGCAGCATCCTAATAGTGACCCTGAAATCACTGCTCTGGACAGCACCCAAACAGCATAGTCACAGCTATACTGGAAACACCCAGGTACCACAAAGGGCATGCAGTAGCCCAGCGAGGAGAAGGGCAGAGCAATAGCAAATACCTTGTCACACTTTAACTCCAAGAAGAAAGCATAATCTCTGTTTTGATCTTTGCAGCATTTTTAATGCACAACATCCACAGTATCAGAAATGCAGGGAAACAGGGAAGGCAGACATCCCAATTTTTTCTAACCCACTAGAAAGTGGAAAAAAATGTGCAAAAAACATTTATATGGCACCAGTGAAAGTGAGACCCCATGCACAGTCTTATAGATGAACTTCTCGACCGGAGGGATTTGTCTCCTACTTGAATGCCACACAAGCACACGTGAACCATTCTCACTCATCTGCACTCCCCATTCTGACATTGGGACTTGCCTTTTTAACTAGCCCAGGCTTGGCTGAGACTAAGATAAACATGTTTGGCTGCAACTTTTTTTCTTTCAAAAAGAGGCAAACTGGATTATAGCAAATAACCTTTAAGATAATTAACTGACAATGCCGCAACTAGCATAAAATCTTCCTTCAGGCGACCCCTAATTTAAGTATTACTGGCACAAAGTGGAGACAGATTGTGCATCACCACCGCAATATTTACACAGCAGAAACCCACAGAGCAGGAAACGTGAGACTCAATGATGCACTAAATTAGGAACAATCATATTCTAGTGTTAATTTGCTTTCTCCTCTATCCAAAATTCAGGTCCAGCAATTGGTACAAATGCACATAAAACATTCCCATTTTTAATGATTAAGAACCACAATCTGCAAGCAGTTTCACTCAAAAGTATATTCAATTACTACTGGGCATGTTTGAGGGATCAAACCCCCAAATGTGAAACAAGGTCTACCAACACAGAGATTTTTTTTTAGAAACTGAAGTCTTCCTAATCCATTTATTGCTTTTCATAAATGATATCTGTGCAAGCAGTCTGAGTCCTCTGCCAGGCTACCTGACTTTAGGTGGCAAATATTTTCCTCTGACAGGAACACTGTGATTCTGCGGCATAATGGAGAAGCAGTTTTAATTCTCCAATGCTGTAAATACTTGCAGGTACCCAAAAGGCTGTGTAATCAAAGAACTAAAGTTAAAATGGGGAGGAAAGAAAAGATAGCCATTCTATTTCCAAATATATTGGGAAGTGCTACATTTATAATATACACTGTCCAGAGAAAGATTTCACAAGCAATACTCTTAGTTACAGCACACTTCGTAAAATAAAAGCAAAGAGCCATCACCGACCTTTTAAAATCTTAAATATTATTCAAATTTGGTTCCACTATGGCATATTAACAAAATATTTACCTTGCCTAATCGCTGATGTTCTTCAAAAGCAGAAATCAGTTCCTGTGCCCACTTTATTTTTTCAGGGCTTGGAGAGAACTGTTCCTGGACAACAGCAATTTGGTTGGGGTGAATCACCTGCTTACCTACAAAGAAGATTAATAACACCAGAATCATGCATCGACAAACAGATGTTCAAGCAAAATGTTCCAACCACTTGAGGCTCTCATATGCCTTGCAGACTTTCTTGCTCTCTAACTAATTATTTTACTTGGTTTCTTTTATTGTTAAAACTGGAAAACAGGCAGATAGCTTTTTGACAGATTATTTTAAGAGTAAGACTACCTTGTGCTATGCTTGCATTCAGTATAGTTTGAAAGATCCCACAATTCTTTCTCCTACCTCCCCATTTTGATCCATACATCTTCTCTTAGTCGTTTCAGGTGCAATTGTTTCTCTCGGCAGTCAATAACAATTAAGTAGAATGCACCTCTGAATTTGACTATATAAATAGCAGCTCCAGCCACTCTTACATAAATTGCATTAAAGTGTGTTCAGAAAATGAGATCTGAAGATGGCAAGAGAAATGTAGGGCTGAAAAGTTACCAGTACCCTAAGGATCGTTCCCTAAATTCTCAGTATCGGCTTAGCATCATATAATCCTCAATGTTGTTTAAACCGTTGTTGCTGCAATTATTGGTAGTTGCAGGTAGGCTGCAATATTTATTTAGTCACTGGTATAGCAAACAACCACCAGCAGTGCCCTGAGGTTTTATGAAGCAGTTTTTAAATCCTTTCTAGTATAAACATAAGTTAAGAAAATAAAACTAGATGTTGTCATTTTCACTAGAGATTTCAAACGTGAATAGACAGCCACATAATCCGTTCTAATCTGTGATTGAATTTAGCTACCTTAAAACAAATACATGTCTAATTTGTTTGACACTTTAAAAAGTGCAGCGTTTGACGTTACTAGTTCATTTCTATGGGAATTTCACAGACCGGTGTGATTTCTGTGGTTTGCTTTTAAGGTGCGTTAATAAAGAGAGGCGGCCGTAATTCCCAGCTTCCTTTGGAATAAATGACTCTCCTCGGTGCCAGATAACAAAACTAGTTAGAGGGATGAGCCTGATCCTGCAAAGCTGCCAGCGAGTGAGCAGTGCCCTGCAGACCGAGGGTCCCACAGCCTTGCCGCCGCCGCAGCCTGGTGCGCGAGCGAGATTTTTGCACTTTGCCAGGAGAAGTTGGAAGTGTCAGGACCTAAGGAGGACTCCTGCACAACGGGCTCTGCTCCCGTGTTGTTCTTACTGCCACTAAGCCAGCTGTGCTTTAGGAATCAGCCCATCACTGGGTCTGAGAAGTCTCACGCATGAGCGCAGGAATACACCTATTCGCAATGAAATAACCACTGCAAAAATCCCTGGGATTACTTTCATCAGCCGGCAGTGGGTCTGAGTGATAACCTGGAGCACAAAGAAACTCTGCTTAATTAAATGACCAAAGAAATAGTGGTCCTTTAGTGTTGCTACTTTTCTTTGCTAAAAAGCCACGAGTAGCTCAATTTTATTTCTTGTTAAATAACGTTTTGTTTATGATTTTACAGGCATGCAAATATTCAGTTTGAATTTTCAACATCACAACTATTTTTAAAATACTTTAAATATAGGAAAAAGCTTAAACTCCATTAAGAACTATAATTTTTGAAAGAAATTACACAAAGAATTTTTTTAAACTAACGTGTCTTATCTTAGGTCTACCCAGAGGTTTTTTAGTCATTTTAATAAAATGTCATAATTAATAAGCTGATTATGTTCCTTATTTGTAATACAACAAATTCTCCATAGCTAAACCATTAATTCCAAAATTGAAGTGTGTACAACAATTTCTTGAAAAATCTTAAGGAGCTTAACTTTCTGAAAAAAATGTTGAGTATATTTAAAATCATATTTTAAGTCAACCTCTAATTTTAACAAAACTAGAATTACATATATATATGATTTTTTTAAAGTGTAAAACATTTCTCTAAAAAGACTTGCTTTTGATAAAGATACCTATAGTAGTAAACTATGCTTTTAATCATTAAAATACAACTGAACAATTTAGGAAGAATATAATCTAACTTTTGATTTATAGCACTGGGTTGATTTTTGTCACAGACTACCTATCCAAATAACTGTATAACAGACATAATGCCATGCAGGAATGAAACAAATATTTTAAACAGAATTGTTGCTATTGACAAGTTACTGAGAGAGTGCAAAATTGGAAGACATTAAAATTTATGACCACGAAATCCTTTTTACAGTACCACTTGATATATTGTGTTTTAAATCAATACTTGTCAAGTCTTTTAGGTAACTCTATGATGGTGTCATTTTAGTCTTCTACAAAAGACTGAAAAAGAGAGGACACCTAGACTGTTTCGTATTTATATCTGCTTTCTCAGCATGTAGCACAGGACTTCTTATAATGACTGTCAGCTGTTAAAGCTTATGGCGAGGTTTACCTAATTTTTTACAAAAACATTCCTAAAACCTATGCCCATTTATATAGGCAACACACTGATTTAAAGTCCACAGGTACTGGTGGTGTAAAACATCTTGATGGATGTCTATGGATACATAAATATATATAATTTTATAAATATACATATGAAAGGACTATAAATTTGGCTGGATAACATTTGAAAACATTTGATTTTATGTTTATACATTCACTGAAGGAAAACCAGGCTGATTTTAAGATAATTGGAAAAGAAAACTTGGCTGCAATAAGCAGTGAGGTTTGCAATAATATTTAAATACCTGGTAAATTCTTCATTATGTTATTTTGCTTGTTTAATCTTGACAGAAGCTATTTGATTACATTAAGGGCAATTTTACTGGCCTAATATGGGAACAGCTAAGGACATATAACTTTGCTGAATATTTTGGATTTGCATTGCTTTGGAGGGTGGTGAGTTCAGCCCTGTTCATGCAAATAAGCGAGTGTTCTCCAGCTATGAGAGCAATTTGCAAGACTCAGCTCATTTTAGTTCTGTTGATTTCAATGATTCTGATTCTTTATTAAAAAAGTACCAGGGAGGATTCTTATATTTAAAAATTAGAAGAACTGCACATTTTTAACTCGTTACGAGGGCGACATTTCAGTACTTTCACATTATCAGAGATTGTCAGAGGCAAATACAATGTGCATACTTCTGCTTTATACATGGATTAAGCTAAGGCCCATTTGTAATTTTCTGTGATGAATGTGAAATTGGAAATGTTAAAACGTTTCACTTATATAGATTTGGAAAAAACACTTATACAGGTTTGGAAAAACATGATTTTGCTATCAGTTTTGAAATTAGATTTTATTTCAATCAAAACAAGCAGGAAAGATTGAAAAAATATTAGATAAACTGAGAGCAAAAACCAAAGAACAAGTGAAATATTTTAGATTGACCTAAAATATTTTTTCCTTTTGCAGAAGAAAAGGAAAAATGCTGTTTTGTTTTAACTTAAACAGATTGTAATTTTTCCCCACACACACCAAATCAGTAGAGTCAGTATTGCCCCATATCTAATTACAGTTGGCCTGACTGTCAGGTTGTTTGCTGAATTTTGGAAATATGTTGATGATAGCTGCAGAAAGACAGGAGGCAAAGGGCAGGTGCTGTGAGTGCACCTTAATACAATCTGTATTTTTCACGGACCTTTACTCCTTGTATGGAAAGGCAAGTATGACACACGTACAGCCAAGACAGAAAGTTGTTTTACACCCTAAATTGCTACGTGACCTTTTTATTTGTCTTCTGTCTGGACCCTGTCGTAAGGTCAGCCAACTTCCACCATAAAGTCAGTGGAGTCCAAATCACAATCAGCATTGTTTATGCTGAGCATTTCTAAATTTCCTAAATTGGCTGCCTCAGTTAAGCATTTAAATGCACATTAAGCCTTCAAAAAGAGTGCTCTCAAAGGTGCTACTGCTGCAACTCCATCTTCTGTCAACAGGAGGTTCAGATGTTTGTGTTTTTTCAAAAGCCAAGCCTTTCCTTAAGCTAGGAAATATTGGTTGAGACTAGGTAGCCGTCAGCAGGTGCTACCATTCAGCAGCTCTGTTATTTTCCCAGCTTCAAAGGCAGCAGAGTGAAAGGTGGAAGTCCACATGGCCGTGGATAATGTAGCTGTGAGGTGCTAACCATTTCACCTCCAAAACAAGACTTGGGTTTACAAATGTCAAAGCTCAACAGACAGTAAAGCGGAGTTTGTGCTGAAAAGCATCGATTGCTATTCTTTCACTGACATGCCAAGGTCACTTAAAATTGCACTTTTTTTTTTGTTTGGTGCTTTAAGATATCATATATATAACTAACTGTAAAACCAGAGTTTGCTAGGTGGCATTGCCAGGACCCATGCTTTCGGTTACAGAAACCTAAGGGATGTACTCTTCTCATATGTGTATCCTAGATGGTGGTCAGAGAAATAGAATGTAATGTTCATCCTGCATGTTAGAATTCTCTAGTGCACGTGTCAAATGGCTGATTTCTATTGCAACCCCCCAATCTTTGGTGGCTGCACTGTCCCAGCGAGGTGTCTGAGTGACCTGGTACACCAATCATGGGGTAACAGGCTGCATCACAGGACTGTGGGGCAAGGAGCCTGCTGCTCTTGCTGTCTGCCAGCCACCAGCACTTTCTGAGGGGAAAGCCAGGAGATGAAAAACAAACCAAAAAAACCAATAAGAAAATAACATCCCCCTAGCAGTCAGCATATGAGATTTACTTCTCAACTGTTTTGCCTAAGAAGTATTTTTTAACTGCTGCCGTTGTTCAAACAAAGAGAAAGGGCTCCAGTTGTGGAGGAGCTATTGCAGAGTACAGTATTGCCTTTCCTGTGCTCTGTGAAGGGAGCAATCACTGCACAGCCTCTGCCCCAACTTCTCTTCAAAACCAGTCACACGCTTCATGGCATGCAGTTTTAAAAAGCAGCCTGCAACTTTTCAGCCAAAATTTCCAGCCACAGTTTTTAAGATAGTAATAAACATCGACAAGCTTGATATCAAGGAGTTTTTCAATAAATGATCTGAAACAAAAATCAAGTTATTTGTCTAAGTGACAGCAAACGTAGCAACATATTTCAAATGAAGAAGATCCGCGTTCTTTTGAGACATCGGCAGAAAGTCGTACCAGTGAATCCCATGGAGGCACCTTCCCTCGATTGCCTGCGGAGCCCATCTTCATCATGGAAATCAATGTAAACAAGGTCTATTGCTTGAAGGCCAAATGCCTTTGCTGTGACTATTATTTTTTGCCTGGCATATAGAATATCGTGAGTTTCCTTACTGCTTGTTGCACCTGAGGAAATAACGAGAACAAAGAAAAGCTGACAAGAGTCTTTTAAACCTTTCTGTTTAAAATATTTCTTATGTTAAAAAAAGGGACAAACTTTCAGATTCTATTTAACTGATTTAGAAAATAGAAGAGGGGTGTAAGGCTGTACTACAGAGTCAAAATTATACTCTTCTGAAGAAAAAAAGAAAGCTACTTTAGCCAAAAAAAAAAAGTCCTTTTAAACACTAGCTTATAAATTCAGATTTTGATTTCATTTAAATCAGAAGTTGAAAGCCTGAAGTCAGTGGAAGCTTTGTCTGGTAAGGATTGCTGACTTGGCTAAAATGAAAGTAATTATTTGATTTTACTATTTACTGCATGGACAGCGAGAAGCATTACAGCAAGAGAAGCTTTATACAAATTGATATACTGGGTCCAACTAAATGGTTAAAAAACTCACACTGGGAATAGAATTGCACTTTCCTTGGTTCTGATTCTTGTCACAACTGATGTCCTAAGCTGAATATTTAAGCTTTAGTATTTGAATGAAAAATTGATGGTAGATGACTTCTGAGGAGAAGCAAAAGTATTCATGAGACTTCATGTGCTCACAGGCTACCAGTTAAGCAACGCACTCATGTGAAGGCTAGTGGGAAAAAAATAATAACAATAATAACCATAAGGCAACTATTTAGATACAGATTTTCAGTCTGTAAGGAATATTTCAGTAAAGCAATGCTGATTTTTACATTAACATACTTATATTTAATGTAGAATTTCGTAGCTCTGTTCTTTTATCTTTTATCTGTAAACGAAATCAGAAGCTAAGTGCCCTCTTATGAAAGAAATGGTGAAGCTCTTTTTATTTTTCAGGAAGACTAAAAGTGCTTTCATGTGAATATGTGACTGTATTGACATGTGACATCTTTAAAATAAATTTATGAAAGCAAAATATAGCAGGAGAGTATTGTGCTTGATGCCAAAAGCCTGAGTGACAGTTGTATGTAAAGAAGTGGTGAAGCAGACACCAGAATTTTAGGACTTTCAAATACAGCTCTAAAAAGCATGTGAATGTTGTTTATGGGTAAAATATTTTAGAATTATTTCAGTGACTCAACAGGGCAGGGTTTTCTGCCTTTTTTTTTTTTTCTTCTCATTAACTTTTCACAAGGAAGTCACAGTGCCCTGTAACATAAGGATCATGTTTTAAATTGCCAGTGGTACATTCTGAACTGAAAAGAAATTAAGGAGAAAAATGAAAACATAAATGCAGACTCAAGTGTCATTACTTTAATTATTGCTGTCAGAAATTTCACAGGCTTCTCCAATGCAAATGCCATATATAAACATTTATAGTAAAGAGACAAGTAACAACCTATGCTGGCACGGAAATCCTCTCCTCCAAAGACAACTGCATCCAAATGAAAGCCAGCCTGGGATCCTGTTCTCAGTGCTTCTTCACAGACAGCCTTTAAATGAGAACAGAGTATTAATATCTACAGAAATTCAGGATGCAGAGAGACTACAGAGGATATTACAGCAACTCAGTGTTACCAAAATCCTTCCGAGAATATTGCTCCTATTAAGCAAAGCCACTGTAGCTGCTTGACAATGCACAGTGCTTTAAAATGACTCAGCAAGAGAGAAAAAGTATTTTGCTTTCCCTAAGCACTCAGATAGCAAATATAGGACATCAATAACAGGTTCCCCACCTTCTGGTTTACTTTATGCCCCGAGTGTTACTGTGACCACTACTTCAGATATTTATGTAGCAATATGAAACAAAATATTTGGCAATATTGCATAAAAACAGACAAAAAGTATTAAATTTGATTAGTTTGACATGCAGTATATCTGCATGAGAAACAGAAATAAAGATCAGAATCTATTTAATGAAATAAATAATATGAATAGTTTACTATTATTTTAAGTTTCTTACAGGATAGAAGGATTGCCAATGTAAAGTCTCTGTCTACATATAACGAAAAAAAGCTAAGGAAGTTAAAAATGCAACAAGTGCTGTAGAAAAGCATTAAAATAAAAGTAAAAAAATTTGCTGCTGTAGTTTTTTTCATGAGGAGAGTAGTATTGCTATTTTATATTGATGATTGGATAATATTAGTATCTTTTAAGGCTAAGGTACATGGAGAGAGACATGTAATTACCTGCTCTACTAATGGGTGTTCTTCTATGGCAGCTGGTGGGACACAGAATTATTCTTTAACAGAGTGTGGTTTAAAAGGGAACTCTCCTGCCAGCATTAGCAACTGCAGCATTAAACCTCCACTATAAAATACTGTAGGTGAAGAAAAACCTCAATGGTTTAATATACCATTTAATTCTGTGTTGGCACACCGGACAGGAGCGCGTCCATTTGGTTACTGCTTTATCGTGCTCACAGATAGGTTAGTGTGTGCTGTAAGATAAATGGCTGTATCAAACGATCAGGCTGCCTGTGAGGTACTTCTGGAGGTACTTCTGATCTGTGTGTCCTCAGCTGGTCTGAAACTTTTCCCTTAGAGCTTGGGAGGGGATGCAGAGTTCCTTGTGCATGCACAGGTTCTTTCGTCTCATTACCACGTTGCCTTGCCTTTCTGAAAAACCTGGACTCGATAGTAAAGGGTTGGGGAGTGATTTATATTAAAATGAAATTGATAAATCAGATTTGATCTAAAATTACCCTAAAAAATGAGCATGTTCTTCAGGTATTTTCAAAGTTAATTCTGTTTCTAATCTTAGCATTAAACACTCCATCATACACACAAAGAAACTATAACATAGAATTTGGTTGTAATGTTATTAGTAGAAACCATTATAAAGATGCAAGTTTAGCAATAGTGAAATGATGATTAACTCTTATTTCAAACTAAATGTTATACAAAAGTTGCATCTGACAGCTACTTAATAGCCTGCAACGCTCAGTATTCCAAATCTTTGGAGAGGCCCATTTCCACTCCAAATGTGTTCAAAACAATAACAGGAATGAAGAGAGGTTTTATTATTTGGTGTGGACTGTCTGGAACTGTTCTGTCACCGGAATATTTTGAATTTATGAAGGCCTTTACAATACAAACATCAGAGTTCAACATGCCAATGTTTTTGGGGATTGAATAATACATTTTGTATTTTTTAACCTCTTTTCCTTGGTGAAATTAAGGAGAAACTGAGGAATATTCTGTTTATCCTAGTTTGCTGAGATGGCAAAACATGAACACTTCAAGACTTTCTTACCTTAAAATTGAGCAAGCCCATTGCAGTTTCCACAAAGGGGATAAAATTCATTGGTTCTACAAGTGTTCGGCCTTTTAGGTGATGTAAGAATTTGTCTGAAAACTAAAACTAGACAGAATGAGCTATCAGAGGGAAAAAAAAGAACAGTCTACATGTATATACAACATGGCAAATATTCACCTGACTGTAACAAACACCCCGCCCCACCCCAAAACCTGATAACTAAAAAAATTAAAACAGCTTTTAACAAGGCCTGTGATTTGAAACTGCAGCATTCCCATACATTTTTAAATTTGGAGGCTGGTTTGCAAGGAAAAAAAAAATAAATCCAAGCTTAGCACCTCTCACCCTGGCTTAGTGAAATGCAAATCTGTGGGCTCTGGAAAACAATGAAGTGCTGCTGTACCTGAGGTCCGGTTTTGTTTCAGGTCCAGCACTGCCATCACTGGAAGCGCTCCCCAGCCTTCTAAGTGGCATCCGTATTATTCATTACGGCACCGTTACCCTTTTGTTCAATAGGCTTTTCTTCATAATTTTTTAGCTTACCTAGGAAGGCCTTAAAAAGGAAGTTTAATTCTTTGAAGACCAAAGCTTGCCAATTTTTTCCATGAGACCAGTTCACAGCTAGCTCTGAGCTGCCAGTGGGGTAGCCCAAATTCCAAAATCTATCATCTGGAAACATACAAAAGCTCTTGCACAGATTTTTCCCCTTTCAAAAGGGAAAAAAAAAAAAGGGGGGGAAAACCCTTCAGCCCTATATTGTAAATGTATTATGTCTGTCCAGATCGAGTAATTTGCGTCAAGATAAACATACTGCAGGTACTGCAAAAATGTTAGTAAATAAAGACAAAAATCACATATGCATATATTTTAAATTTAAGGAATATTCGACTATTAATGGATATCAAAGGAAAGGGAATTTTAATCATCTCTCCATTCAGTCTCAGTTGGGTAAATCATATCTAAGAGATTTGCATAAATATAAACCATCAAAGACTTTTCATCTTCAAAGGGGGTTTCAAGACCCTATAAGCTTTGTACTGTAATCATCGCAGGTCACAACCCTGCAGGAATAAGGCTGCTATGGCAACATAAAAAACTAATGCTTAAGGCTTAGCATAATATTCTGACTAATAGAAAGGAAACTCATTTTAAAAGCTGGCAGCCTATTTACCAGAAGCTGGATTAGAGGTGTTATTTCCCCTTTTAGCTTCCCCCCCCCCCCCCTCCCCAAAAGAAGGAAAATCTAATCACCCAGATCTTGAAAAAAAAAAAAAAGCTTTCCAGCAATTTGCAGTAACTTTACAATTAGGCCAAAATAAATCACAGCTTTCTCCGATGAAGAATTCTGCCCTCCCATCTCTGCTCTGCATCATCACCATGGCTCTCTTGGTAACTTTTTTTTAGTGAAGAGAATTCCACTCAAAAATGTGCAAGGAGAAAGAAAAAAATCAATTCCATTCACTCTGTACAGTAAGGCAGGTTACTACAGTGACAGAAAACACTAAAGTTCATGCAGGCAAATGCAGAAAATGAGGTAATATAACAGTATCAGCATATCTTCTTAAGACTCCTATGTGGTTTTTATTTTTTTAAGAGAAAAAAAAAAGTAAAAAGTGCTACTGTGTGTGTATTTTAGGTGCAAGTTAAAGAGCAGAGTTCTTGTTTTATTTTAAAATATTTTAAAAGTCACACTCCTGGAATTCTTGCTATCTTTTGTTTTGAAGGTAAAGCAAAAAAAAAAGCACATTTAATTAAATATTGCCTGCCTTCCTCTCCCTTGTAAAAGATTTGCAATAAGCACCGATACAAAAGGTAACGAGTGGAGAAGTTTCAATTAATTTTTTTTTTTTTTCAAAAGGAGACGATTAAATGTTTCCGGCCCGGTAAAGTGTTCATTTCAGGGAGAAAGGGGAAAAAAAAAAAGAAGGCGGAGGAAAAAAAAACCCACAAAGCTTGGGGAGGGGATGAAGTAGCAAGGCCTCAGCAATTCTTTCAATTCCAGTGCACACCCAATAGTGTGTCGGGAAGAATGCACACTGGTCGGGATTTGTGGGAGAATTGTCCCGCCACAAAGGAGGGAGAGTTACGCTTGTTATAGTCCAATAAGCCATGCCAGTCAAACAAGTACCCACACTAGGGACAAAAGGAAAGCAAGAGATTCTCACACAAAAGAAAACAAGTAAGCCCATCTTTTAGTTGTGCATCAGCCTCCAGGTTTTCTGCTGCACATAAATAAAAATGAAGGGGGGGAGAGGGTGTGCGTGGGGGGAAAGCAACAGCTTCTGGGAGGCTGAAAAATCATGCTGGAGTGAATTTTTGGAGGATTGGGAAAAGAAGGCAGTGGCGATAGGCAGAGTATGTTCTTTGTGTGCAAAGGTTGGGCAAAGGGAGAGCAAAGCAAAAGAAGGACAATAAGGCAGAAGCTTCTGGGGCTGGCTTGTTTTCCATGATGGAAATACAAGTTAGCGAGAGGGAAAGTGGAAGAGGATGAAGGGACAAAGAGCCCTGGCATCCCATCTCCCTGCAAAACCTGCTTGGTGGCAGCAAGGGCTCTGCCATTTTGGTATCATGAATATTCATCACTGACAACTTACGTCTAACACTTACATGGCTGTAAACCCTGAGAGGTGCACTCTGGTTAATTTAATTACCCGTTGGTGGAAGGGGATGGCGAACCTTCCATCGCGAGTGGCGGAGGCCGAAGGGGCAGCGCCACAGAAGGGACGGGGCCTGTCACACACCCGGCGTATGGGGCTGTGCTCCCGTGTGCGTTCAGGCCCATCTCAATGGTTTGATCAAGGATCGATGCTGAGATTAAAATAGATTCTAATACGCCTGCCTGCCTCTCATCACAGCTTGCACGCGTGCTAGTTGCTCAGCTAGTGGTTTGCAAAAATATAAAGCGAATAATTAAGCATTATTTCTTTGCTGGTGTGTTACACCAATAATGGTATATCCAAACAAGCATCCCTCTTTTTTGACAATTAAAACAATTATAGCATAATTAGGCCTATTTCAAAGTTTTCTTAAGTAATTTGACATGCCAACCATTTACATTTCAGGTTTTTATTGGCTGAAAAGTCAGTTGTGAAACACAAACACACCTGTCAGCAATTAAAAAGGAAGAAGTAGAGAACTGTTCAGGAAATAATATCTGTGCTAATTAAAAACACTAGTTAAAAGCTTCCTGTTTGTTCCTCCAGTTGCCCCAAGGAGTGACCTTCCCCCCAACCCATTTTTTCATATGTTGCTAACATGGTTTCCCATCTCCTGCTTCCAACACACGTAACTAAGGCTCTTGGACAGACAATAAGTTTAGTTGTTAGGGTAGTCTGAGAAGAGTCAGACACTTACCCTTCTACTTTTGATAACATATTCTGACAGCAATATTGTCAGCCGTGGAAGAAATACACCTGGTTTTCTTTACAAACGTGTTCCATATATGCTTTTTATACAGCACATCACACACACATTTAAGTGGATGCACTTCCCAATTACCTCAGCCAAGCAACAACATCATATTGTATTTGCAGGCTTCCTCTTAACTCACAGTCATTCATCTCTGTGCCTATGTGAACTTGGCACAACAGCTTCAGTCAAAAGCTACTGTGTTGTTGGTACTCACCCATCTTATTTCCTCAACATTTTCAACCTTTGGCAGCATCATGCTTGAAGGAAGGGCCTTGGACTGCAAAAGCACCTCTAGATCTTCTTCTGCAAGGCCGCTGGACACAGAGTTTATCCTGACACACTTTTCAGTATGGCCAAAGTCAAAGTCTTCAAGGGTCTTCACGATGGTCAGTCTTGCTTCTCTCTACAATATATATGAGTTCAGATGCACAAGAAAAGAAAAAGAAAGCATGTTTTCTATTGACAGAAAAATGCACTGAGAAGAAAACTTGTTGAAATGACACGGGGGAAAAGCTAGACAGTATCGTGGTGTCCCCAAAATGTCTGTCACTCTTGGACTTTACTGAAGCAGTCATCACCAGAACCTCACAATTTTACCTTCCTCTTTAATGTTTCCTTATATGTGGTAAATTCAATGCATGGGGTTTCTACCACTTGCAGAAAACAAGATGTCTTTGCTAGTGCTGAACATGTGTAACAAACAGAAATATTTATGCTAACATAATGTGTTGCACTGACTGTCTGCTCTCTAAAAAATGGCATATTCTTAAGTTTGCATAAAAAAATTAATTTTTGTAATTTAGCTCTATATTGCCTGAACATCAAAAAGCACAGATGTAAATATACATTTCTTTGGTTTTCCTTTACTCCATGTATTCAAAGTGCATTAAAGCCAGTAATAGATTTCACAACTTGCATATAAAAACAATGCTGAAATAACTCTAAGGTTTTTCTTAGACCACATAAAAGGGTATTCTGTTGGCACAAAATAAAATCCCCAAAGACACACGCTTCCCCTGGTCGTTTGCTATTTTTTGCGAATGTAAATTTACAAATCTGTTTAATAGTCGATTTGCATGAAGAATACTGGCATGCTTTTCTGAAATGAAATGCATTTCTTGTCCTGGAGAAGGGGGTAGGAGTTGAAGGAAGGTGCTGGGCTCCCTGCTTCCTGCCAAGCGAAGTTTCAACCCCAAATTCCTTCCACTCACCAACAGCCCCTAACAAATTTGCATTGTCAAAATGCACACTTTATCAAAAGTCATTTCATTTGTGAAGAGGTTTTATGGGGCTAATAAAACTTTAAAGCTTCTGACTCATGGAGGCTCAGGAATGACTTTAACAATATGCAGTTGCTGAATAGAGATGGTTTTCAAGAAAACAGGCAAACTCAAGGGGAAAAAACAAAAAAAAATCATCAAAGTTAATATCCAGGCTAATACAAATCAGTAAGAGAGCACATGACAGTAGATTTAAACCAGACGGATGCAAACCTCTGCCAGCAAGAGGGGCAGAGGTGGTTTCCCAATGTGGTCTGAGTTAAACAGTGTGAGGGAACAGTAGCTTCCAGTTGTCAGGACCGCTGAGAACAGGGTCTCCCAGGCCAGTTTAAGACAGCTCTGCAGTGTACTGATTTACAGGGCTGGGACCCCTGATAATTAGGGTAAGTTTAGACAAAAGCAATTGGTGGCTCTAACTGGTTAAAAGGAAGGAATAATGGAGCAGAAAGTTAATGAAATCTGAAGCAAACAGCCTTCAGCTTGGGGCTACTAGCCATGCTCCTCCAAAGGCTGGGAGCATAAGCCCGTTAATCGGACAGACGGGAACAAGGCACCCACGTACGTATCCCTGGGTTGCGATCAAGGGGCGCGTTCAGAGGTAATCTCTGGAAAATGCAACCCAAAACATTCAAACTGCTGGGAATGGACTCTGTCTGGGGCCATTAGGAAAGCCACATAAAGATGCATGCAGTTTAGTACAAACACGTCCAGCTGGAAGACAGCTCCGGCGCATGGCTGTCTGAAACGGCTCTTCCAAATTAGGTAAACCCAACCATATGATGCCAATACCGGGAAATACAAATCCCCTGTTTTCTTCTCTGACCCTGTGGAACGGGTTTCTAGGGCTGGGTTGAAAGTTTCTGGACATGATGCAGAAGCGTAGCTTAAAAACACACTCCAAAATAATTTATGCTTTTAATTAAAGTCAGATTATCACCGTTTCAGCACACACCAATGCAATTTGCAAAAGAGAGATCTAAAACTATCCTCTAAGGCAGCACTCAATTCCAGCTGAAGGCACATCTCCAGCAAACTTGCAGCCTGATTTGTTATGGGTTTTTTCAGAATAAAATAATGAACACTAGACAATCTCATATCTATTTTTCTCCTCAGTCTGCAAACTCCCTTCCCAAAAAAGACAGATCTTTCTAGGTATATTTCCATACAAAACACTTATTAACAGGCTGTTGCTGTTATCAATTTACATAAACTAAATGTGCAGCCCTCTGGTACGTATCCCAAAAATAACCAACAACTTCACTGAATTTATACCAACCAACAAACATGGGGAGGGGGTTGTTGTTTTTTCCCATATTTTAATAGAAAATATGTCACTATGTTAGTTAACACACCCATGCCATCTGTTGGGTTGAGAATTGATAGGTTTTCTTAGAACTGCTATGTTTTAGATCTGTCTGCCTAGATACCCTAGGAATGGAAACATTTCCTTTCTGTGATATAATACTTCTAGTCACTATAGTTTCCACAGCAAGAATCAATGTATATTTGTAATTGTGGAACAAACTGATGTGACCTGGCTGCCAGAGCCAGAGCTTGTGAGGGGGCTGACTCAGTGTCTACCCTTCCTACAATGGAGGAAATCCAACTGATGTTAGTTGAAGAGTATCAGGTTCCTATAAAGGTTTCCAATAAAACATTTCATGGGTAAATAAAAAAAAAAAAAGGACTAAAATGTTTGACCAAATGTACTAAAAACATGGAGAAAAGGGAGACCCCCTTTCTGCCTCATTAGGCAGGGAAATGTAGATGCTATTTTTATTGAAGAATTCATGCAAAAGCTAAAATCCTAACCTAGGTAAACTACTTCAACATTATAACAGAGAAAAAGGTAGTCCTTGATACAATAATATCCTTACTGCCAAGAATGGGAAAAATAGAATTTTTAGGGAATGGTGAGAAAAATATTTGCCCTGTTCTTCACATGAGAACTATAACATCAGATAATACTTTGTCATGAAAGAATAGCTGATAAAGAAATAAACCCTACCATTAAGTAAAACATTTCATGCTCAGGTAGCTTGGGATGGTGGTATCCTCCTTGGGTCCCATGTCAATTGGGTTCTTTATCAAACTGAACAAGAGAGAAAGATGACAGAGAGCTTCACCGTAAATAGCGATACTATTAAAATACCCTAAATTTGCAACTTGTGCTGGAAAGCTCATTAAGGAAAAATAAAGCTTGTTCAGGGTGGCTTCTTTAGCACCCTTCTGTTTGACTCCGAGGAGGACACAAGAAGAGGTTCATTACCACGTGCAGCCACGCCAACCGGTGAAGATAAAGGTTTCGATGACGCAGCATTGCTGACAAATCCATTGCTACCCAAACACACAAACACCGAAATTAAAAATGGGAATACGCACATTGCCGGCTCCGCTGGCACCCATTAAACCTAATAACTAACCATCCTCATGAGTTTCTAGCTCTGAATTATCAAATCTGCAAAGAAAACAACATCCGTCCACTTTTACACTCCAGTGGAAGAGGTGGTCCCTCGCGGCAGGGCTGCGCAGTCTTGCCATCTGGAGAATAAATCGAGTGTGAAGTACAGTATAGTTTGGGACCAAGCTCCGTGGCGGCAGCCCAGCAGTTAGTTCATTAGTCCCAAACTTGTGGGGATTAGTGCGGTATCAACTCTACTGTCGGATGGGATCAGGCAGGCAGAGTGCGAGACTCGGGGAAGGGGGTGGCGGCAAAGAAGGAGCCCCTTGGGCTTGTTGATAAAACCACACTGTATTAGTGCACCTAAAAACGTACTTTTGGTAACAGTATTTGGAAACAGTTTCCCATCATCTGAATCAGTACCTTTCCACTTTTCCTTTTTTTTTTCTTTTTCTCACCTCTTTTTTTCCTTTATGTTATATGTCAAAACAGAAATTTCCACTTCAGAACACAAAAGATACAGAAGAAAAAATGCCACAGAACTGGAGGTTCCGCCACCCACTCACCTTGAACACACTGTTAATACAGCAAAAATGAAGCAAAGATGGTCAGATTGATAGCAGATGGAAAAATTACATTTTCTTCTTTCTTTTCTAAATGGTACAATTCCCTACAAGCCTGCTTTTCAGCACTGTGATTTCTAGACCTACCTGATTTCGACGACAAAATCTCTGTTTTGCTTTATTTTTCTTGCCTAGTCTTCCTCCTTTTCTTCTTAAGACCTCCAGGTCTTAATGTAAAGATAGTGGTCGTACTTAAATATGTTTGTATACAGATCTCATCCTGTTAACATCTTTTGGTAACCATTCTTCATATGAAAATGTAAATATATGATGCACTAAAATGTCAGACCAGAATCTATCATCCTCAATGTCATAATAAGTTGGCATGTTGCAAATAGGAGAGGAAAAATTAATTACTATAATCACAATTCAAGTTCTTTTCTCTGTGACATGTCTGACATGGTAAAAACATACAATTATGTGTTAATGTTAATTCCTTGGAGCGGTTTGTTTACAGAACTTGACATTGCTGCATCTTTTGTCACTTATATTAGTGCATGCCATATGAATGCACCTCTCAAATAAGATTTTGCAGAAGTGCACATACATATCATATATTTATAGTAGCTTTTGTGCAGAATAGAGTTTCTGCAGGGAGAAAGTCTGACATTTTCTGCATGCATAACTCTCCATCAGTGAAGTGATGTCATACAGAATCATAGCATACAAATGCCATTTAGTTTCAGATTCACAAATGGGACTGGCAAGAGAAAACACAAATTATATTTGTTTTCAAGGAAACAAAGAGAACCATAAATGTGGAGCAGAGTGCTTCTGAGAGCAGGAGGTACTTGTCTCATGAGACTTGCTTTCTACCTTACTCATATCAGGTACTTGTGAGAGTAAATCTTTGAAATGGCAAGTATGTATTTCTAGTTAGTCTTGTTAGACTGAAAAACTGCTGTAAAATATGCACAAAACCTGCAGGAAGTGGTTATTAAATATTTTCTTGTTGTTACCTCTGAACAGATAATCAGTTAAGGAGTTTTAAAATATTTAAGAAATTTTAGAATACATTTTCTTTTGGTTCAACATGGAACACACCAAACCCACCATGTAACCAATCCTAAAGGAAAAAAGGGGCAGGAGTGGGGAGGGAGAGGGAGAATAGAGAGTCTCCATCATGGATGTTAGTGTCTCTCCTCTGTATTTCGGGTAAACATACATTTTAGCATACTGCAACACACTGATTTTGCTGCCACTCTTCCCTGAAATCCTCATATTATTTCTTTAATAACTATTTGGTCTTCTATTTTTTTTATTTAATAACAACCTTTTCACTTGTCTGAAGAAGATTTTTCATGACATCAAAATGAGTCATCTAACTCTGTGCACTTCTAGCATCTGCTGCTTTTCTCTCTGCTCTGCTAATTGTCCTTACATGCAGTACATGGTCTAGCAACACTAAAATGATGCAAACGTCAGTAGTCAGCATTGTGAACTAAGCAGCAGTTTAATTATGCTCTGCTGAGGACACCAAATCTCTTTGTCCATTTCTCGAGAATATTCATTTAAGGTATGGGATCACATCAGTGCACCTATCAACAACAGCTACCCTGTATTTTTTAGAAGACAGGATCTCTAAAAGCTATCCAGGAACAGCTGGGAGTGCTTGCTGCCATGTAAGCCTAGCAAGCCTCTCCCTCTCTCTACCAGTGTGGGCAATGTGGATCCTGAAGATATTAGGTGGGGGTCTATCCAACATCATCAGAGTTGGGCAATTTCCACGTATGGTGGTCAAGTGGCCTGTCTGAGATGCTGTGAATGTGGAGAACCACTGAACAAGAGCCTGAAGTTGTCTCATCCAGCAGCCAGGAGCCAGGGCTTATGAGTCTCGATAAAGCTTTAGGGGTGCTCAGCTATGTAAGTACTAAATTTCTGCTGAGCTTGACTATCCAAGGATGTGGATATGAGTGCAACAGCAAAACATCTTCACAAGTTGTCATCAAGGTATTTTTCTGACTTGCACATATCTCAGAGAAATTTAAACAGAGGCCAGGAGGCTCCTAGAATGAACTGGCACGCAGAAATATTCACATAATATGAGGATTGAGTTTAAATATCTCAGTAGCAAAAAGGACACAGCACGGTATATGTGTGTCTGTGTGTACATAAACACAGAGACAGGCTTATACGTTAAGACTATTTGTACAGAAATGTTTCAAGAGGTTTTTAATGATAGAAAGATAAGCAGCAGCTTAAATGAATTAAAGTTTTGTTCATGTAGGTAGGCAGCTATTCTTCTGTCTGCCAACTTTTATAAACACTTACAAAAGAGATGTAAACAACCTTTTAATTAACACAAATCAAGCTAGCACTAATTTAAGCTGGCTGCAAGAAGTGGTCTCTTTACTTTTTTCCGCTGGCTTTCTGAAGATACTTCTGGTTTTGTGACAGATTAGCATCACAAATGAAATTTTTTTAAAAGCATTAGTGTTAATTAGTCTTCCTGGACAGTCCAAATGAGCTACTGCATGATGAAATAAGGCCACAAAATATGCAATCTAATACATGAGTTAAACAAAGGGTTATACTTTTCTTTCATCTGAACTTAACAGTATGTTAATTTTTATTTAAAAATATTACAGTTTAGGATGTATTTACTTGGCAGTATGTAATAGATAACTGTGGAAAATGTGTATGTTTAGACATTTATTTTTTATTTTTACAAGTGCATCTTTTTGTTAATGCTGATATTGAAATACACTGCTGTCTGTCAAAAGTACATCTGCTTTAGCAAACTATCCATCCCTCTTCAGCAGCTGTTTCAGATGTGATGATTCCAGATGTGAGAAATGGATCACATGTTTTAAAGATTGGCAAATTATTGCCTCAATTATATAATAAATCAATTAAAAACCCCCAAATTTAAAGCCAAGAGAGGTAAACAGAGGTTTTCTGAAAAAAAACCAAATCCAACTGGCCAGAACTTTATGCCTGCTTGTACTGGAGGAATCAGTGTCTGCCCCAAGCTGCTTAATAGCTCCTAGGAACAAGGAAGGCATTAAGAAAAATGAGGTTAGGTGTGCCATGGCATCTTTTATCCTTCCTCTTTTCTGAAATAAACTTTTCCCAGTCTACCTACACTCTCAATAAAACTGTGTTTCAAAGAGAAGGCTTGAAACAATGGTTGTGTTTCTGGTGTTGTGCGAACACCAATTAACAGCTCTTATCTCAGTTTTCATAAAGTGCCTTATCGGCATTAGGAAATTAGCAAATTAATATTCTGTAACGTGATCAAAGCCCCACAGAATGCCCTAAGTCCAAGCGTTCACAGCTCATGTTCAGAGTAAAACTGTAACAGTACAAAAAAACCTCTCAACTCTTCATTTTCAACTTACATTTTAAAGTTAAGTGGTGTCACCTTGTAGATGCATGTATTTTCATGCAGTAGGGATTCAAGACCAAAACTGGTCACTCAGGTCTCTTATGCTGGGCAAGGCACTCCCCAGGAAGTCCTCCCACAAGATGGGTTTGTGAGCCATCTAAAAGAGGACTTCTGAAAGTTTCTCATCCCAAAGGCATTTTTTAAAAGTAGAAATTACCTCATGTAGTACTGTGTATGCCCTTCTGAGATCATGCCATTCATATCAATTTCCATGTACAGACTCTCTGAGAAAATCTACACCACTGGATTAACTCAGCTCCCAGCTTCACCTGAAGGTTTTGAGTCTCAGCTGCCCACAAGGCACAACTGCTGATCCAGACTCTCCTTTGGGGGACTGAATCACCTATTTCCTCCAAACCACAATACAGGTGTGGTTTCAGAGATAGATCTCTCCAGATACCATGCCCAGAGACTGGTTTGGGCAGGACTGCACCAAGTTCAGCTGCCTCCACCCTGCTCCTCTGACGCAGCTCCAGCAAAGCCTGTGTCCCTCCAAACACTCACATGAGCCGTCTTGCCAAGCCCCAGGGTGTGCAACACATCCTCAGCTGAAGTTTAAAAACCTCATGGTGGTATGCCACCCTGCTCATAGGCTGGAAATCAAGAAAAACCATCCCCAAACCCCCCATACTACAAACCTAACTACTCCATAAAACCCCATCAGGAGACACAGGGCACCCGTGTGCTACTGATCCATCACTGCACTTAATCTGCTTGAGAGATTTGCCTCTATGCCATGTGGGCACAAGTTCCTCTGCCACACTAGGTGAGGGCAGCAGGGCTCTCTCCTTGGATCACATGCATTTAGCATTGCAGAAGTAGCCTGTAATTGCAGTAATTACTTCCGTGGGAGAATAATGTTACGAGATGTTCAACACAGGAAACTTTGATCTAATGAGCTTTGCACTAAATTGACACAACTCTTGCCTTCCTGCAAAGCAAACTTGTCTTATAACTGTATTTGTCAGCCAGTGCTCACCTTAACAAAGACCCACCTCACTAAGCTGGATTTTGCCAGAAATCCTTCTTCTTTCTCTACCAGAAGAAGGGCTTCCTTTTGATAGAAATCCCACTTGGATGAGTGACTCGGGTGAGTCAAAGAACCCAACAATCCCACTTCACCCCAAATGCAGGTTTTAGCAACAAAACTAAATGTTGTCTCGCAGGCAGCATTTTCTCAGATGCTCCATATGATGAGGCAAAGCCCACTACACCTTCTGGCAGAGTCCCTGAAGTATGGGCAATAGTACAAAAGCAGTTGCCCTCCCTTCTTTCCACCCCCACACTCCAGAAGTGGGAGAGGGGAAACAGCACCAGAACTCCATGTCCCATGTGTCCCCGTATTGGCAGTGACTAGCTGAGGCAGACACTGATCCCTGATACAAAATAAAATTATTAAAAATAAACTCCATGACTCATGTATTCATGGCAAGGAGTATGAACTTTGTATAAATGACTTCACTTGTGTTCTGTGGTCTAAACAAAACCTGACAATGTGAATTTTTCCCTGCCTAGACCTGTGATTGGTGTCAAAGGAACTGAGATTTTTCTCTAGTTTGAAAGTGGGACCTGAGAAGGAGGTTGGTTTTTAGGTCAGATCCCACCTGTGAAAATCTTAGAGTTGTAGGGTGGTATTTGTACATCACTGATAGATGTATTGTACTGGTACAATACAATACACACCTTTATAGACATGGTGAGAATTGTTTACTGGTGTTCTTCAAAACCTGATGGAGTTCCTCATTTAGATATTCCTGACTGCAGTGGAACAAGTTACTGGACCTTGTGACATTTCCTTCCCTAATCTTTTCTTCAACTTATTCCCCTGATGAAATAAATTATTTTTAACTGCTAGGCTGACTGAGAAGGTGCTCCCCAGTGGGGCTTCTGGAATATTTATGAAGTTTAAAGTAAAGTTGGTGCATATTTCCCAATAAAACAAACCAATTTATGATTATTTCTGCAACATCTAAGCAGTTCCTTACTCTCCTTTGCTTATTCCCATTCCATGCCCCACATTTTCCTTATACAAGCATTTCCAATCAACGTTTTCTTGAGCCAAGATGGAAAGTGCATTACTGAAGCAATCCCATTAGAGAAACCCAGGTTTTTCTGTGTGGGAGAGTAGAATTTTTTTTTTACCCCAGCCCATTCAATCAGTCCTGTTTACAGCCTGGCCAAACAAACAATTGCACCACTGCAAGCAAGGGCATGGCAAAGGATGACAATGAGCAGCTAGGAAAGGCAACATGGAAAAAGTAACTTCTTGAGCTGTTTTTGGTTTTCTTTCCACCAGAGCCCAGCCAGCTGAGCACTCACTGTTGCACCCAGTTTGTGCAGGAGGAGAGTAGTACGTAGGATTCAAGCAAACGCCTGCATCCCTTATCAACCCTCACTACAAGTCCCCATTCTTGTATCCATATGTATTTCCCCATAAAATTACCTCAGCATTAACAACAGGGGTATCTGGAAGCAGAGCACCTTGTTAAATCATTGATTACTTGACTAACACAACTTTTGCCTTCATTTATGTGGCTCCCTTCATAACATTTTTCCAGACCTGAATATGCAGGGCTCCTTCACCTGTGCTTTAGTTACCTACTCTTGCATCCGTCCAAATCTGACATGAATTTCATTCACTTCAAGCAGACTGTCAGGGTTTGAGTTCAAATTCTTTACACATGGCTAATCAGGTATTTTCTCTCACTTTCTGGACAATGATTCTGCCAAATGTAGTGTAAGTAAAAGACTAATAAGAAAATGGGTTCAGCTTTGAACCACTTCTAAAAACATACAATAAATGCTGGGGTCAGGCTGGACTTTGTACTGATTTAACTACTTCAGATTTATTTGACATCAATAACATTAAGTTGATGCAATGCTCTGGCATGAAACTGTTTGTTAAAATGCTACCAGCAATATAATTTATTTTCGTGTGTGAATAAAATTCATGGACAATCAGGATTTTACAGCGATATAACTGCATTAATACAGTACTGCTGCTTTGTTTATCTTAATTTTAAACCAACAGTGATAAAATAGAATTCAGTGTTTACAAGTTTGACACCCATTAAACCGCCTTTTTTCTCACTTTCTTTTCCTCTTATATTTTTGCCCAACTTGCTTTATTGTTATGTAACTGTCTGAACAAAGTGTGTATTTAGCAATTTTTTTGTCCTTTTGACTTGATATGATTCTCCTTTCTGTTCTGAATGAAGGACTGTCAAAAGAGATTAGTGAAAATGTGTTCTACTTACCTAAAAAAAATCTCCTCTTTGGGAAATTGTTCTGCTTTACTTGCTAAACCTGTTTATATTTTTTGATTGCCCCACTAATAATGTGTTTTGTATTGAGAACAGAAGGTAGTTTTCCCCCCAAAGTGCTCAGAGACATTTTCTCCAGCCAGAATCCCCACTCCCATCACCTGCATCAGGTGCAGGTTAACCCTGGTGGGACTCAGGTGATACTCCCCTCCCTCTTCTTGGCAGTGGCTTCTTCCTATGCTGCCAGCTGCCACCAAGCATCGTGTCTGTTTGGCAGCCACCCCGGCAACCTCCGGAAGCTCCCTGGCTCCATTTTCTCATTCCAGCTGGGCACTGAGTCACTGCCCCCGCCAGTGTGTTTGCAGTGCTTCTGCTGGTGTGTTTTTATGCTGCTGGATACAGAAGGTTGTTCATGTCCTTTCCTGGTTAAGGTGTCTTTGCTTTTGCTTAGGATGGGGCTGTAGCTGGCACAGTCCAAATGATCCTATGGTTGCTCTACATCTAGAGAACTTCACTTATGTTCTGAGGACAAAACACACAGTGGCATTAATGCTCTTTGACTTTATCTGTTGGCAAGTTCCCTACCTATTTCTCTTCTCACTCTTTGATTTGGCAAGCAGTCATCAATAAACTTCCTAGGAAGTCTCCTTTTAGAGGTAGTAGGTTTCTGCAGCACAGGTGCAGGAACAAGTCCTTCTTAAACCCACTAGACCACTCCAATATCTGAGGGTGTTCTACAAGGTACAACAGTACCAGAAAACTATTGTAAACTTTGTATCTTACCAAAGTCTCTTTTTTTCCTGGTTCTTCATTTGATCTGTCGCCTTTCCCACCGGGCTTCAGATGCAGTCAAAGAATCACAGGATTGCTGTGGCTGGAAGGGACCTCTGGGGGTCATTTGTCCAATGCCTCTGCTACAGCAGGGACACCCAGAGCTGCACACCTGGGACTGTGTCCAGATATCTTTTGAATATCCCCAATGATGGAGACCCAGAACTGCTGGGAAACCTGTCAGTGCTCAGTCACCTACACAGTGCAAAATTGTTCTGATGTTCAGAGAGAACCTCCCATGTTTCAGCTTATGCCCGCTTCCTCCATCCTGTCACGGGGCAGCACTGAGCAGAGCCTGGCTCTGCCCTCTTTGCACCCTCCCTGCAGGTATTTATATACACTGATGGGATCCCCCTGAGCTGAACAGTCCCAGCTCTCTAAGCTTCTCCTCAGAGGAGAGATATTCCAGTTCTTTCAACTTTTTTGTAGCCTATTCCTGAGGTCTCTCCAGTGTGTCCATGGCTCTTGAGTACTGATACCTCTGTTATTCTCCTCCACATGATTTGCAAAGTTTAGAAGCCCTCTCTGCTCTTTGTCAGACATCTTTGAGCATCTTAAAACTATGGGGTTTTTTGAAAAATGTTAAGGTCCACTTAAAAAAAATTACTAGCATTCAGCACTCCATTTTATTTATTAATATTGCTGTTTTAAAAATTCTCATGTCCCTTCATGATTTCAGCATCACCTTTTCCAATACAATTCTCGTTTCCAACTGAGTGATTTGATCTTTGCTTTAAGATAATTTTTTATCTGTTGCTTATTTGGCTTTATTTCTTCTTGACCAGGTTTCACAGCTTCAGATTCTGTGTTGGCAGTTTCTTGGCCAGTTTTCCTTTCCTGTTGACCAGATATAATCTCTGCCAGTATGGATGCTAAGTCCTCTATTGCTGGCCAAGCAAGAATCAATCATGCTGGATCTTACTAATATAAATTTACACTTTATAGAAATGTAATCCTCTTGGGAATTAACGTCTGCCCTAACATAAACTTTGCCACATTTTATGAATGCTTACGAATATGCATTAATTATTCTAGCCCACTTACATGCATGTTTGTAAATAGACAGCTATGAGGACAATTAAAATAGCAAGACGAGTAGCAAAACCGCTTCCTAACAGCTATATAAATATATATATATATTTAAGAATACTCCTTCTGCCTGTGTTTCTCAGGACAGGCCGTTGTTCGACTCCACACGCATGTGGACCTACTTTCCAGCTATTCTTGTTTCACATCTATATTGCAGAATGGCTGCAGAGCCACAGGCAGGATGAACCCCATTGTCCTCTAGACCATTCAAGCTTAGCACAAACGCACGATCTAGCGATGAGAGCTTTCACGCCGCCAATTCCGCGTGCCCAGAAGTTCAGCTCAGCTTTTTCATCCTGAACAATGGGGAAGCAAGGGGGATAGCCTAATATTTTATCCTCTGTTTTGCCTACGTAGTCTTTGTCCACCGGTGTTTTGTGGCATTAAAGGTGAACCTCTTTCATGCAATAGCTATCAAAAAGCTTTCCTCCTCTAGACAAGGTAATGATGAGTTACAGTCACTGTTTGCTGTTATCCTGATCTGCTTTTCAAATGAAGATGCTTTTTCTATCATCTATATAACTTGTTCTGCTCCTTCTGTGTCTTCCCACACCGTGGCACACCATCTCTAGGTTAAATATGGGACAAAATTCTGAGAAATTGTTTTTCTGCTGTCCTGTCTCCTTGGCATCCCCCCCCTCCCCCCCCCACTTCAAGCTTTCCTTGCACTTTTTTCACTGCTCGTAGTCAAACAAGTTATTGAAATGTTTCTGTTTGTTTTTTGGTGTTTCCCTCCCTCACCTTCAGTCGATGTTTGTAAAGCATTTAACACTACACCAGGCGGGTTAATTTACTGCGCTGGTAAAACAGGCTATTTGGAGTGTCTCGCAACACTGACATGTTTTCAGCTTGAAAATCAGATGTCTCCATCCCAAAGGAAAGAATTCTTGCCAAAGCTTTGTTTATATCGATGCCAGGTGCAATCTGGCCCAACAGTGGTAATGACATATGAACACTAAACAGTTTGTAAAAAACATACTTCAAAATGAAATCTGAATCCTGTCTATAAAGACCCAGGTAAAGGTCTTACTAGGTATTTGCCTGGTGTAGAAAAGTATTTCTTTGTAGAAACATTAATTTGGCTTCTGGGCTCCCTTTAGTGTTATTAGTGGCCTCTGATTTCAGTTTTCTCAGTACAATTTGTTTTTCTTTCGCTTCTGGTAGAGTTTTCAAAGCCAAAGGTTTATTGTGTAAAAATATTTTAACAAAAATTACTGTAATTACTGTATTTAGTATTTTATTTTGTACATGGCTTTTGCATGTACGATTAGCAAAATAAACCTTTCCTTTTTTTTGCTTCACAGAGAGCAGCCCTGACCTGGTGAAAATGAGAAATACTGCAATGCAAAGCATACTGCAGCACCTCTTGAAAGGGAATTGCCAGAATTTAATTGCATCCTCCTCTTCTTAAACAAGTTCCAAACAGGCTTTCATACCTAGAGGCGATTTTTTGGTTACTGGTAAGTTAAACCTGTGTAAGAGTCCTGACCCTTAGATGGAGTAACTCCCTGCCCATAGTGTGAAAGCATCAGAAACCCCGGCAGGCTGCAAATTGCGTATGTTTGTCTGATCTCTGTGATGGCCACATCCTCGGATAAAACTGTGGAAAGCAGAGGTGGGTAGGCACACTGAAACGTTTGTAAAATGTGCCCAGATTTTGTTTGCAAATCTATATTAAGTTGACACACCCACTAAAACAGCGGCTATTTAAATAAAGATCCGGCCCTAAAAAATCAATGACATTTATGCAGTGATCAGATTCTTCTCTCTTCAGAGGGTCACCGTTAAAACCAAACGCTCATTGCTGCTGTCAGTATGTGTGCTGCTGTCAGGAAGGTGCCCAGCGTGATCTACATATCCTATAGGCATAGAGCAAATCACTTCCTCAAAGAGTAAACCAAACAAAAGCCAGAGAACAACAGCAATAAGAGACTATTTGACAAAAAGCCATTCATGTGCAGAACCCATTACCTCACCACATACCTAAGAATGAGCCAGTGGGTTTTGTCTGAAGAAGAAGCTGAGGGAAATTTTCAGGATGCTTTTCCCATGTGTTTGAAGTAAAATCAGGAGATCAGGATGCCTTTAAAATGAGAGCTAAGCCTCTTAATACTTTAACTCAAATCATGATTTTTGAATCAGTGCCTCAGCAGAAAAGGAAAGACTCAGATTTGCAGATGGCAAGTTGCTTGCTGCAATCTGAAAGGGTCTATACTATAATGGCAAAAAAATATGACTATATACACTTTCTTCCTCTGTCCATCTGCCACTGTTATAGTCTAGTGTGGGGGTGATTTTATTTAAATTTGGACTGTTTGTAGGCTGATTTCTCATTTCTGCAATCATTAGGTTTGTCACAAAAAGAATAAATAGATTTTTTTTAAAAAAATCCCAACTGCTGCCTTTGTGCTGTGTGACTTAAATAGTGAAATCATTGCTACAGACTGCCACAGAAGAAATATGCATGCATCTGCTGCTGGTCTGCATGGTATCTCATCCAGTGACTGTGTATGTACATATATACATGGAGGGAATCTTTGGGAATCTTCTCAATTCTTGCAAGTACTTTCTGAAATGGAAGATGCAGAATCCTCTGGTGGCAATGACTGGACAGACCAAGAATAACAGAAGAGAAATACATTAATAATAGAAAATGAGTAATGCAAATAGATAATTAATTTATTAATATTTAAAGGTTATAGGAAGAGTCATCTTGTTTTACTCACTTATTATTCTCCTTCATCCAGGGAAATTACACAGTAGCTGCCCTGTGAGCTCGTTTCCCCCACACTCATAAGAAAAAAGGTCAATGGACAGAGGTATGTATTTATCAAGACACAGAGCCATTGAAAAACTGTCAGGAACCGTGACTGCAAACATCAGATCGTTCACCTTTCCCCTTGTTAAGACTTGCCACAAAGAGGACATAGAGATGGATTTTTGTTTTCTTGTTTTTCAGAGTGAGTGAGCTTGCCTAGAAAAAGCCTGTGTGCTTTTTGCCATCAGACCCTCATCACTGCAGGCACCAGTTGGTGGATCTGCTTCCTGGAGTGGTGGTCCTCATGGACAAATCCCCCAGCCCAGACTGGTCCCTTGTGCTTTCCTCATGCCCTTGGCTCCCAGTGGCACTGGGACACCAAGGCGGTGTCCCCAGGGCTCTGCAGAGTCACCCCCCAGCACATCCTGCTCCCCAGAAGGCAAACTGGTGACTGTAGGGAACAGAAACAGCTGTTTAAAGCTGCCAGCTCTGCCAGGCTGATGGCAAAGGAATTGCATCAAATAAGAGCAATTGGCTCCTTCATGTGTTATGTTTTTAAAATAGCCTGTGATGTTACAGGGTAAGGTGTTTTAGGGCTTGTAGGTCATTAGCTCAGGGAATCTGAAAAAATAGTATCTGAAGACAGACTTTTAAAGGATTCACTTTAAATAGCTTATTCTGTGAGAATAAGAAAAAACATCAAACTAAAATTATTGCAGAACACTGATTCATGTCTTGTTTGCACTGCAGAAGAAGCAACAGTGTGCAAGGTGGAAACCCAAGTCCATCAAGACAGTAAATATTTTGGATCTGTGTTTTTTTACAAGATGGAAGAAAACAAAGCAGCTGCTCACGAGGTTTCATCTTGCTCTGAGTCCCATGGCAACTCCACCAGAGAAGAGAGGAGATGAGTTTGGTCCATTGCTTGGCAGTACCTTGCGAAGTATACATGGAGGTATCAGTCATCTGCTTCGTCTAAATACTAATGGAATTTAACCACCTTTTGGATAGCCCACCTTATATATTTTTTCCTTTTGAATTTAAAAGGAACTTTGATTTTGCTACTTTGCATTCAATATTTGTCCGCCATTAAGATGGTATTGATATAATTTGGCATGCATGTTGTTCTCAAGTCACCGAAAACAGTGGTAAAGAGCACTGAAGAACATTGTTTGCCACAGATCTGAACATTTACAAACATTAATATATTTGTTTAATATAAGAACATGAACAGGCAGGACACATTTTGTTGCACAGTTCTGAAGTTTGACTCTTTGTCTAAAGCCAATGTAAAAAATAAATGGGTTTTAAGTTTAAACTATCCAGCTTTGTCACTTATTCCATGTCAAGTGGGTATAGAATGTAGTGATTGCGATAAGGAGGCTTTTCACATCCATTTCTACCAGAAGTAACCCAAGACGCAGAGGGGGGTGAAGAACAAGGGTCATATTTATAATCTGGAATGCTGCAAAATGTATCTCTTCAGGTTTTCAGCTGAACTGAGATATTTATCTTAACAAGATCTAATTAGACCTAATTTCCATAGCATATCAATTATTTTCCTCATTAGAGTAGCTAATGCCATGTTCAGATATCATGGCAATCAAGCTTGCGATTTCTGGAAAAACTGGTTAGAAGGCTTAGTATTAAGTGTGTTTCCAACTGCGAAATTTATCCTTCTGAGCAATGCCTCCCAGTTTACTCACTTTGTTCCAGGATTCTCTGCAGCATATGGCCACTGGAACCCATTAAATAACACAAAGTAAGACAGGCAGCGATGAGTCAAAAATAGCTGCACTAGTGAATCGCCTTTCAAAATTCTGTCTCTAACAAGAAAAATAATGAAGAATAAGACATGCAATTAGAAGAAATTAAGGTCAATTTTCAAGCCGGGTTGCCTACATGGTGGTTTCGAAATCCACGTTAGGCACCTCAAATAAAAGCAGTCTGATTGAACACCTGCAGCTCTTGGCAGTGCACTCGTGTATATAAGGCAGCCAGGCAATTCTTGCACTCAGAGTCTCTACCTCTTGATTTTATTTTCCCCAGTTCCTAAATATCCTACAACTCTGGGTTCTAATCACTAGGTTTAACATGTTCCTTTTTCCTCCTAAGGAAGATACCCAGTGCTTCCAGTGCAGGGCCATATGTGTGCCATATACTTGTTGGACAAGTCCCATTTGCTCAGCATGAGAGTGAAGGCACTTTTTTCATTACAGGAGCTTGTCGCACTGTATTTGGCCAAATGCGTTGTCACAATATACTTGGATTCCTTGCACCCACCCTGAGTCAACTACTAGTTTGGTGTCTGCTCTATGGTTTTTTCTAGAGGTTTTGTTACAGAGGTCAGTATATCTGCAAGGAGATTTATCTTCTAGAGTGGCTGCCTGAGGCATTGAGATTATTTGTTCTTTGGAGGCACCTGGCTCCTTCGGCTGAAGCACCTTCTTCCTAGAGAGCTACAACAGTCAAGATGAATCTCACCTCAGTGTTTTCAGGGCTGGTGTCTCCTATTCCAGATGAGACACACATCTCATTGCTAATATGAAAGGCAGAGGTAGAGACCTCTCCTGCTACAAGAATATTACACTAGCAGTGGATCTGAGCTCAATGTATGGTTGTACTGACATGCTGAGGGCATGAGGGCAGCTTTCATTCACAGCTACACCCTAACCAAAATTTTATTTATTTCCTCTCATTTAAAATACGTCTAGTGCTCTGAATGGGTGCACTTTGAATGAGGCACAGGAAACATGCAAGTTTCTGAATAAATGGAATTCTTTACTTGATGCATTTTCATAGAATCACAGAATGGTTTTGAAGCTTTGTAGTTATTATTATTCGGTTACATATGTATCCAACTCCCTCCACTCACAAATAAAAAGGTGCTTCATCTGTTAAAAATATATATTCAAACAGAGTATACCAGAAAATAAACAACTGTGCTCTTCTGACCTGTGTTATGAACAATAAAAAGTTACCTAAAAGTCTAGAGAAGGTACATGCTGTGTTTGTCCCCTTATACCTAAGCATGTCTATGAATTTAATGGGCGTATTCAGGTATTGTGCAGATCGGAATCCAGCCACAACTCTCCTAATTGATTTGAAATTATATGGACAGTAACCGTGCCAGAAGATAATTTAGTTTGCTCTTTCATACTGAGCTGAAGTTGTTTGGTTTTCTTAAAAGAAATAAAACTGATAATTGTCACTACAGTAAGTAAATATGTCTGAATACATGCAGAAAGCAGATCTATTGGGTAAGAAGGTTACAGAATCTCATTTTGTGGTCCATCTGCTCCCTCTTTGCTTCCCAAGCCAACAGACACTAATCTGGGATGAAGAAACTGACAGGACATGGGGGAGGAGTAGATGGTCATGATTCTTGCGTGTTTCAGATTTTTGATATATATGCTCATGCCATTGTGATATAATAGAAGGAAAATAATGCAGTAGAGTCAGGAGGACAATTCCAACAATTATGCATTGCAGCAGCAGTTTACTGCTCAAGATTTTCTCACATCCTCAGTGTAATTTACATATTTTACCACTGAGATCTGAGCACTCAAAATTAATGTTCAAGGGGAAAAAGATGCATTGCTGGAAAAGATTGTTAAGCAGATCATAAGCTGAAATAAACAGTAAAATAATCAGATTGAGTTAAGAAAAGTGTCCAGAGTGCTTCTGCTGGATTTTTTTCCTAATTTGCATCTATGTTGATGGTCTTGGAGAAAATGTGAACATCATCCTAGTAAAAATTTCTAGTGACCATAACACGAAATAAAATCAAAAGTGGTTCAAGAGGATGAGAATTAAATAAAGAAGAGATAAGGATAAAAAGAAAATTCAAAACCACAGACCATGAGTGAGAAAGACAAAGCTGAAGTGGCAGTGTGGCTAATGAGGGATGAGAATGAGAGAGGGATGTGCTATACGACTGTGCAGTAATCAAAAAAAGGGCCAATGGAGCTGTATCATGTCATCTCCATCTCTGCACAGCTCAGCAACAACAGCATTGCCAGTTTTTACTTCTAATTCTGGTCTCTTTGTCATCAGAAAGACCATAATGAATAGAAATAAGTTTCGACAGAAGTAAAAAGGAGCAAAGTAAAAAAAAAAAGATTAAAAGAGATAAATATGTATTGTTTGGTTTAACTATAATCAAGATGCAAGGCATGTACAAATAATTTAAGTGTTTGAATGCTTCACTAAAAGTGTAAGTTCTTGAACATAATAAAAGAGAAGCATCGTGTGCATTTTGGATAAGTACTATCAAGAAGTTACAGAAACCAAAGCTGTTGTCAGTGGGGAAGTGTGCCTAATGATTAAAGCACCTAATCCAAGACTTAAAAATAATTTTGACCACATGATGTGAAGCACTGATACAACATAAGGTCCCTCTGCCAGGTGAAGGCTGTTCAAAATTTCTAAAAGGGTAGCTTTGGCCCAGATCAGAGGCTGTGGGTGTGCATAAAAATGACTCGTCTTCCCTCAACCATGGATTTCTCATGGATTCCTTCTTATTCCACTTCCATTCCCACCATTCCAAAGCCATCTGGCTGTCCCTTGGATGTGGTTACCCTCCCTTATGTGCAGGGCCGTGATGATTCATGAGGAGAGTGGCTTAACTTTGAGACATGAGCCAAGATGCGCATTCGTCAGCCTAGAATAGCACGGGTCCAAGTCACATCCTGCGGTCTGTGTGATGCCTTCAAATGGTCAGAATCATCACCAAAAAGTCAGTCTAAGCTCTATCTCCTCACTCTCTTGTATTTTGGAAGCTGGTCTTGATGCATTCATCTTTCACAGAGGCTGTCAAAAATTCTCTGTTCCCAGGAGCAGACACAGGCCCTGACACAGGACCTAAACTTTCCATGGCCTAAGGACTTTCTCCTTACAGGCTTACTTTCACTAGGATTAATGGCTATGAATTACATGATATTGATTTTGTGAGACCCAGGAATTTTACGCAGCAAAGCCTATACATAATTACTGATCTTCCTCTGAACTTCGTCTAACGCATCAGGATTTATAAAAATCAAAATTGAACTTGAGATAACAAAAGAGATTCCCAGCACAGCAAGTTTTTCCAGATAAACCTTCCCAGAACTCTTCTCCTATGGTTTAATGTACTACAGGCACAGTATGCAATCATGGAATAGGGATATGCTTGGCGTGAGCCAAGATGCGCATTCGTCAGCCTAGAATAGCACGGGTCCAAGTCACATCCTGCGGTCTGTGTGATGCCTTCAAATGGTCAGAATCATCACCAAAAAGTCAGTCTAAGCTCTATCTCCTCACTCTCTTGTATTTTGGAAGCTGGTCTTGATGCATTCATCTTTCACAGAGGCTGTCAAAAATTCTCTCTTCCCAAGAGTAAGAAGAAAATAACTTTCTCCTCCTACCTACACTGGATCAGAGACACTTGCAACGAGCGGCAGGCGCTTTGTGATTAATAGTCCTTGACTGGATTATTTCATGAATATACACTTGCTTTTTGACTGATGTTCATTTCCACACTATCGAAAGGGAAATGAGTCTAACTATTCATTGTGTTAAACAGAGCTGCTTTTGGATTTGCTTGGAACGTGCTACTTGGTAATTTTTCTTGTTTGAAGCATCCTGGCATCCATAGCCAAAGGCAGACAACTCAAGGACAAAGCTGGTCCTACAGACTCTAGAGAAACCCTGGGAACAAAATCAGGGCTGCAGAGTTCAGAGAAGACTCCACAGAGTGAACATGCAACATCAGACTTGGCAGAGAAAGCCACCATGAGTGCGGAGCACAGCCAGGCTTCAGTGAGTGCCTCAGTGGAAAACGTAAGGGCCTTTGTCCAGAACATGACTAGCAGAGGTCAGCTAATGAATAATACAGTAACAACACTTTCTCCTCATCTAAATCCCATGTCCAGCCTTTAGATCCCATCTCTTGATGCAGCTGGAAAGCCAGTGCAAGAGAAGACTACTTTGACAACCCCTGTGTCTATCACCTGCAAGAAGAGAAGGCCAACAGCTCTGCTGGCTTTCACTTTGCAGTCATGAATGTTTGCTGGTGTAGCAGAGAAAGCTATACAATCACCAGCTTCCAGGTGGCCATGGCAGTGGTTTTGTTCCTTCTTTGCAAAGGAGTTCATCAGCTATGTATGTGGTCCTTCTCATCCTGCAGCTCTTGCACTGCTGCTAAGTCCTCAGTGCGGCTGCTGGACCCCCTGCCTCTCCCTGTCCTGCAGGACAGACACTGAAGTGCTCTGTAATTCCAGATCCACCTGGAGTCTGGCTCTCCCCATGCATGGTCTGGATGGCACAGGAGATGGTACTGGTGGCCGGAGACTCCAAGCACAGCTCTGATCCCCTTTATAGGGTCTTTGTTTTCTCCCAGCACATGCTTCTGTATTGTGCGAGCTGCTGAAAACCAAACAGTGTCCTGGAAATGGCATCTTTTCCATGGCAGGTTATCTGATGTGGTGGCCAGTGTCCCACACTGCAGAGGGTGGGAAAGCCAAATGCAACTGGGCAGGGGTGCTGTGCACCAGACCTATGTCCAACACTGGCAAAAAGGAGGGAGCCAGGCTAGCCAAAATTACATAGGTGGGCAGGTTGAAGGAGCTAAGTAATCCATCCCAACTGAGCAGACTGAGATAGAACTGCTGCCAACCATATGTGTAAGAGAAACCAGTTGTTGTAAAATGCACTCTGAACACAGTTATAAACAGAAATAACACGAAAATATGGATGTTCGGATGAACGAATTAAAAGCAATGACAATTTTGATTGGTTCATAAAACATGCAATTAATTTTTTTCTGCAGATAAATCAAAACCCACAATTTGTAAAGGAGAACCCAATTCACCCTATATGCTTTAGGTCCAATATATTTACCAAAAGCCAAATTTAAGAGATTTAAAGGAATCTTTGCGCAAGTGTTGAAGAAGAATCCAGCCCCCTTGATTGCAGATCATGCAGGGGATAGTGTTGTCCTCTGTCTGGCAGCAGACTCCCACCCTTTCCACCAAAATAACATTTGCTTACTAATGTCTCTTTCTCTGAAAGGTGTAAATGGGCGCTTGTTTGAGCTCATCACAGATTCAGCTATACTCTTTTATCTTCAGTAATCTGGAGGTTTTTTTCCCTGCAGATAGTTTCTGTGTTCCATTCGCTGCTATTTGCTAGAGAAAGACTCTTGGGCTTTTTGCCCTTTGTATTTCCTCTCCTCTTTCATGTGGAGAAGACTGCCAACGTGGGATTTGCAAACTGCTGCCAATATGGGATTTGTGCTGCTGCGGCTGCCAATCTTTAATTTAGCATATGTATAAAGCTAATTTTTGGACACGATGCTAGTGCCTGGCATCTCTGCAGGAGTCAGCCAGGTTGTAATGTTTGTATTGTACTGCACTATAAAAAACAATAAAAAGAAAATATAAAAGAAAAAGCCTTTTATCTCTAGCTTTATAGCTACAGATATGGTCTAAATACTTGTATTCTCCGTCTGCATCTAAAATTCGCTTCCTCCTTTCTGTGCCATAGCCATTTCTTTTAGATTTGCAGTTTGTGTTGCCTGTAGTAGGAGCCAATGATAGGCTCCTGCTCCCCACTGAGAATATCTTCGTATTAAAATGTATAAATTCCACTCTTTAGAGGGAGAAAAAAAGACTAGTTTCCCTTTAATTATATTTAAAATACAGTCACATGTGCAAAGAAATATTTTCTCTTTTAAAATATATGTTAATACAGAGAATCAGAGACAAAAAATTAATCACTCAGGAAACATCTTTCTTATGGAAAACATAAGCTTGAATACCCTTCCTTGGCAAGGACATCTACGGTTTGGGAGGATGTTCCCGCAGTGAATTCTCTAAAATACTGCAACGCCATTCTGGCCACTCAGTGGGAGTGCGAGTGAGCTGAACTCCAGCTCCAGAAGCTTCCATTTGGAGGACCCCATGGAGCTCCTTGGTCAGGCCTGGAAGCAGGCACAGGGAAAAGCTTCCGGGGAAGCCGTGGCCAAAGGATGGGCTGAGGGAAGCAGCTTTATGCTGCCCCATGATGGTGGCTATAGCAGGACAATGGCTGTATTAGAACCACGCTTCCCAGTGGTTCTAGATGGATTTACAGGAAGAGATGGATTCATAGGAAAAGCCTTCAGTGACAGTTCACAGTTCTTCCTTATGGAGAAGATCTCCTAAATCTTTACCTAAACTTATTCCAGCCCTTGTACTTGAAGGATGGGTATTCACCAGAAGAGGTGTGGCACAAAGGAAATGCCAGTGAATAGGCTGTGGTTTGGAAAAGCCTGGCAGACCACAAGAGTGACAAACTGAGCTAGTGACTTAAAGTAGGACCCACTGACTGCATACAGTCTGAGCATCTTTCCCCAAAAGCAGGGGAAAAGATCACCAGACAAACACAGTGAAATATGAGGATTTTGTAAATTTGCTTTTTACAAATATTTAGTATATATTTTGATAATTTTTTTTGTTATCAACAGAGATTTTTGCAGTTGCTTTCACCACTACAGATATCAGATGAAGGCAAAGGAAATTGCTCTATCCAGGCATCACTTTTTCATTTTAATTATTGTGATTTAAATTACCCCATCTACAGAAGCCCACAGTATAGTGTTGACTACCCAGTAATAGAAGGTAGTTTTTCCACACGGCTAGACTGGTATTTTCTAAGAAGGAGATCTGCTAGCTAGCCTACTTTCACAGCAGCAGTGCCATGGGCTGTAATGAGACAGGATTATTGTTGCAACTGCTCTTGAAGGCCTCTCTCCCCAGGCAGCCAGAGAATGACTGAGTCACGCAGGTGATGCATTCGCTGTAATGAGATGGACAAAACCCTGAAACCCACATCCCGAACAATTCCCTACATATCCACGCCTCTGGAGGAGGGTATGCGGGGGTGAGAACAAAACCACTGATGCCAGGAAAAAAAAGCAACCCCAAACGGTTTATTTTAAATAAATAAATAAAGGGGAGGTGGTGTTTTCTGATATCAATATGGCCTGCACAGTCATGCAGAAAAACGGGAGTTTGATTTCTAGTCACAGCCTCCCGTTCCCCTGGCTGGCAGGAAGCACGCATGGGGTGGAAGGGGGTGCCTGCATCACTCAGCAGCAGCCCCTCTGGCTGCCTAATGAAAGGGCTTGACGGGCTCTTGTGGGAGACCCGTCCAGCCCGCCTTGGCTGGAAGGATGATGGCCTTGGCACAGAGCACCGCACCACGGGAGGGGATTTTTCCCGGCTTTATAAACTACATCCTTGAGGCCCTGTGTCGCTGCCAACTTCTTCTGCCCAGCGCAGGACTGTCTAGGACTCCCTCTGGGGCTCATCCGCCGGTTGGAGAAGCTGTTATTGAGAAACACAGGATACTCTCTCACAGAGCGCGCCGAGCTGGACCACCCTCGCTGAGCTTCCCGCACCTGCTGGCAGGGAGACCGAGCATCGGCACTGGGAACGGCCACAAGAATAGCACCATTGATAGAAGCAGAAACGTACAGCAAGTATTTATCTTGTGCTATGAACGTGCGAGGTGGAGATTGTGCAGAGCCCTCTGTAAGTTATGAATCTGCTCTATTCCCAGAGCACTGGTGCATCAAGGAAACTCTACTGACAGGCACCTCAGAAATACGGAAAGGATTAGCACTCTGAATGCCAGCATGGTGTCACCGATGTTGTGCTCACGTTAGCAGCTGTGCTCTGAGTCCCGCACCCTCTTCTGTCATGGAGGCAGCAGAAGGAAATGCTGTTATCTTTTCAGAGTCAAGCACTGCCACTGAAAGACATGAGACAAATGCTATTTTATCGATCTCTATGAAGCTTCAGGATTGCAACACAAAAATTAACTTCCAATCTGTAGTGGAGAAAGGAGGGGAATTTTTGCACTTGTGCCTTGCTTTGCAAGCTCCTGCACTGGGCAGCAGCCTGTGAGCACTGCTGGCTGCTCTGGGGAGCTGTTCCTGGTGACTAAGGTCTCATTTCCATCACGAGTACCTGCTGTGGTTTGGATCAGTCATTTCATTTCACAGCACACAGGGCTGCCCTCTGCTATGTGCCAGCTGCATCTGAAGCAAAGCAAGCAGCTAAGGATACTTTAGGACGATCTACCAGGATAAAACCTACCATAGGTTTTGTTTCACTTGTGTCTGGCCTTTCTTTTCTGATCCAATTCCATGATTTATTAGGCTTGCCTGATGCAGGCAGAGCCCAAGCACTCTGTTCTCCTAAGAAGGTATCACATAAGCTCATGCAAGTACTGCTCATCCCCAAGACAAAGATTTTATCCCTGGACTGCATGCACTGACCGCTGTCTATGTCTGACCAACCACTGGTGTCTCTGCAAAACCACTGGTGACTATGCCAGAAAAAGGGCTGCTTCCAAGTATTGTTTCTGTCAGAGAGCTGCAATCTTTGGTAGTGCCAACCAGAATAAATCTGAACCAAGGGGAAAGTACTTAAACTGCATGCTGCATCATGAAACCTACTCAGACACAAACCCCAATCCAGCCCAAACAACAACAAAAAGCTTTTCAGGAGGTCTTGGTATGACCTCATCATTGACCTGCTGATTCACCACTCAGTTAGGCAAAGGATTCATATGACACTAGTATTCCCCAATCATGTGAGAAGGGTACCAAATAAAATGGAGCCACTGGTGTGAAACATGAAATTATCCTCTCACATTTCATCTGTCAATTATTTCACATCAGCAGTCAAGGAAAACAGATGTAATGAACAGCTCATCATTCAAAGCCATCACCCACTAAACCTAATTCCCTTGCTAAATATATTCAGAGGAAGATCAGCAATGGTTGGATTTACACACAGTGTGAACTGAGTTCACTGGCCTGTTTTCCACGTTAGGCCACACCAGTCCAGCTGTACCCCACACCTCTGAGGGTCCATCAGGCAGCTGCCTGCTCCCAACACGTGACCCCTCACTGTACAATAACATGTCCAAAACCAACTCGGAATACAAGTGCAATGCCTTGATGTCACGCACTTGATAACCTGGGCATCTGCCTCTCCCAGCATGCCAGTGCTGAAAAACCTCTCTGTGCAGGGCAATAAAATAAGGACAATAAAATAGCCAGTACAGGAGAAGAAGACCGCTGTGTCCAGGATAGGTCACAATCAACAGTGAGGACACACGAATGTTAAAGCTTCACTTCAAAAAAGACTGATGTTCCCCAAAACAGTCCATATTTAAGAGACAGGCAGACACGCCACATTTTTCCATCTATTTTTTTCAAGTCTTTGCTCTTACCTTTGCCATCCTACCCACAACTGACTTCAGGACTACCAAACCCTGAACACCGCTGACTTTATCTCAGTGTAAGAAATTCCTTGGCAATGGCACAGGTGAGCTATCACTGCATATATCTCATTTAAAAATGCGTTACTATGACTTAAAGGAGAAGAAAAGAGAGAATTTTTCATTTCTCATAACATGGTACACACAACCATTACGTCCTGAGCTTTTACACACAACCTTTTGCTGACGTAAATACTAGGAGTGGATGCTATATGGTCCACAGAGCACTGTTGAAGCACGGGCAGCCACACAAGAGTGACGTTTCCCACCTAATTGCACAAACACGCCAACAAACCGCGGCACCTCGGTGGTCTGGTTCCTCACTGATATTTCAGTTGTTCAGCTGCCGCAGCCACGGATGCAGTGATTTTGAATTAAACACTACTGCTCGGTGATGCTGACACTCGCAGTCAAGCATATCTTGATGAAATTAGAGATGCAGAAAATATTTTTTGACAGAGTGCACGAGCAAAACAGCCAGAAGTGCAGCGAGTTCGGTGTGAATGGCTCGTGCAGAGAGAGAGACTGGGGAGATGTTGAAAATTGGACTCTCTGATTTTGGCAGGAAGAGGCGAATTTTATTAGCAATCTATGCTGCAAACATAACTTTCCGACTATTAACAGTTTTTAGTTGCCAAAGGAAAAACACAATTTTTAATTGCTTCTCAGCTCTTACATTTTATAATGGAAAAAGAAAAAAGGAGAAGGCAAGAAAATGTACATCTCCATTATGTAAAATATCAGACCAGTGGAGAATACAGCAGCATTCCAGTTTAACAAAATCTTCACAAATGTAAACACTTTACAACCTTCTGCCCAAACCTGTAATTCCATGACAAATTATCACAGGCATATTAAAAATGTGCAGGAAAGTTTTGCAAAGCATCGTAGACTATATAGGAGTTGGTAAAATAAGATTGGTTATTCTCACTGTTGTTACCCCCTAGCATGCAGGGTCGTGAAAGTCTAAGGACATTTTCTTTCCTTGAAGTAACATGATTTTCCTTTGAGTTTAACAGAATGGAAATTTTAAATTAAGATAAGAGACAGCAGGATTAATTCCAACCTGTGAAGCTCCAAACCCCACCTGTTTCACTGTATTTCTTCCTAGTCTAAGAAGGAAAATACAGCCTTTCTGGCTCTGCAAGTACCATTTTGATCCCTGAGCAGAGAAAATTGCTATGAAACAATACTTTAATTGTCTTTGACTTACAGGTTTGGATGGGCTAAATCAGACTTTTAAAGTAGCATGTCTAAACTTCATTGAAAAGATCCTCAGCTTTTTATAAGGTCCTCAAAAGTTCACTAAGACACAGCTTGTGAAAATTAAGAGCCAGCTCCTTTGCAGAGAAAGGCTGGCAAGCTCAACTGGGAAATACCCTTTAGTCAGAGCAGAGAGAGTGGCTCTTGGGGAAGGGCCCAGATAGACTTGGTTCCCATGGGCAGCTACTTCGCCCAGCCAAAATCACACAGCTTACCACTAAAACCAAACCAGCAGCTCTCAACCACAAGGCTGTGTAGCTAATAATTGCAAAGGTGTCTTTATCCAGTGCTCTGATCATACTAGCTGAGGTACCCACACACGTGAGCTTTCCAGATGCACAAGAAAGCATTGACTAGCTGCTCTATGAGGTGAGTGGGGACATTTTCTATCCTGCATTGCCAGAACATGGACAGCATATGTACTAGCTTGCACAAGACAGGGTCTTGAAAATGAAATATTAATTCTCCTACAGGTCCTTATGGATGTTGGAGGGAAGATAATGGAGAGCTGAGCAGTGCCTGGTGTGCAATGGTTTGGAACCCATGCTGATGACAAAGCTAAAGGAGCAACACTGTGTCAGGGCACAATGTAGGAGAGATGTGTTCCACAAGGAGCTCCCTGGACTACAGCATGCTAGCTAAAGCACACAGCTGCTGATGTCCACACTTTCTCATTTGTCTCTGTGGCTGGGCACCGCCAAGCACGTGTGACAGTGGAAGCTCACCCTGAGACACCTTGGGGCCCTGGATGTTGCCTGCAGCAGTGCCACGGGATAGCCTTGGGTCATGGTACTCTCCTTCTCCTCCATGAAATACTCCCAGACCAGAGGGGACATGCATTTCAGGTGACACAGATGAGCAGGAAGCACCCCATCCTCACAGAAGCGTCTGGTAGGACCCAGCCACAAGGGCAGACGTGATGTTCCCTTGACCAGGTCTAGCTCAGCTCCTGCGTGCAATCTGGGTCCCCAGAGCAAGCACAGAGAAGCAAGCGGACAACAAAACCCAATCTTTCCTTCGTCCTTCTCTGAGATGGCAGAGGGTGTGTGCATGCGTGTGTGTGCTTGCAGCTTGAAGCCAGGCCCTGAGAGATGCAGCAACCATGACAGCCTGAGCACGACGTGCCCCGCCAGGCGCCCGCTGGGCTCTGCACCCACCCCTACTGCAAGCCCCCTCACAGTGCAACAATTTACCCTTGAATAAATTAGCAATAATTGGAAATTCACATCACTGGACCTTACGCAGCATGACTAATGTGACTCACTTTTTAACTCTGTTCCTTTTGTGTGACTACTCAGCAAAGAGGGTGCCTTAGAAAAGAGAAGAACCAGTAAACTTTGTGCTATGGAAAAAGAAATTACAGTCTCTGAAGAGTGATATAAAGGTTTAATGGGTGCTTTGGATGCACTAGAAGCGAGTGCGCTAAGAGTGCTGTGGGGCACCATGCTCCTACTGATGGCTTTTTGCCTTTGTATCCTTGTCTTTACCTTTTAGATGGTGCATGTTAATTTTGGTGGTGTGGGGACAAGGCTCAGAGAAGTACATCTCTGCAACAAAGGCAATACTAATCTGCAGAACACAAATAATTTTGAAGAAAAACTCCAGACTCATACTGTTTACTAGCAACGTTGCAAGGGCTGGGTGGGCTGAGAGCTATCTGAATCTCAGCCTTTGTCTTTGCCTAGATCTCTTATGAGAATGTGGTTAAGCCATTTTAACTCTTCCTTTATGGAAAATAAATAATATTAAAGGTTATTTAGAATGGTTAACACAGTGAAATTACAGCATGAAAATATTACATGCCAGAAAGGTAACTTTGAAGAAGCGAGAGTGCAAACACTGTTAATTCTGGAGTGTCACATACATCCATTTTCTTTCATAACCCCATTCAAGCTCATTGTATCGACCTAATTGCCAGGCTATGTTTTTTCAAAAAAAATCAAATGAGGAGCATTCAGCACATAAATGCCTGTGTAAGCCCTGTAATATAGCACAGCTACAATATTCAAACAATTTGGCAAACTCTGTGCACTCACAGTAACTTGCAACCTGGTATATGAAGTAAGCACCACGAATTACAATACAGAATTTGAGACATAATCAGTGTGGGTTTATTAATGTTATATGCAAATGCCATGTTTAAATATTTATCTTTTGGTACCTGCCAACAGGTATTTTCCATTCTAGGGGGAGTACTTTTCTCTTGATTTATGCACACAATTCCTTCTACATGAAACCCAGATATGCATGCAGAAGGAGAGAGAAATGCATCCCTGCAGCTATAATTTTTTCTAAGACATTAGGGAGACAAGTGTTTCACAATTGCTGTGCAGGATCCTTAAGCAGAAATTGTGGTGCATGAAACAATCCCAATTTCCAAGGAAAAAATTATACCCTTTCATTCTCATAGCAGCATGTAACTAAGGTTTAGATGAGTGAACAGATGCATGCAGAAATCAGCCATGAGAATGGAAAACATTCATTTTCACAATCTGCAAAATCTGCTAGGTATGCATGAAACGAAGCCAAAGAGATCTCCAGCAGAACGCAATGTCACAGTCTTGGCACAATGGGGAACTTTCTCAGATGCTGCTTGTGCCAGCACTGGCACTTTTACTGTACAGCTGTGTTTAGAGATCACTGAAATACACTGGAATCTCAAAGAGTTAATAATACAACTGCTATTAAAATATATTTTCTCCACTTCCCACCTTTTCAGGAAATTAGATGTGATTTTTTCTTGTTATTGCAGCTACTGCTTTACATGAAGTAACAAGTTCAGATTTTCCAAGTGTGTTTCCCTCTGCAACAACATAAAACCTTATCAAACCCTTTCAATGAAAATCTGGTTTTGTCTTCACAGCACTTACATGACCCTGGCTGAGTGACCTCATGCAATGCTGAAGAAATCTCAAATTTTATATAATTTTTTTATTGTCATTATTCTCAGCTACAGAAGAAATGAGCATATGATTAGACTGAGTAGATTAGATTGAATTAAAGAGCATAGTTAAATCTTCTCTTAAATAGGAGGTTCTCAGAAATACGGCTTCTGACTTTTCAAGGGTGAATTACATGTCTTATTCTGTTGAAATGTAGATCTTACCAATTTAATGTCACAGCTGGTGCCTGGCCTCCAAAAGCCTGACTCTTTAAAGCCCAAAGAAAGCAACTGCACCACCCTGTTTCATTTTAGCATGTTGCAAACACGGGCCCTGGGCAAGAAACGATACATGGAAAAGCAGCAAAGGAGGAGACTGTATTCTTGAGTGGCAGGCTTCATCTGGCAGCTCCTTTGTGCCTCCTCTTGGTGAGGGAGTCTCAGGTCTTCCCATTCTTAAAGAAGGCACCTTCTTTTTTCCCTAAATGCCAGTGTCTTTTTTTCCTTAAATGCCATCGCTTGGAACTACTTGGTTTTAGCAGTACCTTCAGGATGAAGACCTTTTTTGGAAGTGACAGGGAGAGGTTTTCTGCAGAGGTAGCATTGTTTTCTGGTCTCTTGACCAGATTCTTTCTCTTTGGAAATCTGGCAGCTTCACACAGAAGGGGAATTTCATAGCTTATCTTTTGGGATCTTGGATCGATTTTAATGGCAAAAAGCATTAAAGGAACTTGTCACATGGCTTCTGGAACCACAGGGAGAGTCAAGGATGTCTCTACACTCCAAGGCTGCTGCTCAAGCACTTGCATTTATATTTCTTGGCAAAACCCGCATTTATGTACTCACTCAATTTCCAGAACAGGGTGAAAACCAGATGCCCTCCTTTGCACCATGCAGCTTACTCCCTGGGATGTCTACATGAAAGATACTGTGATGATGGGGTTTATTTTAAGGAGGTGGTTGATTGGTAGCCTACAGTGTTGCCCTTTTCATGCCACACTCTGGAAGGAAAAAAAAAAACTATGAAAGGAGGTGTGCTTGCGCCAAGGCAGTCTGTGAAGTATACCTTCCCTCTGATCTATGACCTGGAATCAGTCCCCAGAGGCAGGGAGGTAGAAGCTGCCAGGATGGCCCTTGGACTGCTTACAAAACTCTGCTGGAGTCCTGACATGAGGAGGAGGAAAATGAAAGGAGTAGTTTAGAAAAAAATACTTTTGTTTAGGCCAGATCTGTGACCTGTAAAGCTGCCTCAAAAGGGATACACAGCCTCTATACTTCCTTCAGAGGCTCCATCAAAAGGAATGCCTGGAATCTGCAGCTCTGTGCAGCATAATGTTTCACTGCTTACTCCTTCCTCTTTGTTATGCTCCAGAAGTGTGCATTACAATTTTGTACCTTCTTCAGTGACTTACTCCTCCTTTTGTAGGGTATCTCTCTTTCTTGCCATTTAAAAAATTTCCAGGGAAATTTCCACCAGAAGAATGGACAAATCATTTGTCTAAGTCAGATGCAACATCAGCATCCACCTCTCTGGCTTTTCCTGTAATTGACAATAATGATTTTTTGCAGTGCTTTGGGGAATGATTACTCTGTATTTAGGAAATCCAAGCAAAGTCTGCAAGTTTTTCAATATTTAATGAAAGGATGGTGCCTTTCCTACTGTGGTGAATGGGGTACAAAGCCATGCTTTGGGATGCTATGTCATGGGTAACAGAGATGCTTTCACATAAGTGAAAAACATGTAATTCCCACTCTGTGACAGCCTGGTGCAGCCACTTGGGAAAAAGCCACAACAACAAAAAAACCAACAACCCAGAACTAGTTCAATGTGGTTACTGCAAAGCAAGCTCTTTACTGAACGTGCTGTGAGGCTACCTTGGCAGGCCTACAGGTGGCTTCCATGAGATTGACAAATGCTGGGGAACCCATTTGCATGGTTCGATGAGTCCACAGGAGAGAAGATGGTGTGCAACCTCGGCAAGCGTTGAAAGCGCGAGTCACGGAAACACATAAAGTGCCAAAAGGGAACCGGCAGAACATTACACTTGTATGAAATGGGAGTAATCTCATTACCAGAGGTGATAACCATTGCACCCCTGATGGAAATGCATAATTACTGAAAACAGCTAATCAACTGCAAGAGCAGCAGGGTAGCCAGAAGCTCCTATCTAAACCATCTACTGTGCTTAACCCAGTTGAGTTGCTCCTCCTCCTCCATCACCTTCTACAAAAGGATCAGTAAAATATGCTGCACATACAGACACTCACATGTGGGTCCCCCCAGCTGAGTGATACAGTACTTTGAATTTTTACTTGCAAATGAAATATATATCAGTGAAGTCTCGGTCTTAATTCTACAAGATCTCAAGCACACCACACTTGCAGCTGTTCATTTCATAGCTACATCTGTAGATGAACATAATTTGGAATAACAGCCTAACACCCAACTTCCGTTGAAAAAAAAGGTGACACCAAGCTTCTTGCCTTTAAACTCTGACTTTGAGAAATCTTGCCCTTAATTTGCTAACAATATATATGGCTATGGACAGTAAGAGGTGGTAATTCTCAGGCTAATGGTAAGGTAAGTTGACCTGTTAATGGGATCTGGGGAACACTTACTCAGCCTCACTGGTGGTGAAACTGGTACTAACTGGCTGCTGGATTCAGCAGCTTCAAGCATATTGTTTTTTAATTTTTCTGATCCTTGCAGTGTCTATCCAGGCAATTCCAACAAAAGGAGGAACTGGCTTGAATTGTTTATCAAACTGCAACAGATGAGGGAAGAGTACAGAAGGAGGGAAAAAACAGCTCTTGGCAGTTATAAGTAAAGTATATAATTTTCCAGTTACAATTAGAAAAGCAGTAAAAACTGCACAAATTGTTTCAAGGTCTTTAAACAGGACAAGCTGCTGATGGATCTGGCAGGCTATTAGGCAAATGCATAAATGAAAATTTCCCTGGTAGTATAGCTGATGGTACCAGTTTTATGTCTGTTGAGGATCTGATTTCTTGATCACGTTAGCATACTAGGAATAGAACCACACAGGGACACCTGCCCTGTGATGCTTGAAAAAACAGCCATGGACCAAAATGTACAAGCTGTCCCTGGAGCACAGATATAAATCCAGGTCTGTCTTTTCTTAGGTTCATGTCCTGACCATTAAGCTTGAAAGTCAGCTTCAGGCCTAGATTTGGTCTGTGGCCCAGTTAGTATCTACTCATTTAAAGCGAATGGAGGATGTCTCTACCACAGGGCTGCATACATACAGATGGAGCACCAGAGTTTTATTTAGCAAGCAGGGTGCTGCTGTCATCACTCCAGATAAGGAGAAATAGGCCTGTGCTCCAGGCTTCCTGGACAAGTTTTCTAATCACTAAGAAAATCATGCAATCACACGTCTTACTTCAGGAAGCAAAGGGGCCTCAGGAGACCACCTCATCCATCTGCCTCCGCAAAGCAGGGTTAACTACCACTCTACACCAGACTGATAAGGGCCTCACCCTGCCAGGGCTTGGATACTCCCATGGAGCAAGGATAGACCAGTGCTCTGAACAACCTCTTCCAATATCTGACCACCTGCACGGGAAAGACTTTATTCCCTTTGTCTCCAGTAAGCATCTTCCTTCAGGCAGATTGTGGCTCTTGATTCCAGCCAGTCTTTGGCCTTCCTCATTCTGTGCTTACATACTCAGGTAATATTTCTCTATTTCTCCTTGGTAGCCCATTCCTGCATCCATTTCCTGTATGCTTTCTTTTTGTGTTTGAGTTAAATCAAGAGTTCCCTGTTCAGCAAGCTGTCCATCTGCTATGCCTGACTGTTCTTCCACCCTTCAGATGATTTTTTTTTGCATTTTGTGCAGATTGTCACTGAAGTCTGACTAGCCCTTATGAGCTCCCTTGCCTACAGGGGAAGCTTAATGTGGAATCAATTCTGTCTACCAGTTCTGAAGTCTTCTATCAGTTCTGATGTCTTGTGTCCTTGCCTTCCTCGCTGCCTTCAGGATCATAAACTGCAGCATCTGACAGCTCCTGCAGTCAAAACTGCTATTGACTGACAGTTCATTTTCATTCAGGATTCCAGCAAAGCATCTCCCCTAGTTAGTTGCTCAGCACTTGCACCAAAAATTTGTCTTTCTTGCATTCCAGAAATCTGGGTTTCTTGTGACCCATCATGTGCTCCTGTCAGTAGATTCTAGCATGGTTAAAGTTCTCCATGAGAGTCAGAAAGAATTTGAGATACTTCCTTCAGTTGTTTAAAGAAATATTTGTCCACAGTCTCTCTGTCACAGTCACCATCAAGACATTCCTATATTCTGGCTTCCCCTCTGACCCTGATCCATCAGCTTTCAGTAAGCCTTTTACCCATGCCACCATGGACATGACATTTATTTCCTCTTTCCTATCCTAGCCAATTTAAAATAAAAAGGCCCTGGCTTATGTGCTTTGCATGTGTCTCTTGTCAGAGTCTGCTAGGCAAATGTTGACTGCTCAAGGGCCTCAGACAGAAGATATATGTCTGATAACCTTTGCATGAAAGAGAAAACAGGCTACCACAAAAGGACAGAAACATTGTTGAGTAGGCACAAATGCAGACTTTCAAGCATTTAAGAGCACATTCAGCATTACCAGTGTGGCTGGGAATAGCACTCTTGAATGCAGCAGTTAATTCAAGGCAACTATAACATGTTCCAGTGCTTCAAAATACCTGAAATTGTGAAGCTGCATGATGAAGTAAAAACAAAGTCTATTGTTCATGATGTCTATTGATTCTAGCTGGGTAAAGAAGAAGACAGGACAGAACAAGCTACAGTCATGATTTCATGATAATTACTCAGCACTGGTGAAGTTGCTCCTGAAATACAATCTCCAGCTTTGGCCACTTACTTCGAGAGAGGTGTTGAGAGACTGTGGAGAGCAGTCAAGATGTGAGAAAGCTTTTGACACTGCTGCATAAAGCAACTTCAAAGGAAATGTGCTAATGTGACAAATGACCCCAAATGGAAGTTCTAGTTTCCCCTGCCAGATACATTCATCAGTAAAACAAACAAACAAAAAGATTTACACAATTCTATAAATGCGCTGCTTCACTCGAGGAATTGGGCTTGATAGTCATAGCAGATTTACTACATGTACCAAGTTTACTAAGCACTTATGCAGTTCAGTGTAAGAAAGCCACTTTTCTGGCTGACAAGGTAGGAACTTCCTGTGTGTAACTTGCCCATTTAAAAGGTAGCACAAGTTTTCTTTTCTTGAAGAGTGAGAGTCAAAAAAGGGCCTATAGGCTGCTCCATGTGAAACCCCAGGAAAGACTTCACTGACCTGAGAGGCTGCTGGTTTGTTCCACTGTTCCTCAGTAGCACCTCATCTGCTTCTCTAGCATTTCCTCACACCGTCTTCCACTTACCAACTCTTGGACCACACTGGAAAAGAGCCTCCCTGCCTCCAGCTACAGGGGACATAACCAGCTCATGGATGCTGCCTCTGCCATTATCTGGACTTCCTGCCCCTACCCGTTAAACATGCATGACATACATTATTATTATTATAATACTTTTTGACCTTAGTCTTGCTTTCCAAGACTACATGGCTTGGAAAGGTGAGACTTGTGTCTCTGTTCACCACTAGCAGCACAATGAAATCCCAGAGATTCTGTGGCAAAAAAAAAAAAAAAAAAAAAAAAAGGAGGAGGTCTCTGAGAGCCCTTGCTTACGGCAAAGAGCTGCCGCTCTTCCTGCAGGAAACGTCATCCCCATGAAGGCATGAGCCATGCAGCGTTTTGCTATGCAGCACCACACCTCAATGAAGAAGTGGACGTAGGAAGAGATGATGTCTGCTGACCAGGAATGGGAATTGCTGTCAGAGGCTAGAAGCCAGTTGCTCTTTCTGCTAGTTTCTGTCAATTCACATCAAGCACTACTCAGAGGTTGCTCAGTGCATGAATCACCTCTAGCTACAAAATAAAGCATATGTGTGCAGGGCTGCTTGTAACAGCCTCAAGCAATGAAAACCACAACCCACCTTCACATTTCCGGGCATTTCTTTTTTTCCTCAGCACTTCCACTGTACCTCATGGATGATAAGCAAATTTGACAACGTGAAGCCAGATTTTGAGGTCAGGTGCCCTGGCTCTGGCAATGCTGCTGTTGTTTTCCGCATGTGGGCCCTGAACGACCTTCTACAAAGCATCTACTCCAGAAAAACACATACTCAGATACAAGAGTGCTGGGTGGCAGACCCAAGCATCCTTCATCCCTCTCTCCCCATTCAATGACCTCTTTCACAGTTGGGCAGTAGCCAGTCACAGCAAGCATAGGATCATCTGGAGGAAGGGTCTTCTGCTCAGTAAGCCCGTTGCCCCCTTGCATCTCTAGCTCTCAATTCCAGAGACTGAAGGCAGATGATAAGTATCCAGTCAGGTGATGTGGCTGCAACTCACTGGTCATAGAACAGTCTCACTCCACATAATCTTTCTTTATTTCTCATTTGACAGCTGCTTCCATATGAAAAATGAAGAGCTAAGTCTATCTAAGAGATAGATGAACATTTTAAAAGCAACCTGTCTTATGGGCCAAGTCTGTATACCTTCCAACTCTGACAGCAAACCTGGAAACAAAATGCCCTAGCATTGCTCATTACTTAAGGGGGAAGGAAAGATATAACCTCCATCAAGGACCATGTGCTTCTGGGAGACATCAAGTTCATGTCCTTCCTTATGTGAGAAATCACAGGCACATTCTAGTCCCATTTCTCTGAATATTCTCAGTACCTCAGAGGGCTGTGGCAATGGCTGAAAGATCCCTGTGTGCTTCAAAGCACAAGGCTTATTGTGACACTTGCATATGGAATAAAAGAAAAACACATCTGGAGGACAAATGGGACAACAGAGGGCGAACAACTATTTCCCATTCCTATTAGGGTTCATTATCATTGGTGCAAAATGCACACAACAGGATATAAATCTTAGTCCCGTTGATGCCAAATCACGTGAGTTTTCCCACTGAAATAAGAGTTCCAAGGTTCTTCCTCATGGCACTGCCCTCAGAGGAGGATACATGGTTTGGCAACTTAGATATTTCACACTCTTATTTGTAATTATTGAAATTCTCGCTTTGATAAGAAAGAAGAAATTTATGAGACAAGATGGAAGCCAAAAGAAGTTACAGTAAAATCTCTACTGGGTCAACAACACTAAATATGATGTTGCAAAATCTAGAAGAAATTGTTCGTCATGTTTTTGTGATGGTAAGTTTATTAAGTGGATTCTTCTTAGCCCTCCACACAGAAGATTACTATTTTAATTATTTCAATGCTGCAATTGTGATTAAATAAAGCCTTGGATTCTAACCACAGAACCTTTGAAATAATTCACAGGAGCTACCTAATTCACAATTTTAAGTAATAAAAGTTTTGTTCTGCAACTATGACGTGGACAAAGATTTTTTAGTTTAAATATAACATAGTAGATACCCTTATAGCTATTCAGTTTATGTATTGCAGGACAAGCAAGTTCATTGTCCCACTCATGCCCTGTACCACTGCCTACAGCAACTGTCCCAGAACTGTTTTTCAAAGTGTGCAAGGAGAACTTCATCAGGGTCTCTTGAACAGCTTGATGGGCCTTTCAGTAAAGGGATGAGTGTGCCTTCTGCACTGCTGTCAGTCTTCGTAGAGCTGGAAGGCAGACACCCTCCCAGGGCAGGAGAAGGCCTCAGTGGCTATCCCGTGCTCGTTTGGATAACTGAGAATTAGCCACAAAGCACGTGTAAATCAATGCGTGGGTTATATGTGAATTATCAATTGTGGGATCTCTTCCTAGCCCGTGTATTTCCTTTGTGTTTGAGGCAGAACATGACCACTCCCAGATTTCACTTCATGCATATTTCACTCCATTTTTCCTTCCTGCACTATTTGTGCCATTTATCTTGTCCTATATTCACTTCCTTTTTTCCCCTACTTTTAGGAAAAGCATCTAATATCCCTGTAGCATTAGTTTTTCTTTGTTAATGTCAAAAAATGTTAATCCGTGAAGACTTGCTTCCTAGATAATGTTAATTCAGCTGCCAGTTTTATAATAGGATTATGCTTACCAGGATTTAAAAATCCCACTTGTTAGCTACAAAACAGACTTCTACTAACAGCTATAAAATCTAATTTAATCCCTATTGGCATTAACTAAATAGCTGAGGTATAATTTCTGTCTAGCTGCACTTAACACCCTGCTATTGCCATAAATATATAAAATTCCCTTTGAAGTTATAAAAGAAACTGTTTGCTAGGATAAACAGGGTCTCGTGAGTCCAATCATATGTTATCTCCAAGGCATAACAAATGTTGTTTACATATTGTAAGGATTTTGTGGACAGCGTATTTAAATAGATTCATCCATGTTTACATGTATTAATTTGCCCTTTTTCTCAAGAAAATGCATACTAAATTATGATCTATAAATATTCTATTTAAAAATAATTGGTTAATGAGTGGAAGATTTGGTCTGTGTGGAATCAAAGCTTAAAATGAAACCAATAACCTGACTAAGCTGGAAGAAAATACCAATTTGTTCCACGTATCCCCTTTTAATGCACAATTGTATTGTGAAACCTTAGAAGATAAAGTTATCTTAAGCCTGGCATAGAAGCAGCTATTTTGAGGCAATGTAGCAAGAGGCTGTAACAAGTATGGAGGAAAGAATGAGCCAGCCATGGTTTATAATCATCCTAAAATGAGCAGCCAGGATCTTTATAACCACTTGCTCCCAAATGAGGAACAACACAAGGATTTATGGTCTTCTGCAGCTCAGTGATCAAAAAAAAAGAAAAGTATTTATAATTATTTTCTCCCAATCTTGAAATAACTGGTAAGTACATTGTTCTGGAGAGGATAGCCCTACTGCACTGCAGTGAAAGAAGGATAGCAAAAGAGCCATTACAGCGATCCACAGCAGGCTGCACTATGTTATGCAGGAGTTAAACCAGCAACCTCAGAGCAACCAAGCTGCCTTCAAGATAGAAACTGTTAGTCAAACTCAGAAAACACTAGAATTTCAGCTTTCAAAAAGATGCAAAGTGCTGATCAGACTCCACAGTCAGCTTATCATTTTCCTTATTGATAGACAAAAAGGCAGGCCATTGTGTGATATTAAAGCCAAAAAGAAAGATGAGCAACCTCAGCAAAGCAGCTGACATAAACATCCAAATTTGTAGCAGGCTGGATTTGCAGACCTGTGGAGTTGTTTTTGGAGAGTTATACAATATACTTTGGACAGTACATTTTGATATGCTAACAACTGCACATGCCCCATACAGCTATAAAAACCACTGTCAAAACAGCAACTTTTCAAATGCAGCTGGATGTTTTGACTTACCTGTAATGAAGAAAAAAACTGGCAAGTTTTTCACTTTTTTGTAAAAGAATTTCTTGCTTGGAAACCCAAACTCTGGGCATGGCAATGTATAACCTAGGGCTGCATTAAGAGCTTTCATGCCCCTGGACCCTACTGCATACTGTGGAGCTGTGCAGATTTAGATGGGGATAAAAAAATGCATATAGTTCCTAATGCTCCATCCCTATTTGTTAGGGCTTTTATGACAGGGACTAGAAAAATCACAAGACTTGCATATTGTGTTCTATTCTGTATGTGAGTGCACATTAGGTTTGTAGCTCTGGATGCTGTCCACTATCAGTGAGCCAGAGATTTTGGGTATCAGCTTGTTCCATGAAAGTGTATTCTTCTGGTGTATAAAGCACAGCTTTAGAGTCTTTCAGAATTTGGAGAAGAAAGTAATTCACAGAATATGTAAAAACCAGGGCTTTAGGAAACCGTAATCCATGTGTTTTGTCTTCTGTTGAACAGAGATAAATTGCTCCACTCTAAGTTAAAGGGATGTCATGGCATGGGTTTGATTCATGGTGGAAATAAAAGGCTGACTTTAGACAGTTCTATGCTTATTTCACAACTAGCACAGTTCACATGCCTTCAATTCAATATATGCCAGTGTATAGGAGGAAGAAGCTCAAACTCCCTAAGGGCTTTATTCTGAGTTACTAATTTAGACACAAATGTCCTTAATTCCTTGTGAAATGTTATTTGAATAAGGACAGCAGAATCCATAGCACCATCAGTATTGTGGACTCCTGCTCATGGCGTGGAAGGAAATGAGGCTTTTGCATAGGTACTGGTGGTACCACCACTGAGTGCTAGGATCCTTTTATCTGGTCTCCAGAAGAATAGTAGATGAACCCAAAGATACAGATGTTAAACATCATATTCTTGGGAATCTTGGCAGCTGACACCTGCCAAGATTCCCAAGCCCAGCCATGACAACACACACCCTTACCTTCATCTGCAACTTCCACGTATATGGTTATGCTGTTTCCCCACCTGACATCAAAAACTCTTTTCTCTTACCCAGTATCTCACCACATTTTATTGTTTTGCTACCTTATAACACTACTATACTCCAGGTGAACAGGTATTGTTTAAACAGCTGGTAAACTAAACCACAGATTTCCCCATAATCTTCTGCATTTCTCTGCGGTTCTTCCCACTCTTCAGTGGGACAGGTCCAGCTTTGATGGCACCAATGCATTGGGAAAAGTACCATGCATTTCCACCTTTCCTTCCCTTCCTATCTTGCCCAAATCAGACCACAGGACCACTGCACCACTACCTGTGACCACAGAGAGTTTCTGACAAGTTTACCAAAGAGGGCTAGGGCTGTATTCTCTGTGTGTCCTATCACTTTCTGGTCCATGTCCCTACTAATGGGGGTCTGTGGGTTTCCTCACTCTTCACCTGCCACTCTGTTTTCGAAGTGTGGGCCTTGCAATGAGGAAGAATAAGCAGGGTGGACTACTGGCTATGAGCTCAATGAAATCAAATTTAAGACTAGGTTTCAAGATTAGTTGCAATAGAAACTTGGATACACAAACACATTCCAATGCCTGCTCATTGCCAACAAAAAAAAGCAAAGGAGATCTGGAGCAAAAGATGTTAAGTGCTGAGTACCCATGTGACTGAGACAGGGGCAGTACATTTATTGTTTCCTCACCCCTGGTGCCATTGCAGCCCTGACAACACAACACAACACAACACAACACAACACAACACAACACAACACAACACAACACAACACAACACAACACAACACAACACAACACAACACAAAACACAACACAACACAACACAACACCACACAACACAACACACAAAACAACACAACACAGCACATGGCTTTGCATACCAAAAAAGTGCCCAAATTTGATCCCATAGATTGTTTCTCAGCTACTCATGTAAACTGAACTTTTCACTATTAGCTTCATTTTCTGTAGCACACTTGAAACTCAGCAGCTCCCTTCAAACTAAGTGATAGGTGCTCAATAGCTGTGTAGCCAGGTTTGTCCTGCTACGAGAACAGATGAAATGCTGAAACTTGGTCCAGAAATGTGTAGCAACACATTCTAGTCCTGCAGTTAGCCTTCAGTACCCAGGTGTGCTGATGTGCCTGCAGACAGTCGACTACACACAAAAGCTGAAGGACTGTGACTTACAAGTCCGTACAAATATTAACTGTACGTTTAAAATATTTTCCCAGGTCTATTAATGTATTCCTGTCTGAAATCCCTGTTAATACTGAGCCAAGACGTCTTGCCTAAGTTTCTAGACACCATTCTGTCAGCAGTAGTAGTTGTATCAGTACATGTCCAAGTCAAACTTAATTGGATACATCTGAATCAGTGGAAAAAGAAGTAACTGGCAATTCAAAGGCTCTGCTCAAAGAGAAACAGGCATTACTGAGCTCATTAAGAAGAAAATTGCTGAATATTGCGATCTCCTTATGAATCCTCAAATCTTTATGTAAGGAAGATGATTGGCTTGTAGAGTAAAACAATAGGAACAAAAACTTTTATTGTCACAGTCAGTACTCAGGAGTGGCAGTTCTTCCAGGACCATGGTGGGATTAATGAGGAAATGAAAACACTTTACAACTTTCATAAAAATGTATATTCATCAGAACTCTTCAAGGATCAAAAAGGCCTTGCAGAGTTTCACCGTACAGTTCAGCTTCCCTACAATAAACCAGAGAGACTTTTGGACTCCCTCAATTCCTACAGAAGAAATTTCCCATGCTACTCAGACTTTTAATAATGGCAAGCCACTGGGGAAAGCTGCATTCCCATTTTAATTTTGTGCATCTTTTGAAGAGAAGTCACCCTACTATGCGCCTGTGTACATTTAATCATTCTCTACACACTTTATCAGCAAGCCTTCTCCCTGTAGGAGGAATACAATTAGGTACAGTACTAATTTATTATAAATAAAGCAAAGACCTGGTAAAATAACCTAGTTATCAATGTTTCATGCAACTGTGCCTATGAAGTACTAGCTAACAGTCTCACTATGAGCCTAGAGAAATACCTGCAGCATTGATAAATCCTAACCAACACGGCTTTATTAAAAAAAAAAAAAAGAGATTATCATCATATAATACAGGAAGACTGTTGGTTTTAATTGAAGTAACTAGAGATTTATGGAAACCAACTGGAGCTTTCTGCCACTAATACTATAAAATCCTTCAATAACATCAATAAGGAAACGCATCTCAACAAAGAAAGCCTCAAATTTTTTTTGTATACCATGCTGACCCATTTTATGTATTTATCTCCACCCCCAAATTTAGTTGAAGTGTTGTTTTATATGCAAGAGAATCTTGCCATCAATGATAAGGAATAAAAAGGTCAGAAGGTCTCAGATTAAGGGGAAAATGGTAGGCAAGGATGCCCTCTCTCCGGCATGCTGTTTGTTCTGACCCCAGGATCAGGTCACTAGAGAGATGGAGGAGGCATCCTCACAGGGAGAAATCTCCATAAAATCAGCATGTTTGCGGATGATCTGCTCTTAACTTTAATGAACTGAGAGTCATCTCTTACATATTTGTTATTCATAATGGAACACTTTGAAGGGTGGCCAGGCTTTAATCCTACTTTTTTTAGAACAGACAATTCAAAAGAATTAACTGATTTTTCCTTCTTCCATGACACAACACAACGAGTTTTTAAGTGGCTCCATGATACTAGGTAGGAACACATTCATGCTATGATTCTAAGAGGACATGCTTCAGATTTGTTAAATTGGTCCTTCCCTATACCTCCCCTTAACACAACCAAACATCCCCTCACTGCTGAGGAAACTGGGGAGAACAGGAGATGCTCAGGAGCCACTACTTCCCCTCTCAAGGAAGGGACATGGGGAAAGGACAGAGCTGAGGCTTCCTCTTTCCCAGCTTCTCTTGCTTAAGTGGTGGAGGAGAGAGCGGCTTTTTTCTAAAAGAGACAAAGTGACATAATGACACTTCACATTAAATAAAGCTTAGGGGCTTAAACTCTAATCAATCTGACATAATTTTACAGTGCAGCCCTGAATATCAATAATTTTTTGTTGGATGAATGAGGTCTATATAGTTCCCGAGAATCAACAATAAAATTCCCTATTTTCAAGTGTTTTGTGCTAGAGGAGTGCACAGACGTTTCTCAGCCATATGTACACTCCAAGGGATTGCTTTTATACCTCTGATACAAAAAAAAAACATGAGCAAAGGGAACATGGGGCTTTGTTTTGATTCTTAATTATAACACTGGCATTCCCCATGGAAAGAAAAGGCCAAATCTTAGCACTTTAAAAATTTGCCTGAGAAAATTTTCAAAGGTCATCTTTGGCAGGAGGGACTGTGCCCTGCCTGGCCTGATGGCACACTAAAGGGAGCTGCAGAGTGCAGCTTTTCAAAACCACCCTGCAGACCACAAACAAGATAAAGCCACAAATAGCATTGGTTTGGAGGCATCAAAATTCTCCAAAATTCTTGCCAAGAACCCAGAAAGGTACATAAAGACTGCAGTAGCAACCCCAGCTGTTCTCTTGCTAGGCTAACCTGGCAGCTAACACCTCCTGGATGCTCTGAAGAGCAGCACCAGCAAGATAGGATCCTGCTGGAAAAAATGCAGTTCTAGAAAACTTTCTTGTAAGGATGGTAGCTTTACACAACCCATGGGAACTAACTACAAAATCTCGGCTCACTATGTCCTTGGAAAATGAACGCACTGACGTGGAAATCTGCCTTACTCTGACAGGAAGAGAAAACTTTTCCACCTGGCAATAGATCCACCTGACCTACACGCACAGTGACTAATGCAGCTGTACAGAGGAAAGCTATAGCAGGGACTGCTGGCTTGGCTGAGAGCCCTTGAGACAGCTCAGCTCCTACACAGAGATCTTTCAACTTCATAAGATGCAATTCAGCTTGCTGGCTTATATGAATCATACAAGCATGTCAGTGCAGCCATTTTAAATTTTTTTTTTTTACAATCAAAATGAAGGCATATGCAGAACTTTTCCTGTGAAGATCTGAAATAGATACAGGCTATTTTTGTCTCTGAGTGTGATGCATTTGTGACCTATCAACACTGAAATCTGTATTATTTCTAATTTTATAGTTTTAGATTTTTTTTATTTGAACTGTTCACTTTAAAATATCACCAAGCCCATAATTCTGAGTAATTTCTTTAAAACGGATACCAACACTTGGGAAACTTCACATATACATCAGTGGCAAAGAAATCCTATCTTTGTCTGTTACCTTCCTCAGGGAAGGTAACTTCCCTTTACTAATATTCAATTGTTCCCACAACCAAAACTTAAATTTCTTTTTGAAATACCCAATGTCTTACACAGTCAGTCTTTTTTTTTTCTTTTTGAAATACCCAATGTCTTACACAGTCAGAAACCTTGAGAGGCAGCTGATGGTTTACATCATGTGACACTGTGCACCTGAACCTCTAAAAACAGCATGTGGATCCCCAACCAGGATTTGAGAACAGCATGACTTGTAGGGTATGTTCAGCAAGACTAAAGCTACCTTTGTAAAAGAAATTTTCAGCATTAGGAAGATAGCCTCTTCCTATCACCTTTCTTATTCTGAATTTTTGGAGACCTCCTACTGCTCTGCCTGGTCCCAAAGGTGTTGCAAAAGGCCCTGTGCTACTCATGCCAGGATCAGGTCTAAGTCTACTTTCAGGGTTAGTACTCAGCATACTATAACAATTTTGCTTTTTAGCCATTTCTTCCCACTGGTTCTCCTCAAAAAATTCACTGAAAAGTTTTCTTCTTGTAAATGCTGCGAGGTTGTTTCTGTTTTTCTGATTTAGTCAAAATATCAGCTAGAAAATAAGATTGAAAAGAAGGAGAAAGAGATGACACCTGAAGTTGTGTTCAGTGCTGTAGCTCTTGAAAGTAAGAAATGCAGGCACCCAAATGGTAAGGAGATTAGGGTATGGGAATGGGTTCCCCTTTTCTGGTGCTCTCTGTCAGCCATTAGAAAACAATTGTGAGGGTAAGGCACAAGGAAGGAAATCTTTCAAAACCTGATTGAGAGAAAATATTGCATAGAAAATAGTTAAATATTTCTATTTTATGGCTGCAGCTTCAAAAGCTGCTACTGCAACTAAATGCAGTTTTGCAAATGTTATCAGTTTGAGTAACAGGAAGCTCATCTTCCTCGTTTCCTTCTGAATGAGTAAGCAAATAGAGCTGTTGACATGCCAGATTATCAATCTGTTGAATTTTAACTTAATCCTAATGTAAACTACACAACATCTTGTTAAAATAGACCCATTAGATGTGGTTCAAACTTGCTGCTTGGACGTCATGCAAATCAAGACCTATAGATAGGCAAGTTCGGCCCAAGGCACTGTGAACCTTCAGTCAGGTCCTGGTTTTCCCCAAATTCAACATTTCTGCAGCAGTTTGAAGGAAGTCCATAAGTAGCATTTAAAGTAATACATGACACAGCAATAAATAGTCAAATTTACTATTTAAGAATTTACTATTTAATATTTAAGTACTATTTAAGAATAATGAATAAAGGTCAGACTCAGCATTGCTGAGTTTCCTAGTGGGTGTTTTCCCCTCAGTTTGAAATGACCCATTTGCAATGGGCCACTCAATACTGGACTTCAGTGCATGTTCTTGACATATCTTTCACACAAAGTCTCCAAACACTTCACAAACATTAATAAATTAATCTGCAAGAGCAGTAATAATTTCAGCTTCACATTAATAGAACCTAAAGTCTCAAACTCTTCCTGAGTACCTGTGGCAGATCTAAAAATGAAATTCAAACTTCCAATCACCTTGAATTAGGCTTCTCTACTAAATCATGCAATCATACAGTCTAATTCAGGTTGGAAGAGATCTCAGGAGACCAGCTCAAAGCAGCAGTAACTACTCTACACCAGGCTGATCACAATTTCATCCAGCCAAGGCTTGAATACCCTCAGGGAGGGAGGATACACCACCGACAGACAATCGCTTCCAGTCTCTGACCACCTGCATGGACAAGACGTTTTTCCCTTGTCTCCAGTCAGCAGCTCCCCTCATACAACCTGTGCCCAGTTTTTTTTCATTGCACCATTTCTGAGCTCCTCTGAGAAGAGTCTGGCTGTGCAGCCATTCAGCTCCCCTCAGGAAGTGAAGTGTCCATCAAGACCAAACTCAGCCATCTCATCTCCAGGATGAAGAAACTCAGCCCCTCAGCCTCTCCCCCAGTGCCATGATCAGCCTGATGGCCCTTCATGGGCTCCTTCCCATTGGTCAGCCTCTCTCTTGTCCTGGGATCCACAGCTTGGCACAGGGACTCCACAAGGAGACTATCAAAATCAAGTGGAGAGGAAGAACCCCTCCCCAGACCTGCAGGGTGCAGCTGTGCCAGCACAGCCCTGGGGGTGGTTGGCCACCTTTGCTGCAAGGACACACCACTGACCCTGTGCAGCTTGTTGTGCAACAGCACCCAGGGCCTTTTGGGCAGAGGTGCCTTTCTCCAGGTTTCAGGAACATCCCCCAGCCTTGACCTTTCAGTGATGACAGGCAGCAGCTTCATGATGACACACGACAGCTCCCTCAGAGGCCTGCAGTGTGTCCTGTCTGGTCCCATAGACCAGCTCATTTAAACAGACCCTAACTCCATCCTCCCCTACTGTGGCTGCTCCCTCCCTCCCTCAAGTTTTGCTTCTAGGCCTGAGACTGGGCAGACTCTGACAGTAAAGCCTGCAGTCTCATGGAGAAATGCATCCATTTGACTGGTTTTTCCTTCTCATTTTTACTGCTGATACACTTGTAGTAGCCATTTTTGCTCTCCTGCTCATTCCTCACCAGTTTTGATTCCAGACAAACTCTGAACTTCCTCATTCTGCTCCTACAAGCCTGGACCACAATTTTCTGTTGCTTCTTGGTAGCCTGTGCCCACTTCTACCTCCTGTCTGCTTTCTTTTTGCATTTAAGCTCAGGCAGGGGCTCATCTGTCGTCTCAAGTTTCCATTACCAATGTTCCCCCTAATTTCTTTGAAATCTTATACCCAGTGGCGTAACTTCACTTCAACAGAGCTAGAGTTTTATCACCCTTGAGAAATTACTACTGTCAACTTTGTCATCTTGATCATAAAATTTTGTTTTTCTGTCATGGTTTATCACAAATAAATGCTCATGCTATAAATTATTTTATATAATTACGCTGCACCTAAAAATACTTCAGTTTGATACACAACTACATCTTGTATCATCTTACAGCAGCAGGCTCTGAAATGTGAGGAAACAATACTAATTCAGTGTGACAGGAGATATAATCTTAGTCTTTCAATACAGAATTTTAGCAACTGGAAAATGATTTCCAATCATCTTCAGCAGCACACAGGAACATCCAGCAATGCTATTTTCACTTTTGAGAATTAAAATAGGTACATGCAAACTCTGTAATGTTCTTCCTTTCCAACATACCTGTAAAGAGCTGATGGTTAAAGAGAGCACTGTCCAATAGAGCCCTTCTGGAAAGCATTAACTCACAAGAATAAAATTTCATCCACATTTTTGAAAGGACGTGGTAAAATTTTCAAGCCTGTTTTCCTAACTTTCTGGACAATTCATTTATACTCAAACCCTAAATGCTGCTTGCTGTAGTCTGAAGCATGGAGACACAGTTAGGAAAACCAACAAATGTGAAAATAATGTGACAGCAAACTTACATTCCTGTTGAGAAATACCTTTCACTAGGAACCATTTGCACCAATTTCTTGTATAAATTGTTTAAGGTGGCTGACTTGGCAGTTACGTTTAAGGTTGGACTCAGTGATCTTAAAGATCTTTTCCAACCTAAATGATTCTATGATTCTAAGACATGGAACATACTAAAATGGTTACTTCCACATATTTAAAAAAAAAATTGTTTTCAAGTGAAACTAAATGCATGTTAGATAATTCTTTTTCCACAGTTTAATGTTAACAAACACTAGGCACAGGTACTTGACACATCTACATCCATCTCCCACTCTGCTCTCCATCCCCGTTCCTAACACTGATAAGCTCAGAATCTGACTTCTCTTTCCTTGAGAAACATCCCTAACAGCATTGCCCCCCAAAATTTAATATTTTGGAAAGTATATCTTTCCAAATGCCCCAAGGCTCAAACCTAGACACACGCTGTTTTGCTCACAACCAGAAGACACTTTTATTTCAATAACAAACCGCCCACCTGGTGATTCTGAACTAACGCTTCCTTTCCCACTTCTCTTCTTACAGACTGTTTCTTCCTCTTCTCTAAGAAACGTGTTGCAATAATAGCAGTATCTCCCACTCTTCTGTGATGACAGCTTATGCCCAGTTCTGTATTCCTGCAAAACTCCCTCCCCGCTTACTCACACGGGATCTCTTTGAGATCTGGGTAACCAGATTTTCCCAACGCCTTCACAAAGCCTATCACTGTGACATTACTTTGTATATCTTAAGAGTTATCTTTGTCTTTCTGGTTGTCACTTCCTCAAGGCAAAGGCAATGTTTTCCCACAAGTTCTCTTTAGTGCTGATTATATCACACAGACAAGTTTTAATTACCTTTCTGTTCAGAGCAACACCATCTTCACAGTCCAACACTGCACAATCTACATTTAGTGATGGGATTTTTCTTATCTTCTTTTCATCATCCGCAGGTACATACAGCACAGCCCGTCTGGGAACATACTTGTGTGATGATGTAAAGCGATAACTAAGCTTAGGAACACCAGCTGGCAGGGAAGAGTCCACCCTGTAAAGGATATTGTTGAAATTAGACTATTGGCAGCAATGCTGTAAATAATACTTGACTATATTTTAAAAGCAAGACATTCCTACCTAGATAGTGGCTGGGTTTGGGCTATTTATATATTTTTTCACCTTTGAAGAGCCAAGTTGGGGAGATACCGGTATTACAGTTGATTACAATGTAAAACTCCAAAACCACTGTGTTTAATAGAAGTTGCAAACTTAATCATAATTGAAGACCTGCCAGGGCTGAGGTTTATCCTGCAGCCTTAATTACACTGCCTGTTTTGGGTGCTACAGCAAGTATGAAATACAGAAGGATGGTGGTTGGTTTTTCCCCTCTCATAGGACTCCTCTGTAGGATGCAGACTGTGCTGGGAATGGATCAGGAGTGCTTTGGGGAGGAGACTGCAATCAGCCACATTTCCTCCAGGAGCTGGATGCCACGCTGTGAATGAAGCAGGGCTGCTGGTTAAAACAAACACAGGTTTGTGAAGTTCATTTTACAATGAACTTAGCCTTATATCAACAAATGTATTTGCATGGAAATTTTAAATAAGCAAGATGGATGGAGGAGAAAATGAAGAAAACAGAATGAAAACCCCATGTAGTGTGGAACCTCGTTACTCTCTTCAGACCTTCAGATCCACCGCACAGACTTCCATTGACAGAGTTCATAAACTCACCAGCATCAGCAGCAGGTTTTTGGCTGTGGTGTCATTTAAAACTTGCAAATGCTTTGTGCACCACACTTCAGTGCAGGTGTGAGACTTTGGTGCCACATGGCTTGAGAGGATAACATCCCTGTGGCCCGTAGGTGTGAGGTCTGGGGTGGTCTCCACCACATGCCAACATTCCTGGTGAGGCCCAGCTAACCCGCTCCAGGCAGGAGCTGGGTGAGTGCACTTGGAGGCTGTGGGACTGCCAGAGGAGGCTGCTCTTGAGTGCCGTGGGGAGCTTGCTTTGCTCCATAATTACAAGCACAGAGAAATAAATTATAGAGAGTACCACTGTGTTTCTTGGCCTTCCAAAAAAAAACTCCTTGCCTGCTCCTGTTCCTCCCCACTGCATGCTGTACCCCCCAGGCCTATTCTGCTACATCACAGATGAGGACAAAATAAGACAATTTACCTTCATACTAAGCACAAGGCACTTACACCACAAAATAATCCTGCCATATAACACCATTACGCATTATCATGTATATTATTCAGCACTTTGAATAATGCAAAGCTTTCCTAGCACCATGCTGAACATGTCATTATCACATCATGTCAGGGACCCATGCATTTTCCTATGCCCCTCTTAATAATGCTTCCCAAGTTGCTAGACTTGGATGACACATGGCTACACACACGTGTGGGTTTTCTTCAAAGCAAACATGACTAACACTCTCAAATGCTTGGAAATGAGTCCAGTCAATCTAAATCAGAGCCAAGGTGGTATGTCACTGACGGACCGCTGTAATACTCGCCTTTCTAAGCTGAATCTGTTGAAGAACCCTCTCTTTCCCTAGAGTGTGCACCCTAAAAGCTGAATATAAGACTTGGGTTAAAAATATGAAGAAGGCTTTTATCACATTTTACCTCAGTAAACTAAATTGAAAAGGAAAACTATTGCATCATGTCATTGACTGCATCTCTGCCTATCCGGTGTGGATCCACTTGAAGAGCCTACAAAAACCACTGCCAGGCTCTTCTTAATTCAGTTTAAGAAACAGGACACCTTGGCAGTTAAATAGAAATTATTTTATTCAAAGTCACAGTGTTACCCTTGTTAATAACAGCAATAGCTTCAAGATTTAGGTGGTGGAGGTCCTATCAACACCTGGAGACATGAAATTGAGATCCACTGAGCCCCTCGAAAATATTGTCTTTGCCTCTCTGTCACAAACTACTTCACATTTCCTGCTTCAGGCTGAAGTGGGGATGCTAACAGAACTTGTGGCAACTCAAGTGGCTGCTAGACAAATCCACTTAATCTCATTTTCTTGCCGTAGTACACTTTGGGAGAGCAAGGACTAGGTGGAAGAGTGGTTTATCTCAAATGGAAAGACGAGGATCTTTTTTCAGTGTGACACAGAGGTCAGTAGTCTGCAGTCCTTCCCTAAACATATATGAGAGAACAAAAGTGATTCGTTTCTATTCTCTTTCTCTGGTGGCTTCAGCCTTGTGGTTCCCGAGGGCACAAAGGCGTCAAAGAGCTCAGCCCATTAATAGTTAACTCCAGCCTAGAGCTAAGCAGCCCCTGAAGCACCCTTAATGACTGCCCCTCACCAACCCTCCAACCCGCCAGAAACCTGATAGACGTGGCTAACACCATAATCTCAGAGCATGCTGAGATGAGATGTCTCTTCTGTCACACATGTTTCCCAGGATTTCTTCTGGGCTGTCATCAAACCAGGGGCTGTTTGACCAGCCGTTTTCCCTCTCACTGCTGCAAGCCCCATGAAGGCAGCCCTGCTCTGCATACCGCACACCATGGCGTGTAGTTGCGTAGGTGAAAGCACCGTTACCTGCAGACCAGATTTAGTCAGGTGTCACCATCCAGGTCTATGAACTTGTGTTTAGATGGAGGAGCAGTACAGCTACCTCAGCAGACCACCTGACTCCAAAGAAGTGATAGACTTAATCCATTAAAACTCCATCACTTAATAGGCTTAATGCTTGAAATGCTACTGCCTGGTGACTATTGGTATCTGCTCCTCAGCTAAACAACTTTGTAGCCACATGGGCTCAAACAACAGGTTTCTCAGGTCACAAGTTATAAAAAACATACTGTCGGTGTGTCAAATTATTAGTTTTATGGGATATCTTAGCAAGTTGAAGAAGAAATAATTTTTTCAAAAGGTATGGCCAGGAAAAAAATATATACAGCAGGAGCTGGTGTCAGTGGGCCAACACAGAATCCTTCTCCTTTCAGAACTAAGACCTCTAGAAATATTAATAAAATAAGAGTTTTCAACAAGTATCTTTAGGTCTGACTGCAGTAAATGATATCACATGCTAATTCTTTGACATATATTCTTTGACATATATTCTTTAATCATCACTATGCATTTTCCTTGCAAAGTCATATTTTATGTTCTACAATAAAAAAGCAGAGGAAGACATGGATTAATTAATAGATCCATTTGTCTACAGACTTATTTTAAACAGTGGCAAGGCTTGGGGTGCTCTGTATATGAGCAGTTAGCTACTCTGGTAGGAAACACTCCTGATTATCTTGACTTTTGTTATTTTGATAGAATAAAAAAATCCCCAGCAGTTGCTTTTTTAGGACAAAAAACCCACACAGCACTGCAGTCTCGATTATACTGTTAACCCTGTGCCATAAAGAGGAGGAAAATCTTACATATGTTTCCTGGCTCCAAGTATTTTAATGATTCAAACTAAGCTTGACTATGCTTTAAACTAAACACATGGACAAAAGCCAAGTGAATTTGCTAAGACAATGTTTCTTCCTTTAAGCACTGTAAGTTAAAACAAGGACTAGGCTATTGGGTAATGCTCATTAAATTGTTTTACAGCAGCATATTTTCATTCATAGCATCTGGCAGCATGCTGAGTGCTCTTGGGTCTTGGAAATAAAGCTAAATTTCTTCAGCAAACATAACACTCTACTAAAGTCTTCATCAAATATGTAAAAGTAGCTGGCAAGTTAAAGTTACTCATGGTCCTCTGAGAACCATTTCACCCAAGAGTGAATAGTTCATCCTCAGGAAGGAGAAAAGAAAACCTATTTGACTGCTAAGAGACAGTGCAGTTTGCAATGGCAGCCATACAGCGTGACAGTGAACAGTGAAATTACCCCAAATTATGCAAATTTCCCTGCTGTAAACCGCATTTTCACATTCCAGCATTGCTCATACTCAAACACATAACTGCACACACCTGTGCAGTCACATTGGAGCCAACAACATATAGCTCACAAAGTGAAGTACTCGCACAAGTGATTTCCAGCACTTTAACCTGTGCCTCTGTTCTCTGTTTATTTGCTAAATCAAATCACTCCTGGAAGATCAGCCAAACACACAGAAAAATATTCATTGCTCAGTAGGCTGTCTTTCCTTCTGCAATCTTTGGCATAGTGCTGGCGAAGTGTTTGCAAAGAGCATTTTTAGACATTTCACTTAACTATTAAAAAATCTGGATAATTTCCACAACATGTATTTTTGACCTCTGTGCATGTAACCACATACCATGATATCTGTGGAGCTATGGAAGAGGGACGGAAATGATCCAAGACCCACAACACCCCCTGAACAAGACCCAGCTAGAGCAGGAAAACCTCCTACAAATTATTTCTGCAATACGTGCAAAAAAAGACCCACTTCAGAGAAAACATCTTGGTTTTCCTGTGTTGAATTTACCGGGGAGTAGCACACCACCGCACACAAATAACCTGCCAAAAACAAAGGAAACTTCTATGGAATTACAAAGCCCCGCAATTTGCATAGTAATTCTTTCTAATTAAGAAAAGAAGATACAAGTTGTTTGTTATAAACATCAGCAGGCCCTGTGCAAATACGAAGGGCTCGCAGCCGCGCTGAGTATTTGTCGAATCAAAGCGACTCGCTGGAGAGTTTTATTGGTACAGCTGCGGCACATGCATTTTATCACACATGCTAATAATCCTGGTTATGGCACTAACATTTTAATCATTTGTTCTCTGGGCTTGTTTCTCAAACAATTAGCACTAATGAATGGCCAAAATACCTCGGATCATATATGTCTAATTGCAGTCAAGAGCGGTTATTGTCCGCATGTACATTTCAATTCACCTCTGGGGATAATGTTTGTTAATTGTATTTCTTTATATAGCAAGTGAAAAAAGGCTGTTCACTCAAAAAGGGACTAAGTGTTCTCTTCTTTCCCTTTGTTCCCACAAGAAGCTAAAGTCACTTCAAGAGGCACTTAATCCCATCATCCATGGTTACAATTGCCTTACAGCATCAATCAAAAAGAATCTGAAGTAAAATGATGCAGCTATATTGTGTAATTAAAAGCAATTCAGGTAGTTATTACTTGGGGCATTTTCCAGGTCCAAATACTTAAAATGGCACTGCAGGGTTTCTAAATACTGTAGTGTTTTAAATTTGGTGAACTACAATATCTCACAGAGAAAGGGAAGGAATATGCAAAAAAAAAAAAAAATCTCCTAGTGTGTATTGTAAAGCAAAAGAAAAGAAGAGGAACAGCTAACGTTTGAAGTGACAAAATCTACAAGTCTCCATATAAAAGGGAAATAAAAATATCAAGAAGAGAGAAAAGGGGAGGAAAAAGAAAAGGACAGCAGTTTTCAAGGAAAAGAAATTCCTTGTAATTGTTAAAAAGTTAACATGTGAAAAAATGCTAACATTTCCTCGAATGGAAAACAAAAGCTCATGTCACAAGCTTTACCATCAGAATACAGGTCCCCAAAATCTTAGTGCTCTCCTAGTGGAAATAAATCCGGGTAAAGCAAGCAACTCTTCTTTAGGGGGAAAAAAAAAGAAAAAAAGGAAGAAAAAGACAAATACTTAGGTTAACAGTGAAGAGTTATGATATTTACTTTTGAATAAAATGTAAGGGCAGGAACTTTACGTAACAACTGCCGCTAACCCTGATCCAATTATGCTGAAATTAAAACTGAGGGGTTATCAACATACCAAACACTCAGCTTTACATTTTGATTTCTTCCTTTGTTCCAGACTCAGTACGGTCATTTCCCTGACCCTCAAAAAACTAATTAAGAAACCCCCCAAACCTAAGCCCTTGCTAGGGCAGGCAGAAGCCACCAGCTCTCATGGTTTGAGATCTCTTGACAAGCAGTTTTCTTTACCAGGAGAGGCTTTGTCTGATTTTAAACTTCCCACCATAAGGCTGATACTATCTCGCACAGATGTAATGTGAAGATTAATTCCCCTGAAGCTGATGGAAGACATAAAGGTATAAAATTGGCCTCCCAAAAGTGTGAAGAAGGTGAAAGAATAAACCCTAACACTTCCACAGCATCCTAAGGGAGACAGGCGGTCTGCACCCAGCTGTGGGGACTGAGAGTGGTGAGCTGAAGAAGCGCTCATAAAATCTCAGCGAATTAAGAAATTTAACCCCCGTAACAACCAGCTTTGGATATCAAAAGGGACAGATTGGAGGGGGGTGTTGCTCCTGAGAGCGCTTGCCTGCTGGAAAAACTGTAGCAGGGAGAAATGAAAAGGGGGCTTCCAAGTGACCTTTCACAAGCACTCACTCCAACTGATCAGGACACATTGCATTATAGCCAAAAACCAGAGAGCTGAACCAAATGGGGAAGGAAAGCCCCACTGATCCAAAAAAAAAAAAAAATTATGACACAGAGAAGTGTGAGTGGAAATGAAAACTGAGCACCAAATCCAGAGTTGCTGGAAAATAATTTTAGGAAAAATATGTGTCTTTGTCTGCTATTTATAATTTTTTCCTATCTCAAGTAAATCAATGTAAGTCATATAGCTGGGCACCAGAGGAAAGACTGAATACAAAACCAGGAACTTACTGGCAAAGGCTTAAAATCATGGACCCCTAAGCCATAAAATGATAAAAGGCTATCATAGGTTAAATAGTTAACCAAACTTTCTCCTCCCACCAGCACAAAATGTAAAAAAAAAAAGACCTTTTATTTACCCCACCATGTTCTTTCAACTACATTTGACCCTGTTGTTTTGGTTCACTCTGAGCTCCATCATGCCTTAAATTGCTTTGACTGAAGATCAGGCATTTTTTTTCTTCTCAATTCAAAATGGCCAAATTAGACAGCTAGAATAAAAATAAAAGGACCACTGGCTTCTCACATTACCAACGTCTCCTGTTTTAAAGGCCGCAAAAATAGTCTGTTTGTGAGGAAGAGAAGAGTGCTACGGTTCTTTGAGTTAAGAAGTGAATTTTAAAAGAGATTTAAATAATGGCTCAGGGTGACAAGGGCTGCTGCTTCCTACTAATGGCAACAGGCTGCTCCTCTCGGGCAGCCTGTGTGTGTGTGTGTTTGCTATCATCCAAGGTTAATTGGTGTCCTGTCTTGGGGAGCTTTAGCATATGTGACATACAGTTGAGGTTTTGCTCCCTTCCTTACGGTGTGGATAACTGAGAATAACTCGTCATGCCCATAAAGTATTCTCGAGCTGAGCTGTACCTTGCTTTTCTTTTACCATTGACAAAGTATCTGGCTTCTTGGGATGCTTTCTGCTGCTTAATCAGACCCACAGCACTGCAGGGCAATGGAAAAGCACTCTGTCTGTTTGTAACGCATTCACTTTGCCACTTTCACCTAAGGAACATAAGCAGTTAAAATAACAATTAATTTCCCTGTCTTCCTACATATAAAGATTTAGAAATAAACACTAAGTATGGACAGAGATTTTTTTTTAAAGAAAATTTTAAGTGCTTTCATTTATTTAACTAATTCAGTTTCTAAGTTGCATTTTTTAACTCTACAACACTGTAAAGAGGTTTTGCAAAATTTTGTTTAGCTGTATGTTTTCCTAAGGGAAACTCTTGCATTACATTCTTTTAACAAAATTTCAACTAGCAGCTGCAACAGAAATTTGCAACACATTTTAAATAACAAAAACATCCCACAATAAAGATGTAGATCCAAGACCAGTATCAAGAGATTCAGAAAAAACTATGCATTAGCCTTTTTTGAGGTGTGCATTGAGAAGTAAGAAGTAAGAATATATTGCTTTGGACGTATGATGTTGATTTATCATTTGTTTTCATTTGCTTGGTTTTGGGTTTTGTGTACAGACAAATATGCACCAAGTGTTATCAGAGCTATGTGGCACAAAAGAAAAAGCATGCCTTTGGAGGCTGAGAATTTTCCAATTCAAGGCGAGGACCAGGCATATATAACCAACAAGCTGTCCTGGAATATCCCATGCCAAAATCTGTCTTAGGAAGTGAATATATAAAACCCACGCATCTGCAATGGTTGCAGTTTTATACAGTGAGGCCCATCCTGGTGGCCTCTGCAGAAAAGCTGAACTCTGAAGAGATTCTTTATGTTCCTGCAAAACCATTCTTGGCTCTTCCAGTTCTCCCCTCCATCTTACCATCAGGTACTTCCCTTGCTCCTAACACTGCCCCAGCCTTTTCACACACTGAATTTGCAACCACGCATCTTGGTGGACATACACAACAATTGGTAGCTATGTTTGGGCAGAATTTCTTTTCTTACTGCTCATGCTTTTCCCCTCTTTTCTTCCCCACTCCCCTCCATTCCCTCCGCGTCGGTTCCCACACCAGGACACCGGGAGCATCCTCACCACTGAGCCCTTGCAGCCCCTGCCACCGACCCAGCTGTGTGCACATTGGCTAAACGCTACAAGGTCAAGATCGAGACCAGGATTCAAAAATTCCACGCTAATTACTGTGATTAAAGTCCGAGTCCCAAACTCATCCAAAGACTCCTGAGCAGTTTAGGAGCAGGCTGCTAATGAGTTATATACAAAATAAGAAACAGGCACTTGATAAAGTCAGAATCAATAAAGTGCCATTCCTGCCTGTTAAAATGATCTTGCCATCCATAACACAGAGTCACTATGTTCACCAGAGCCTGTGCAGGTTAAATATCCACGTCTGCATGGCGTGAGAGAAACAGAAAACAGTACAGTCTTTGAATCACTTCTGATTTATATCTGAGTTAAAATAAAATTACGCTATAGTTGTGACTGACAATATTTAGCAGAAGGGAATGAATGGAGTGTCAATACTAGCGCTGCAGAAGTCAGAAGAAAGAAGGAATTTGTCATCCACTTCAGCTCTTTCAGAATTTCTGATTTTTTATTACAAACTGTTGTCTTCACAGTTTTGGTTGTGGTGGGGATATTTTACAAACTGAAGGTACCTTCACACTTCTAAGAATTTTTCACTGGTAGACCATATTTTATCTTGATTTGCAATTTACATCAGTCTACACTTAGTCAAGCTAGAAACATTTTGATGATTCCTGTACTTAGAAACATAGGGAAATTATAATACTAAATAAAGCACAGACATTTTTACCATATAGGAAAAAGAAAACAATATTGCAGTCTCCTCTGCATTTTGAAATTGCTCCTGTAAACCCACTTGAGCATATGCCTAGCCCAGAGAAATCAAAAGGACTAGTCAAACACTTACAGTTAACCATGTGCTTAAGTGCCTCTAGGACTGAGGATTAATTTTGAATTATGAAACTGTTCAATTTCCATGTGTTCTTAGGCTATACATGGGTCAACCTGCTTTTCTCAGGTTTTTGTATAGAGACTTGTGCAAAATTGAGACTTAGACATATACAGATGCAATCCAGGTGGTGAGTATCTTTTAAACAATATAAAGATGCTCAATTTTTTGGGGGAAAAAACCCAAAGCTGCATGATATTTTCAGAATAAGATTAAAAGTAAAAATATGATTTATGTTTAACCAAGCATTATTCTGTAGAATTGCTATATTATGCAGAGGAATTATTAAGAATTGTTTTGTATTAAACTGGACTTATTCAGAAAGTTTTCTATGCCAAATAACTGAGCAGTGAAGAACAATTTAGCAATTAGTAAATATCAAACCGCTGAAGAATAGAACTATAAAACTACAATGCACTACAATTACATAAAAAAAGAAAATGTCGTAATTACATCAAAGCTGATGCAATATGACAGAAAAAAGGAACGAATACACAATGCTATTAGTTCAACAGCAATTGTGGCCACACTAATTGAAAACCAACCGCTCTCTGGTTTTGAATACAAACCTGGTGGAAATTTTAAAATATTTCCTAAGCGGACGATAAAGAAGAATGCTTACAAATCCTGCAGTGCTCCAGGCAACACTTAACTTTGGAAATGTCTACAGGCAGAAATACAACCCTGCAATATGGCTCAGGATGGCACAAACAAGCATCTGTGTTTATTTTTTAACTAGTGGATTTATAAGAGCAATGAAATCCCTACATAAGCATTTTATATTGACCTGATATGGACTTACTGTTTTAACCAGCTTTTTAACTAACTCCACAAGTTAATAAAGGCAACTACATGAATCCTTACTGCCTACACATTAAGATAAGAAAAGCATTCATTAAGCAATATCCAGACTGTTTTAATTACAGGAATATCATTCTTATTTGTAGTATAATGTTCGTTAAGTACAGTATAACATTTTCTTAAAATGCCCCAGAGGCAGTTAAACTCTTGATTAGCTATTAAAAAAAAAATCTCCCTTAACTTCAATCACAGGAGTTAATGCCTACTGCAATGAAATTCCAGCACTTATAATCATGCAAAAATGTCATATGCAAATCTCATTAACCATGAAAACATTATATAAGATCAAATGAATCTTCTGTGCTGTTAGCACTACTCAATGTTAGCAAAACGTCAGAATCTTTCTATGATGATTGTGGTAGTAACAATAACAAGCCCAGCCCTATTTTCTTTGAAAATCACATCAATTGAAAACCAGCTCTTATTTTATTAATTTCAAAATATAGCAAGGAATTCTCAAAAATTCTGACTTCTATATTTTCATGCCTTTAACTACATCTCTGTTCTATTATCCAATGTTAAAACATACCAAACTAGTAGCAGTGGATGGATTAAAAAACATTATAAAGACAGAACCTTCATGATCTCCAGTAAATAAACCCTTTATTTAAGTGTTTTATTACCCAATAATGAAACTTCCTTTTTTTCCCTGTGCCTTTTCCAGTACATTACAAAATTTAACATATTATTCTTATTGTACAGAGAACAATGAAATATTTACATTTTCTTCAGCATTTATCCTGCATCTGCTCCTTATTCCATACATGTTTTGAAAAAAAAGCTGTTAATTTTTTATTTGCTAACACCACCAAGAATTAAAAAAATCGCGAACAACATGACGCATTAAAAATTGCACTATTTTTAAAGTGCATATTGAAACATTATTTTCTGGTTCTGTGTATCTGACTTTGTATTTTCAAGCTTTTTCAAAGCTAAAAATTTTCTTGGCAAGTAAAAAATAACATAAAGGTGAGGTTTCAGGAATCCAGGATTAAAGGAAATAACAAATACGGTGACATTAATGATAAATAGGTGCCAGTTGTCAGCTCATTTTGATCTTTCACACAAGCAACTGAAGGATAATTTTATTATATGGGAACAGGCATGGCAAACCCTAACTCCGCAATGGCCCTCCAAAACCATCTCCTTAGTATGGTCAGCAAACTAAAAATTGCAGATTTAGCACCCACCAGTCTCTTCAAGCTCAGCACCTCCCTAGCCACAGAGTTCCCCATAGCGAGTGATCAGCATTTGCTGCCCTGAAAGGGACAAACCCTTCACTCTACTGAGCTGGTGGGTCAGGTCCTGCCACCCCCACGGGTGCATATTTGGGGGGTGTGGTCAAAGCCCTGGGTGCACCTTTCAAGGGCGGATTCAGACATAATCCTCCTCCTGACTCAGGCAGCTCCTGATGTCCCGTGAGGAGGTGAGCATGCCTGAGGAATATGAACCCCACCCCAGGGTGTCCACAGCAGGGAACTAATTTCAAGGAACACATTGGTCATATCATTACAGCCTGTCCTACCAGGCATAAGCTTTGCTGTGTAGGCAAGCTCAGAGACCATAAAGGTGCTGAACCTACCAGGCAGATAATATGAATGTGTGATGAAAGATAAACATTGGCCAAGGAATACGTTTTAACACTAAATTAGAAGATTGTTATAGCTGGTTTTTTTAGCCCTACTCCTAAGCTACTGTTATAATTTAATTCTCTAAACATTTTCACAGAACTCTTCAGATTAGCTTTGCCACATCCCAGGAAACTCAGAAACCTGTCCTAAAACCATGGCTCCCAGGTCCCAATTTCAGATCCCCCACTTAGAAAGTCCCATCCTATTTGATGGTCAGTTTGTCATCAACATGGACACTTTAAAAAATCATCCAGACTGAAAGTCAGATGGGGTGAAAATCAAGTTCTCTGCAAATCAGTATGATTTTATTTTCATTAGAAAAAAAAAGGTCAAATTATCAGATAGCACCTCTTTTTGGGGGCACCTGATGGGCCTGAGCAAGTGCAAGTGCAAGTCCAAGCATTCTTATTTTATTACATGCTCTGTGGAAGTTTCTTATCTGTATTTCCCAGGTGAGATTACCAGTGTGGTTATGGTTGCTATAATGTATATTTACTGTGGCCAGTGAACACATGAAAAGGCCCATTGACACTTAGGCAAAGCTGAAGAATGAAAGCTGTTCCCCTCACCAACAGCCTTGTTTCACAGGATACCCTTTTTCTGCCGAGCATCATGGTTCCGTTAAATGTGGATTTCCTATCCCACTGCACAGCAACACACATCCTCATCATTGGTTCCCCTCTCTTAAAACTAAGTTTTAAAAAGCAGCCCTGTGCTTGATGGCTGCCTAGAGGGGAGGAAAGAGTTGGACATTAAAGAGAAGGAAATTGGCAGAGAAGGAAGGGAAGAAAAAGACAGAAGAAGAGGTCACCAAGCACACAGCTTGCTTGGGAGACCCATGGAGAAGAAATTCTTCCAACTGCCTTAGTTTAAGAGTGAGGGTTTTCCCCCACTAAATTCTTGACACAGGCTGTTCAATATCTATTTAAAAATAAGTGAAGAAGAAAAACCCACTGTCTCCCTAGCAATCTGCACATATAAAGATAATGGCTTTTAGCTCATAACGATGGTACATTACAGATAAGCAAAAGTCCTGGATTACATGAAAATAAAATCTATAAGGAGAAATAGGATTAACTCTACTTTCACATAACAGCTTTTATGACATTTAAATGAGCAGCTGTGTTTCTTTAAGTAAGTGTTACAGCATTCCACATCTGTATAAAAAGCGAACGACTGACAGACTCTCAACTCACTGATATATAAACTTGTGAGGAAAAAAAATCCCTGTGAAAATGCATAAAGGCATCGTTTAGTTTTCCTTTAAGTCTTCTTTGACAACCTGTGTTATGAATACAGGTTTAGGCTTAAGGAAATAAGACAGTTAGATGACATATGTCTTTTGTCCTGTCCTGGATAAAGAGAAAAATTATTCCATTACTGAATCAGCCAACTTTTTTCTTTGGGTATCATTTTAGATATACTTTTGAGCACAGGCCTTGTGATACATTTTAATTCTGCAGTGCATGCCAGTAATCTGTAAGAATATTAAGAAACAGTACCTCCCAAAGTTCATATCATATGTAAGGAATTTGGATGGTTTGAACCAGTTTTAGTCTCACTTGGTGCCTTGTTTGCCATCATCTGTTTCCTTGCTGATAGGAAGAATGTCATGGATGTTTCAATTTTTATCTTCTTCCTGAATAACAGTTTAGTTGAGCTGGTGTCTCAGTAATGGTAAAATTTGTTGACAGAGATTAAGATCAGATGTGGTGGAAAAAAAAATTGTGACATATCTACTCTCTTCTCTAGAACACATCCAGCAGGCACAGCCTTCCTCCCTTTTTGTGTCATTTGTGTTTAAAGAAGAACACGCAAAACAATGACCTCACTAATTCTGTGTGCAAGAAGAGAATGTGAGACTCCAAGCAGACATTAAAATAGGCCCACCCTTAAAGGTAAGATTTTTCTTTTGGCCTGCAGCCACAATAGTTGAAGGTGAATATTTATATATGTGCATGCTTATATCTTTATGTGCCTGTATATATCTATCTACATACACAATCTACGTATTTGTGCACATATAAATTGAGATATATAAATGTGCATATGTGTACACATGTATGTATATAAGAAGACTCAACATGGCACAGCACAACAGCAGCACTGATCAGTGGAATGTGGAAAAAAGAATTGACTTCCATAAAACAAAGGAATAATAAAACTGTTTTTTCCCAAGCTTTTAGTCTCAAACATTCCTCATACTTTGCTGGAATAAACTACCTGTTCCTGCATCTCCAGCAAAGGCATTAGAGTGGGAATTCTCCAGTGGAACACAAAGTCTCCCCAGGACCCCATATATACTAGATGGAAGGCTGTACCACCATTATTTACTGATGGCCCTGCCTTGCATTTGTAAGGCTTGAGGTCTTTGCATCACACACTTTGCACCCACACATTGGGGGCATCCTGTGTATCTTGCAAGTGCAGGTGTGACCCAGCATATTTACAGCTGCTGCAGACTGAAGCTGTGTCTCAGTGAGCCAAAGCAGTGCTGCCCTTCATGTTATCGCTCTGTTTGACAAATCCCTGCCAGAATAAACAAGCCATGTGTTTTTTGCCACAAGTGACACTCCTTCCTCCCACTTCATCTCTTGGAGCTCAACATTTTTAGCCACGAAAAAGTGAACACTCTTATATCCTCTTTTCCTTGACCCTGCACATACTACTTTGGAGGTGAAGGACGGAATTTAGGGGCTGTTTCACCAATTCTCTACTGGTATACGTTAACAGGGGGGAAGAAAGACTAATGGCTAAAACAGGCATTTACAGAGTTACCCAGAGGCATTAAACCGAACCATAAAAGTGGGGGATTGACAAAATAGATAATAATTCCTTCCTTTTTCTCTTTTGAGAAGCACCAGGATAAAGTGGGGCATAGTCTTGCCATGAGTATCTTAAGGGTCTTATCCAATCCAAATTATGTTCTCCCCTCTCCTAACAGCACAGTCTGGGCTGTGAAAACTGCAGCTGAGGCCTTAGAAAAACAGACTCTCTTCCTGTCCTAAGCAGATATAAAGTAAATTGTTTTCCCACCATGACAACAGTCATACATGCTGACTTGAGCATTTTGAAGATGTTGTTAGATTTCAATCCACAAAAAGGATATTACAACTATTAATAAGTGCATTTATTCATGCCTCTGTGTCTTATATTAGTTTGAAAAATAAATAACCAGTAGTTAAGTTGCATGTGTTTGTAATTATATTAATCTTAAAATATTCTGTTTCAGTATTTTCTAACCTCTGCAAAAACGTTCCTGTTATGACGAAAACAAACAGAAGACAGATTCCAGACCAGGACAGATTGAATTATGGAGAAGTGAAGATAAAAGAGGCTAGAGAGACAAATAAGGTTTCAGGTGGCTGCAGTATATTTATTGCCCCATTATTTTAACAGACATTCACATCTTGATTCAGAATACACTTTTATTACTCTCTACACCTTTTCCATTGCTTGGAAATATCAATCAACAAACCAGTGTTTAACCTGCCACAAGGAATATTTGGGTGGCTTTGAAAACGGGGAAGATGGAGAACTTGGTAAGACTTCATTCATGTTTGGGGGACAATAAGGAAGAAGACTTAAAACCATCTACAGGAGGAAGAGAATGAAAAGGTAACTGTAAGCTGCAAGAAGCCAGGTCTGGCAGAGTAATGGCGTGAGGAAAGCCCAGGACCTGGGCACCACAGGCACAAAAAGCTGAAGCTGACAACATGCAACAGGCAGCTCTAGAGGTGAGTAAAAGCAGGAGAGGCAGTCCTGAACAGCCAGCACACAGCAAGGCAGGATGGCCCAATTGACCAGGAGAGGGATGACAAATGCATAGGGTATTGGTGAGGTGGCTCTGGCCACCACAAGGAGGAATGGGTTTTGGTTTTGTGCAAGTGGCAAGGCAGACTCTGCCAGGATACGTCCCCAACCAAGCCACCACAGAAGATGAGAAAGGACTGTGGGAGAGATGAACAAGGAAAGAAGGTGAGACCATGGAAAAGAAACCACAGCATCAACCAGGGATGCAAAAAAAGGAGACATAATAGACATTCACTGAGAAAGTCTGAAGAAAACAAGGCAAGATTAAAGAGAAGATTAAAGAGCAAGGTGAAGACGTAATTTAAAGAAAATAAAGAGAAGAAAAAGGAAGAGGACAAGGTCAGTGGAGATTTTCGTGAGGGAAGAATCAGTGAAGCAGGGACTGAGGAGTCTCTTGATGCAGCATCAGAGACAGAGAAGATGTATTAACACAGGGCAGCCAACTGTATCACTTACAGAAAACAGGGGTAGAGTGGCATAAGCCTTTGAGGAATGAAGCAGTGGAAAGAGAAGTCAAAGATAGGAGCACGGGAGAGGAAGAGGAGGAAGCAAAAAAGAGACAGTGGGATCTTGATTCAGCCAATAAGCTGAGCATAATGTGAAGAGTCTGAGCATTCACGTAATATCACTTGACTAACCACCACTGTGAATCAGGGCCTGGTTCAGGAGCCTTCTAGTGCAAGACTGGGGAAGAAGATGTGTAAAATACACAGAACACAGTGGTTCAGTGCAGAGAATGGAAATGAAATGGGAACTTCCATGCTCATCCCAGAAGAAGCTCTTCCGAAACCTTCTAAATGTGACCCATCACCTCACTTTGTAGAGAAAACAGAAAAATGTTTTTACTTGGCCTACACACTGATTTCCTGCACACAAGCAATCATTTTAATTTAGGCCACTAGATTGTTTTGCCAGCACTTAATGTTGCATAAAAATAAAGAAACTTCAGCTCCCTGCAATGCAGTGAGAGGGACTGAACTTCCTTTCAGTAGCCAGAATTGCATCTATTAAATGTGTGAAATGCTAAAGGTAACAGTGTCCAACAATAGAAAATGAAGCAAAAGGAATTTAGACCAACCTCAGGAACCGGTTTGCCAAAATTATGGGTGAATGCTAGGGAAAAAGGACAATTAATACAGGGACAGATGGCTAAGCAAAAACAAAAGCCATTATCTAAAACCTGGCTAAGGAAAGCTTAGCAACTGATTGTTCAACAGAAGGAATGAAAGAACTCAATTAAATATAGTACTATCAATAGTTTGAATCATAAGGAATAAGAAAATAGAGGACTTGCTGTCATTTGTGGCAATATTAAAGTCTTTCTGTGCTTACATTAAATATTAAGGTGTGCAAGTTTTCTACAGAAACTGACATTTCTCATCCTTGTGAGAAGGTGGGTTATAGAATGCAAACATGCTCTAGGCCAATAATAAAAGCTTTAGTGGCTTGACAGGTCTTAGAAAACTGTAACAGTGTTCTGCAAGTGGTCTGCAGCTCAGGAGATCCTGCTGAAATATGACAGTCTTTCCCTCCCCTCTTGATTGCCCCCCGAAACAGGCATGCATATAAGCCTAGAAAACCATACTCAGATGAGACGGGCAGTCTTTGGCTGTGTCCCCATGGGGGTGAAGGGTTACTCCAGAACAGCAGCATCATTTTTTGAAGGTGCCTCGCCTAAAACACATCAGCTGACAGCCACCACTGAGCAAGAGTTGGGACAAAAGCATGGGAAGTGGTACAAGGAAGATATGTCTCACATGTGCTTAGAGCCATGCCAGGATGGAGATGTGCGACCTCCGGCAACTCTTAGCAGAGGGAGGGTGTAGCACAGGCTCTGACAATCCACTGGCATTGCAACCTGAAATGCTCTCTGCCAAGCAGCTCATGTAAAACTGCATCTGTGGGAGTTGCTGTTGCTCTCCATGCTAAGAACAGGCACACACATTGCAGTCAAATCCCTTGGTCCCATACAAAAAGAATGAACTCCAAGCAAACCTCTGAACCTCTGCCTGCAGCCTCAGTACAGACACTGACTCTCCCGGGGAGCACTCCATGAAAAGTTGCACAAGTAATGAAAATGAAGCCTTTTAACAGCTTTACACAGCACAAAATGATGGCTAAACCTGTCTGCCATCACTGTCTCGTAAGAACAGTTTGAACCGATAGGCCTCATTCATATGTGCAAGTGATGTTTGGTTCTTTTCGATACTTGTGAAGTACTGTAATTATTTTAGTAATTAGTTGACATGCATTGTTTCAACATATCACATCTCCATGGTGGCATCATCAGTTTGTAATAGAGCTTTCTTTAAGAAAAGAAACAGCTTCGTAATTTTTTTATTAAAAAAAGTTAATAATTACAGGAACACTGACAGTGTTGCTATAGTTACGACTATATCAGCCTTTCACTTACAACTCCCCATTTTCAAGGGTCAATAACTCAGTTGTCAAAAATCCCACTGGGCAGTAGCCTGACACATCTTAGACATACATGAAACAACTGCATAAATAAAAATCAGCTGTTACACACTTGTGAACATTTTGAATCAAATCAGTCTTTCCATATGATATTTTGAGCATCTGACAGTAGGTTTTGTGGCTTTTCTATATACATTTTTTGGCAGGCTGTTAGTCCTTTAGGCGCCCCAGTGTTTTTGGCAACTGCCAGAGGGAAAGGAAGAAGAACCATCACTTTTTCCTCCAGCCATTTCATCCCATCCCACCAGAAAGGAAGCAATTCTGGACGTGCCCGCTACGCTCCCAACAAAACTTCCCCAGGATTTTCAGGCACAAAAGCTTCACACGCATGTGCAGCAGCTGGATTACCACAAAAGACCATAACGGCCCTAAGAGCCGTTACGGTATATCAAGTGAGTAAACCAAAAACTAAGAAGGATTTACACAATGACCATAGTGGCTCCCTGGGAGCCGTTACGGTCTATCAGGTCAAAAATCCACTTTTCAAAGAGCGCCTAAATATGTGTATACCCAACAGGGCCTTGAATCTCCGGAGCAACTATCACACACATTTTCAAAATCAGCCGGGGACGAGAAGGGAGATTGCACCAAACAACATAAAGAGAGAAATTCTTTACAATGAATAAAAGACATATCATGCAAATTCTAAAGATCTATATTTTAAATGGAAAAAAGTGCATATTAAGTTGAGAAACAGGACATAACATGATTTCTTCACTGTCCAAACAGGTCCTTTGAGGGTTTTTTCCTTTCTTTCTTCTTTTTTTTTAAAGGAGAATTAAATAAAAAAGGAAATTTCCCACCAAAGCAAATCACTTAAAAAAAAAAAAAAAGGTTTCAAGAAGTATAGATATAATGCAATCACAGTTGGGTTCTGAGTTGCAGTTCTGCTGCATCTCAAGTCTCTAGTCACGGCGCAAGCTGGTAACAAGGCTCAGCTTTGCTTTCCTTTAATTCTCTCCCATTCTGTCACAAAACGAACAAGTTATTCAAGACACTAATTTTCTCCGAAAAAGTCACGTCTATTTTTTTCTAAAAAGAAATCTGTAATAAATCATCAGCCTACTTACTTTTTCTTCTTCCCCTTCCTTTACATGACATATTTGTTCCTGCAGCAAACCTGTAAGAGAACACTTTCTCTCTATGACCTGAGATAACGGTAATGTTGAAAGAATGGCCTCACTTGTCAAAGATTAGAGGGCTGTCTGCAGCCTACACTCGTCTTTACTTCAGCCAAATAGGCCCAATAAATGCTAATACTCAGCATGACGCATTGAGAACGCTAAGCCTCAACACTGACTAAGAAGAAAGTATCACAAATTTACTGAAATTATCTATAGCACAATAGAGAAGAGAAGGAATTAATCAAAGTCTCTCTCTTAATGCAATGCTTGATTGAACTATCCCAATCCCTTTTTAAATAGGATAACCTAGTGGCAAGTGACCCCGATGACACATCCTAGAGAGGTACACAAGTACCACTTGTTCGATTTTTTTTCTTTTATGACCTCATTAAGAAGGATTTTGAAGATTGTTCCTGAGTATGAGAACAAAGTGTCTGAAGATATCTCTAGCTTTTTATCTCTTTAGCCTTTTGCTGTTGAAATGGATTTGAACAAGTGTTTATAAACTAAGTACATTCACAAGCAAAAAAAAAAAGTCCTTAAAAATGAAATCTACTAAAGCTACCTTTTCTTAAATGCAAAGACTTGCTAAGTCTCCAAGAAACAAGAAAGTTTTGCCAAGATGAACTCATGATTGCATCTACCCCCCACCCTGTACTCCCTCTCTCTCCTTTCCTGTTATAGACCCCATTAATTAGATTTGGCGGCAATTTTCCCTTCCTTATCAGGGAAGACAGAGTCTGCCAAATCTGCTAGTGTGAAAATACTCCATCACCAGTAGCATTTTTTCCCTAAGTGTTTGTTGATTCCACGCTTGGATTTAATATCAAGGATTATATTTTATAACCAGAAACAAACAAACAGATTTATAACTGAAGACCGAAAGGCAAACAGCAGAAAAAAAGGAAGCCAAGTACTGAACCTAAAAGTAGCATTTTTATTGACTTCTTAGAAACCAAATAACCTGGCATATTAGTGTGTGCATTCTGCAACAGACATTCAGCCCCATTGTACTACTTAGAAGAGAATAAAAAGAAACCCTACTGTTTGAAATCCAGCGGAACATCCCCACAACAGAGCACAACTGTTCCCTCATGCATGAATGGGAAAGAGATGAAAGAAAAGATGGACTTCTGAGGTACAGCAAAAAACAAAGACAACAAAAGTGCTGATCATGAGGGAATGACACAACTCATTGCTGCAAAAAGGATGAGAGAAAGGAGCTCAAACAATGGTGCAGACAGCTAAGTGACATGTAGAAGAATTGAAAAATCTACAGAAGTGTCTTTTCTTTCCACACTTGACGAGAAACAATTAAATGTTGGTACATCTGTCATAAAAAAGATAATTGAAACCTGTTACCATCATTATAGATGGTAACTTAACTACCAAAACTGTAACTGTCCAATTAAGTGTTGCCCCCTCTGTTATCTATATCACTTGCTAAAATGAAAAAACCGCTTTAATGCTGGTGATGATTTACCACCAGTATAGTTGTTACAAACCATGGAGCTGAACTGGCATGTTTTAGAAGGTGGATATTTAGGCTACAGGGTACCTACGTCTATTTGTACACACACAGATGGGGGAAGGCAGGCACACATGGGTGCATGCAGGCTCACATGCGTGAGCGCACGCATTCATGCACTTGCTCATGCACACCCCCCAACAGGACAAATTTTGCAAACAGATGAGGTTTTTGATGAGGAATCCAAAAATCCCAGATAACTGCCAGAAGCCTCACTAGGTGTTTACTCCCCTGAAAGTCCACCAGCCTGCAAAAACAACACCGTGCTAAACTAATCCACTGACTGTTGCTACTTGCTTGATAACGCGCAACACTCCACAAAACTGCAAAGCAGTTATTGACCCTGTCAGAACACCTGATTAATGGATAAATGCTGTAATTGATTAGCAGAGCAGTGTGAATTAAAACAGAATACAGCATCAATAATGAGTCACGGACAAAAGGTAGCTGACATAAAATGTAAAATGGTAGTCTGCAGCCATAAAATGTAAAATGGTAGCCTGCAGCCATATCTCATCAAAGACATGCGTTTCTTAAAAACAGAAGAAAACACTACCCCTGAAAAAAACCCACAAGTGCGGTGTCCTGTTCTCTGCATTCTTTAGGCTTTTCTCTTGGTAATGATTAAACCACCAGCAAAATGTTATGGGAACTACTCGAGAATCCACTTCATACATCAAGCCAGGCAAGGCAGTTAAATGACTGCATTATCCTCTGGGCTTCTCTACCCTTAAAGAAACTCACTGCTCTGCATTTTATCCCGGTGAGCTATGATTCTGGAGTGGCGCCAGGCGCATCCACGGCTGCCTTCGGTGGGGCGCACAGGCAAATCTCACAATTCGTAGGTACACAAGGGAGCCCCACAACGGTGTCACACCAAGGAGACAACTTGGAGCTACAATCATCACATTGTTACACTTGTTTTTCATTCCCTTAAGGGCCTTAGGAGGCCAAATGACCCCACTTTTGTCCCTTTTTCTTGCTGATTTAATCCTCCTTTGAGGCCTTACATTACCCCTGACATTATACGAACTAGATTATATAGATTTCATACAGCACCCACAAACACACATGTGATGTTTCCCTGCTGTAGGCAAGCGAGTTTGCAACACAGTGTCAGAAGCACCCAGTTGCTTCCTTTCAGGGCACCTATCTTGGTCTTCCAGCTCTTTAGGCATCGTGCATTACTCTGTGCATTAGGCAAGTTGACACACCTAATGTAATGCCATCAGACATATCAAAGCTGTCCTGGTGCAAGCAGAAGAAAACATTAGCTTGAGTAGAGCACTTAATGCAATTACGTTGCTCTGATTTCCTGAGCTAGCTCACTCAGAAGTAATTTAAGCATTTCTACATGACGCTTTATTGTACCCAGCAAACACAGCCTCTGCTCAAAATGGTTGTTGCTACCAGGTAAGTCTCTCAGAAATCTCTATATGTCCTTTCCCCCTTAAAATAAAACCCAGAAGCTGTATTTTTGATATGAAAAATACGAATAATGAAAAAAGTGGCATTATTCCCGTGCAATAATTCTCTCAAAATCTGTCAATCTGATGCCCATTTTACATTCCTCTGCCAAGCAGAATGTATTTTTCTATCAGTTCTACAAATTTACAGATATATATTTAGAGATACGGTCCCTTGGAAATCCACATCTTTTGGAATAATATCTTCTTTTTTTCATCAGCTAACCATGAGACTTATTTTGGGTGCAGAATGATTTTTCTGCTTCCCCAGCTGCTTCAGGACTGCTACCTTTTTAGTGGCATCACAACTTTTTCAATTTAAATACTTTACCAGTTCAGGAGCAGGTTTCATTATATCTCACATCGGTAATCTAAAGCATTACCTGTGTAGGTGATCCCTATTTATCAACCAAGAAGATCAGGTATTTCCAAAGAAAAAGCCTGGTGTCTTTGGGTTGGAAGATCTGCCTTCCCAATGTGCCTCTCTCCCTTTAGTGACTGTAGAAGTTACCCTAACAACTTGCACTTTAAAAGCTACAGCTACATCACAAGGCTTCTGTCTCAGTTATTTAAGATAATTGCAATTAAGGAGGCTTTTAACCCTTCCTATTGTCTTCCGGAGTCCTCAGTCCTCCGCAGCTCTTTGTGAGGACCAAGGGATGGAGAAGCAAAGTGTGCTCTGATGGGTCCCCTCTCTACTGCAGAACATCTCCAGTCCAGCAGGAGCTCCCTCTCAGGCACCTCTTTGTCCTAAAACATGGCTGGACAAAAGGAGGGCAGGTCACTGTGTATATGAGTTTGTCCCAGAGAAAGGGATCCTGGGTCTCCCCTATTGTCCATGTTCTCCAAGAAGTCCTGTGGTCCAGGATAGCAGCTCTTTTGGGGAGGACTGAGGCATAGGGCCCTTTCTGCCATATAAAAAGCTATTGGCATTTCTCTCTTGTTGAGCTTCAACAGGAAGAATTAGTGATCCTTTATCAAAACAGCAAATGTCTGAACATCTTGGGTATTTTTAGAGTTTGAACCTGGTCAGAGTGATAGTGAGACTGAGCCCAGCTCTCACTGCTAGGGCAGGTGGGGTACCACTGGAATATCAGAAATATAGGCACCAAGGCACTCCTTTAAAAAAAATAAACAAGGAGTCCTGCTGACAGCTCAGCTATTTCCTGGAATAACTGCTTTACTCACCCGGCTCCTGAGAGCCTGCTGGTGCTGGATCCCCAGTGCCGGGGGACAGCTGCCCATAGCCCTGATACAGAAGCTTGCAATTGATAATAGGAGAGTTTACACTGTCTTCAACCACACAGAAAACACCAGTTTTCTACTGTTTATTACCAAACCCAAAGAGGTTTTACAGAAATGAAGACTCCTTTCCTCAGCTATTTTTATATTGTATTGTTAAATATGAAACCTGGTTTCAGCCTAGAAGTATACTAAAAAGTAACCTAAAAAATACTTCCATCAGCCAAAAAGAGGAGCCTATCTTAAAAAATACTCACAAGAGATAAAGTTACATCAATGTCAATGGAAGAAGGATTAGGCCCTTTAACTTTTTTTTTGGGGGGGGGGGGTGCAGAGGGGATGATGTGTGCAGGGAAGAGGAGAGACGAGACTCTGGCAGCTGAAGGTTCAGCTTGATCCTCAGAAATTTTAAAGAAGACATTCTTCTCCACAGCTATTGTCAGAGCTGGAGACAAAAGTAGAGGCCCTTTCAGCTGCTGAACTTAGCCAAAAAGCCATTTGTAACTCCTGCAGAGAGGTGCTTTTATAGGTCAGGGCATACTCCAAAAAGATTGTCTCTCTTTTTCATTCTCTTTTCGGAAGATTTGGTTAGGACCCAGAAACTTAGCTCAGAAATAAGCAAAAACATTTCAGCACATTACAAAACAGTGGCAGAAAGACCTCCAAGTGCATTGTTTTAACACAAACAGAGTTTTCTGATTTGGAATTATCTTTTACCAGTAGGTGTACACACCTGAAGCAGTCATTGCTTCTCAGACATAGTTTTTCATGAATTTTTGGTTGCTTTTGGGTCTTGACATATACTAATGCATAGGTCAAAGAGGAATTTTGGAATTTAATTTGTCTTCTAGTCCCTTAACGTCAAGAATCTGGAAAACAGTTTTAGCAAAAACGTTTTACCAATTAGAAGGTGCTAAATTTTTTTTGCCTAGTAAAACTTAATCAGATTGGCCAGAAGAGACGGGTGCAAGGATCTACAAAGGAAATGCCAAGGTAACAGCCTTGCTCTGTTTTTGCACCCAGCTAGTGGGACAAAGTTTCCTGGAACGTATGTTTGACTGCTTGAGAATTCAGGCTTTCACTGGAATGGTGATCTCAGTTTCTGGAGGACCAGATCCTTACCTAAATATCCTTCCTATCCACCAAGAAACGCAACTGGAATTATTTGCTACAAACAAGCAAACAAGAAAGGAGTAAATCCTACCGAATTAAACAGTGCAAAAGGAAATGCAATCAAATAGAGAGAAAAGAAGGAGATTTGAGAAGACTGATAGAAGGACACCAGAGCCATATAGTTAATATAAGAGTAGGACACAAACCCGAACATTTTATCAAAGGAGAATATTTTAGAAATCCACATGCCCAACATTCTTGATAAAACACTGCTCTGGTAAAACCCCGATTGATTTCCATGACTGAATAGGAAAAAGAGAAATGTTGTTAGCTAAATCCTGGTACACATTTAAAGAGAGCCGTCTTGTTTAAATATATTTTCTTCCTATGAGTCTGCATGGCTAAATCAATGATAATCAGAGGCTTTCAGACAATGGTATACCGAGTCCTGCCAAACCCAAACAAAATCTCTGATGTGTGCAGGTGTTGAACATTACACTGGTAATCCAAATGATTGCCTGGCCCATATTCATATTTACAGTGGTGGTGAATGAGCAATATTTGAGTGGGTTAGAAGGTCTTGATACTTCTGCAAAATGAAAATATGGGCTTTGCTTCACCCCAAGTCACATTCCAGCTTTTTGGTGTACTCTTTTCAGTGCAAACCGTAACTAGGTGCCCTCCTTTTAATATATGCCCTAATTTCTTTAAAACATTTTGAATACCACCTCAAGACATTGTCTAGCAGTAATTTGCACTCACAACTGAAAACATACAAGAATAGCTCCAGAGATAACGAGAAGTCACAGCATGCACAGCAGACGGAGGTTTCAAAAACCTTTTTTTGTGTGTGTGTGTTTTTTTTTACATGGGTAAATTAGGGTAGATAAATGCTGCAAAATGAGGTCTGCTTCTTCCAAAATACCCAAAGCTCTCAATTCACCAACTGAAGTCACACTGAAGTGAAGACAACATTTTGGAAACAGGATTTTCTGTTTCTAGAAAGTTGCTGTGGATGACAACTTGTACCAGCTGTGGATGAAAACTGCACCAAGGCAACCATCAACCACTTTGAGAAGCTGATGGTGTGTTTGCAGGAGTTATTTAAAAGTCACAAAAAATATTCTGTGTAATGCTACTAAAATATATTCCCAAGTTAAAGATATATAACAGGAATACTTTCCCAAGTTAGTTAGATATAATAGTTTCCGAAGTTAGATATCAAAGATGAATTTACAAGACTTAGTCTAAATTGACTTCTATGGTTACCCATAATGTTTAGCCCTTAAACTTTAAATGTTTCATGTAGTAAAGACCTTCACGGCTTACCACAGCAGTTCTGTTTTACCAATCTACACAGGTTTTCAAAGTAAATTGGCATTGTTTACACTGAACTCAGCCAGTCCCATAAAGATGAACAGAATGTGCAATTTCTTAAATGAAACGACTTTATTACAGATCTCAGTTAATACTAAATCTATACCATGCAATCTTAGTAACATCACAGACCTTAGGAAACATTGCTCTGAAATCCTCATGCGAAGTGGTCATCTGGAGCACACATCTAGCTAATGGGAAAATACTAGCCAGTAAAATGTATTTCCTCTTTACATTCAGCTCCCCCTCCAATTTAAGAGCAAGTGACTTGGTTCAAGAAAACACTTCTCTCCATTATTCTCCATGCATTCAACAAAGAACTAACACTCCCGTTTCCAAAAAGACTAAAGTTTGGGCATAATCCAGAATAATAATCAGTATTTTTATGGATTTTGTTTTATATGAAGGAGATTAAATTCTGCCCAGTGGATTTTATAGCAAACTCCTGTGCTGTAATTCCACCCTGGCAAATCTCTTTAGCATGTAGTTAGTAGTGGCATGAGACACTAAGGGTTTGTCCAGGCCTACAGTTTGTTTGTTTGTTTGCTTGCTTTTTTAACACTGCGGAATTTTGTATAAAATCTATTCACAAATTAAGTAGGAATCCCAATGACTTTTTTCTAACACTCTCCCCCCTCCCTCCACTCCTCAAAAAAGGGCTTCTAGATGAAGAGTCTTTCTCAGTGGGTTCACAGATGTCAAACTCAGTTCACTTTTAGGTACTTGCCTCCAAAGCAATGCCAAAGTAGGAAGTTCAAGAAGTCTTTGTGATAAATTCCCAGTTATTCAGTTCTGCATTAGTGGAGTTTAATTGACTTTAATTGGCTGAGACCTCTAATGTGAATGGCAACTGTTCAGTCCTCATGCAAACTCATCTGTAGCTGCAGAGCTCAGACTGGACAGGTAGTCTCAGTGGGTGCAAATAGTCTTTCATTTTTTACCCAATGATATGGACTTTGTGGCATAACAAACTGGGTTGCTCTTAGTTGATTCTAAAATGAGAGGGTTTCTTTATCTCTCACCTTCAGGTTAGTGTTTTCAGATTTTTTGATGACTTGCGATGATCTATTTACTTTTCATGTTTAGTGTGGAAGAGCTAAGCGACTCCCACACGAGCAGCATAAACTTCTGTTATGTTTCTGTAGAGAAAATGAATCACACAGGACTCCAAACAAAGTTTTGCTTTTTTCAGTCTTCTGCTTTTTAGGATAAGACATTAAAATATCAAGTCGAAAGGACAAAGATCTTAGCAAAAACCACAGGGATTGCAGATCGATTCTCCTGAAAAGATGTTAAATCAGGATTCCTTCACCCCTCTAAAAATGTCATACAGTAACTTGTGGTGCAGCATTTTTTCTAATGTTCCTACCCTGCTTCTACCCTGAATATGCCAGGTTACTATCATATACCATGTTATTCTGATTTGTACCAGACAACTCTTAATTACTTCCACATAATTTTTGGCACACGTGTTCTGAACCCCACTGCTTGCTTCTGATACTCCCACAGCACCTGCACACGCTCCCCACCTCGAGAGCCGTGGTGGTGGGGAGCAGACACAACCTGCCATCTCAAGGAGCACCTTTCCTCCCCTTTCAGCTCCCTGGGTGACAGCCCAAGGCCACGGGCTGAGCCCCAGAACCGCGGCTGGCATCGTCCCCAGGCGGCTCTGCGGAGGGGAGCCGAGGGCAGGCAGGCCCGGCGCCCTGGCACGCTTATTTTCTTCCGCCCGCGTGTGCGGATGCCAACTCCGGCGTTCATAAAACTGGGTTACATCAAACAGACCAACCGCCGTCATCTCCCCATCATTACCCCCGACACAAGTCCTGACAAAAGGCCGCTGCCAAGGCCTCCGCTGACAGCCCGAACAATAGCGGCCACAAAGGCCTTTTCTGCCTGCGCAGATGACATAAATCTGATGCTATAACGCCGGCGCGACTTCAGCTTGCTCCTTATTTATTTATTTAATAAGCTACTGTCATCCATCTCGGGAAGGTGGCTTCCAAACTCCAAATTAATCAAGCCACTGAATGCGAATTTCCATATTGCTCTGCCAAAGGTCTTCTCCACATCAATTGCCGGGAGAAGGCCCCCGTTGTGCTTTGGTGTATTGTGTGCGGAGCTACTGCTGCTGCTAAAAGCCACTCTGTTTTTAATAAACATGCATTGTTCTTTTTGTAGTAAATCCAGGAAATAATACCCAACTGGGAGTTTGGGTGCAGACTTTTTTGTAGTGTGAGCAGAGCGATGGATGCATTTTCATGTCTGTTATTGCTGTGATGGCTCCATTTGTTATTGCTCAGAAGGTATTTAATTTTTCAAAAATATAAATTAAACCAATATTGCAGCAATGCTTTCTTGTTTATCTTGGGAAACCCCAAGCTGAGCCCACTTATCCTGCATTTCTGTGTCAGTCACGTCACTTCACCAAACAAGAGGTTCGCTTCAGGTGCCCTGTGCCCAGCCATTTACTCGACTGCCAGAGCGAGGTTTTCCAGAGCACTATGAAAAAATTACATTGACACTTCTGAATTCAACAAAATCAAAACCTCACTGGTTTAACGGAGCCAGGATTTTGTTAGTTTGCCTTTTAACATTCTTTAGTCAACTAAGTATAAGGTAGTGAGCCTACACAAGTTATGTTTCCTTTAGGCAGTCTGTTGATAAAGAGGCAGCTCCCCATGGAATGGCTTATCACTGCTGTCTCAGGGATGGGCTGAACTACCTGCCTGAGGAAAATCACCATTTCTCTCTCTTTAATACACACCTACCACCCTGTGCTGTACAAGCTTGACCAACTTTCCTGGTGGCAGAGAGGACAAGTAGAAGGGTGGCAGCCGCAAGATGGCAGGAGCAAAACAAGAAGGGTGGCTCTCACATGAAGTGGTGACCAGAGGGACTTGTACGTGTAGCTGCACAATGGCCCTATGGATAGGTGTGTATTACAATCCAGACACTTGAAAATGCTCCTCAGTGGCGTAACAGGACAGGAAAACAAGAGACGGGTCACCATCAAGAGCAGAAGGGAGGTTGATAGGTCTCTTTCATCTGCTCTATTTGAACACATATATGGTGCTTTCCAGGGCTTACAGGTGTAGAAACAGAACTTATCTGCCTCACAACAGGTTATTTCAATTCATAAAGATGGGAGGAAGTGTTCTTACAGATGTTTTTTAATTAAAAATGTTTACAGGGAGTTTTCACTAGAAACTGAAATTGAAGCCTCACCGTTTTTTTTCATGAGGGATGATATTTTGGAAACAAAACATGCAAAAAGCTATAAATAGTGCAATTAAAAATTCCTTCTTCACTCAGCTAGTCAGCTTCTGAATTTGCACAAAATTTTAGTAGTGTTTTCAAGAATAAAACCAAGAACATCTCTGAATAGTTGCATTGCAAGACAACAAAACAGAACACAGATGGCACTCATGGTATGAATAGAGTTTGATGTACAATAATAGGTACAATAAAATCTACCAGTGAACCAAGAGATGAGATAATTATAGATATGTTCCTAGTATTTTAAACATTCCTTTTCCATGAAATAGTAAGATTAATTTGTCAAACGAATATTCTTACTTGACTAAACGTTTCACTCCAGAAATACTAGTCACAAACACTGTGAAAGGAAATAATAGTCACAAACACTAATAGATAGCATGTTTCATGCTTCCACAACCTTAGACAAACCCAGCAGAAATTATCAGGTTAAGTTTCACAGCCTATCTCAAACGAAAAGTAATGCTCTCCTACTGAGGGTTAATTATTTTCTTTTGAAGGACAGACAGTGCAGAAGCTACTCAGAAGCTGCTGCCCAGAGCAAGAGCTGGGATTCCCATGCTGGGCTCAGGCTCCAGAGGCTCAAACACATGACAATCCAAAGGAGGGACTTCTACAATCAAGTAATAACATATCTTTGTTACCCCTGCAAAGAGGCTGCTTGGTTTCCATGAACAGAAAATGGATGGGGGCAGAAACTACAAAGAAGCCTGAATTTGTAAGAGAGAGGAGGTCTGGGGAGGAACCACCTATATCCCAAGCTGTGCTTTTAGACTAGTTTTGCTTTTTATTCTATGAGTCTTCTGTGGGAAGAAGTGGCCCTTCTGTGAAAAGCAGTGGGAATGGGAACTGCCCAGCAACCTGTGAGACCAGACAATAAAAAGTTCTGGAGCAAACCTGAATGGTGGGTCTGGAGGAAGCTTGGCCATCTGCAGTCAAGTCCATGCAGAAGAAAACATCTAAGCTGGCAAATCAGACTTGGAACAAGCTATAGGTGAAACCTTCAGTTAAGGAGAGTATCTCCAGCTTGAAATTACAAACACATTGAGCTGTACTTCTTAATATTGTCCAGTGGTCTCAAGACAGACAAACCGAAGTGTTAGCAATAAGCAAAAGCAAAAAAAACTTCCAAACAAAAAACACCTCCATATACTCTACATGAGAAAGATTATTCCCCCCCCCCCATTTCAGTGTCTAAGTATCTTTCTGAGTAGCTATTGAACATATAATTTTGACACCATATTAAAGACAACCATACAAATATGTGCCTAAAAATACATTATAACTTGCTCTGTTCCTACGTAATGTACTACAGTGAAAGAAAAAAAAAAGAATTGTTAATTAATACTGCTGACTGTGTTACAGCCTAACTGATGAAGGGAAATGAATTCAGACTTCTAAAATGCCGGTCTCCAAGATCATCAGGGTTAGTTTCTGAGTGGCACGTTTTTAAAACATTTAATCAGTGATCTGAATATGTGTCAACACTTTCTGGTAGTGTGCTATAAAATGTGAACCTTGTCAACAGAAACATAAAAAGGCGACACACTTGGGACACAGAGCTTTTATGCTGACACACGGTAATAATATAATTTTTAAATTTATCATCTGTTTAGCCACAAGCAACAATTAATCTTTTAACTAATCACACAATGTTTTAAATAACACCTCCAGAAAAACAAAACCCCAAACCCAAACATGTTTCATTTTTACTTTCCTTGCCTTCACAATTGCGTCGCTTTCAAAACCTTATGAAGCAACACGCAATAAATTTTGCAATGAGGATAAAAATGTTAGCGAATAATATGTTTCCCCCTCCTCAGTTAATAAAATTACTTAACACTGAGCCTGCAAGCTAAAAGAAAACCCCAGGAGTAACGCAAGCCTCAGCGGGTTCAGTTCTGTCGTGTTTCTGTCGCATTAAGTGACATTTTATTCCCAAATCACTTAACCTTTGACTTTTATAACCAAACATACAGACCTTGAATTGTTACTGTGGAGGGGACCAGCGAGCAACACTGCTGCCAGACACTGAAACCAAGTGCCCCACCGTAGTGGGCCACTACAGGATGGAAGTAATTTGGCTCACAAGAACCCAAGTTTCACTCCTTGTCACCTGGAAAAGGAGGCAGAAAGGGAAATGGGAGAAAGGGAGATGTTTCTGCTAGTGACCTCTATGTAGCACCAGATGCATCTCCCCAGAGACCTCAGGTACGGGACCTCAGGAACACTGTTTTCACAGTGTCCCCACCAGTGGTGCATGTGCCAGGCACAGAAGGGGTTAATAATCAGGCAGAAGTAGGAAAAAGCACTTTATAATTAAAATGTAAATCTTGAACTCAGCTGGAGCTGCATGAGGAATAATGTCAAACCATACAGATAACTTTGGGGGGTTTTTGTGCAATAAAAGCACGGATCATCATACTCGTATGTTCATGTAAGCACATTCACATTAATAATCAGTAAAAGTGAAGGCATCTCTTGCTTCATCTCCAAGACTCTCACTGCCTCCTTCTGGGTGCAGAGGAGCAGGGAGACACCAACCATGTCACTGAACACGACTCCAAGGCTGGACAAATACAGTTGCATAGGAGAGGTTAATATTAGAAAACTATCATCATGGCAGAGTCTATTAAATTGTATGTCTAGCAACTAAGAAAGCTTTTGATTAAATATGCAATCACATTAATAAATTTCTTCTTCCTTGCCCAGTGGCTGAGGGCTTTGTCCTCTGCTCTTGTCCACGTGAGGGACTTTGCTGGTGTGACGTGATCATGAGAAGGCAAGGGCAGGAACCTGACTGCCAAATTCAGTAAGGTACTAAGTCAGTCATGTCAGGATTTAGTTTCCAGTCACAGTCCTTGTAAACTTACTGTTTTTCATTAATGATTTTCATAATCAGGGTGGAATAAAAAATTTAAAATCTTCTGGGCTAAATATGGATCAGTTCCCACCATAGTTTAATTCTAAAGGACAGCGGTATTTGCTTCTCCTGAGAGTGTAATTGCAGGAATCCATCAATTGTAGAACAGTGGACTCCAGACAGTCTGTGAAAAACATCGTAAAGACAAGTTAAGAACATCACATATTAATTACTTATGACTGATGTCTGTTTAGAGAATGTATCCTCTTCCCAAATAATACATATTTGGTCTAATACAAGGGTGCTTGCTCTGTGATTACAGATCCTTTACACTCCAGAAAAAAGCATGTGAAAGTTGTATCTTGAATTAATCCCTAGTTTGGAAGTGTAAGAACCAGCAAAACAATCCTGAGCCGTACCCATTACTAGAAAAGGTAATTATGGTCATCCAAAGAAACTAACTCTTAAAATATGTTTAAGGAGGGGAATTTTTTCATGGCATGGAACAGGGACACACACACTCTTCAGTTTACAGCATGCTCTTAATAATTTGCAACATCATCCACAGGATCTACGTTTCAAAAGACAAATGTACAGGTAAGGGCATCAGAAAATGGAAATGGAACAGAAAACATAGCAAATATAAATGTGATGAATGGCATGTTAGCAGAATTGTTGTGAGATGGATGGATGGATGAGTAATGACATTTTGCCCCCTCATTTTATGGCTGAAGCATCAAAATACTACTGCCATCTGTTGTGCTTGCAGATACCCTCAACTCTCACTGCTAGAAAAGATAGTGTTCAGCTGCAGCTGTGAAGACTGTGCAAGGGAAGTTGACCATGTGCAAAAAATAACTTCAAGAGACTTGGCCTGGGCCATAGGAAGTCATTTGTTCCTCATCCCAGATGACATTTTCCAGTTACTTTACAAATTGCAGAAGCACGATAAGACTTCTGGAGAGCAGTGACTAATGTAAAAACAAATATAATGCTACTATGACAAGAAAGGTGTTCACAAACTGCAGGAAGCAGTTTAAAATAAATTGATGTAGGTTTTGAATTGTCCACAAGTTGGGTTTAGCTTCCTTCCATTTACCTTTTACTGCATTAACATTTCTTTTGTGGTGGCTGCTGCTGGGAACCTATTGTAAGTTTGGGCAATTAGGATTTTTGTTCCATCTGTCCCTCCCCTCAGTCAATACTGTAGCATCAAAAGAGGCCAATTGAGTGTAGGCTGGCTCTGCTCTAAAGCCAGCTAAAAGAGATGTTAGAATTCACTACTGCTCTGGGTGGAAAGGATGCGGGAGGAGGGGGGGATGGAAAGCTATAATCATAAAAATGCTGTTTCAGGCTTGTTGAGTTCTTAAAATAATCTGACTTAAACCTCCTACACAATGCACACAAGTCAGAGCATGGTAATATACTTCAATGTAGGTTGCCTCTCTCTCCCTAAATCCAAACTAAAATAGATGTTAGAAATCATTACTGCACTATGTCAAATACAGACTAGGACTGTAATCAGAGGGCTGCGGCTTCAGGTTTCAACGGTTCTTAAAATAATCAGCCTTAAACCTTCTGCAGGAATCAAAGCCTGGTCATTTATATTTCTGTAAGGCTGAGGATTCCATCACCTCAGGCTTCTCCCTGATAAAAAAGCAGCTTGCCTTTTTTTTTTTTCCCCCACTGAAATAACTTGTGCATGGCAGATATGGGCAGGTAGCAAGACAGTGGAAACTAGCTACTTCATTTCTGTCAGAAGGTTAACTCCATGTGGAGTCAGGGTATGACCTCAGAACAAAACCCAAGTGCCTTGTCTTCACTGTGTTTTTACCTGAGCTCAGCAGATGTATATTAGCTACCTGAACTCAAAACTGCTTTTCCCAGTGAAGACAATCCTTATATCCCACTACGGAGCACTGTGTTAAAGCGGGCAGCTTTGCTGCTTACTCAAACCACAAATTCCCGGTCTCTGGTTTTCATGTCTGCAATCCATGGGTTAGCTGTTCAAATACAAACCAAAACAAAATAAGGTGAATGCATCTGACTGGGAGTTTGCTGTTCCTCCACTTGCCCAAGAGCTCCTTCTGTGTGACCAATTAGTTCTTCCTTTCTCTAATCCCACCCTGCTTCTGCCTCTTTATTTAATACAGGTTTTCTGTGGGTGCAGATTAACCACAGCCTTATTTTCTAGCATAAGTACTTCTAACAGGGCACAAGTTATCTGTGATTCAGGCTATAGACATGAAAATAAGGTAATCTTCCTATTCTTTTGCAAATGTCCAGGAAATAATATATTTAACATTGTGTAATACCATCTGGACCAGGAGATGGGTAGGTGGGAAGGGTGGGAAGAAGCAGGGATGATCCTGCCACGCTGATGCAGTCATTAAAACTGAATTCAGCCCATGAAGATAAAATGGGCACAAATAACCACACTCAAAGGGGCATTTGCTGTTCTCATTTTGACAACCTACAGGATGCTCACTGTGCCCTTGGGATTAATAGGCATTATAAAATATGGTATGCTGTTTTTTGTTCACCCTTCCTTTCTGAGAGTCATAGACCTACATGATGATTTTTAAAAGAGGGTAAATCTCAGGACTGGCTGATTGCAGAGAAAAGTTTGGAAATGTGGGAACTCCACGCTTCAAAGCCAGAATGCTCTCAGCATTATTATTACACGTGCTGAAATCTTGTGTGTTTCAATGTTTCAGGTGGAACTTCATTGAAACCTCATTCATGGAGGAAATCAGAAACCCAAGTGCTCCAGCAGACACAACACCAAAGCAAGGCAACTGGTGGAGTCACCATCCCTGGTTGTGTTTAAAAAAAGATTGGATATGGCACTCGGAGCCATGTTTTAGTTGAGGTGTTAGAGCATGGGTTGGACTCGATGATCTTGAAGGTCTCTTCCAACCTGGACATTCTGTGAATTCTGTGAACTGAGTGGGGTTGCAGCATCAGGTTGTATTATTGCTCAGTGCCACACACAGCTAACACAGCCCCACGCAGAGCGGCTTCTCAGCCATGTTCAGTTTGTCATGGGGCACGTCTGTTGTAATTTTTCCACAATCAAACACCGATCCTGAAGGCAAGGCAAGTTCCAAGTGGCTATGGGCTGGGGAAAGAGCAGCCTTCCAAGAGGTAGAAATGTCCAAGACAGCCCCACAGCCTCCTGCAGTAAGAAGGGACTTGGAAAAAATTCACATTACACCTCCTTTGCCCTTAGCAAAGCCACTGACTTGGGACTAATATGCCTGCTCTCTTTTTATGGGACTGAAATCAGTGGCTCCCAGGAAGTCACTGAAATTGGAGAAGTGACCACAGTAGCAGTGGGAGAGGTTAAAGAGGAAATATTTGCAACATTCAGGTTTGCCAACACCTAAAAGAGCTGCAGGTTTTCCCTCAGCTTCTTGTGCTTTTTCAACAAAAGGCCAATGCAGCTTGATGGAGGTGGTACAAAGCCTTGCAATGGCTACAGGCTTGTGAGGAAAAGAGCCTGTGGTTTACCCCAACCAGAGCAGGAAACCAGGAGCCCCAAACTCAGGGTTAGGTGTAAAACACACAAAATCAAAACTTCAGCTTTGGAGCAAGTATCAGAAGAGGCCTGTCTCATGACAAGTGTGGTCACTGGATAAAGGGAAAAAATGGTCCTGGGCCAGTTTGCACTGGTATCATATCCTGGATCAAACCATGAGCTGTCTGTTTAACAGGAAAAAGAAGCAAGCTTTCAAAGAGTTAATCTTAAACAAAAGGTTTCAACTGCTAGGGAAAAGTGGCCACTGGTTACCCAAGTGATTTAAATTACTTCAGGATATCTACTCCACATTAATCTTGCATGTATACGTGTAACGTTCTTTAGAAATAATTCCTTACAAAAAGATGTTAGGCTTGTCTCAGTAAGATAAAATGTTTTAAGTTTTTCAAAACCTGAAGTTTTTCTGTATCAGAGAAACATGAAAAAGGATTGTGCAGAGTTAAGTAGAATCCACCCACATAAACCAAACAGGTCTGCACCAAACAAATCGTGCTATAAACCTTGGAATTTTACAAGCAAGTTTTATATTAATTCTTTAGGAACCCTTTGTGCTTATGGTTTCAGACAGAATATAAAAGTACCATATAAATATCAGCACAATATAGTAGGCAGCTGTTAGGTACTTTAACCATTCCCAATCAATTATAATAAACAGAGCAAGCACACTGAATCACATCAGAGCACCATGCAGTAACCCTCCACCTCT